>CM040245.1:111579822-111657937 GCA_022545495.1 Chrysanthemum lavandulifolium | reverse complement strand
TCTTTCCCGTCCACCATCACTTTAGGATGGTTTTAGAATAATCGTTTATTTGTTTTTGTTTTCTTTCTTTCTTTAGGATAATTTTATTTTCTTGTACTAGAAACACATCATTGTGTTCTCTTTTCATGATCTTTACTCATGAAAAATTTTAACTAATGAATGTTGTTTATTATGTTGTTGGTGTCATTACATAGTGTTTGGAAATGCTTGTGAATGATCATTATCACTAACTTTTTTCTTATAGCTTTATTTTCACAATCCATGTATCTTCCCATTAAAGCACCCAATTTAGGGAGCTTTGAACAAGGGAGATAATAGCTCAGCTCATTACATTCAGCGTAGCCTCTTCTTTTGTTGAGACAAAGGGAGAAAAATATAGAACTTGGAAATTATTTATATTTGACTTTTACGAAAAGTCAAGCGCATACATTGACTTTCTAAAAGTCAACAGGAACCCTCATTGATAATACTTGACTTTTCTTAAAAAGTCAATGTATCACTTTGACTTTACGAAAAAGTCAACATCATGCATCAATAGTGAATTCTTTGACTTTCATAAAAGTCAAAATTCATACTTATATTATCATTTCCTTTTCAAAGTTCTAAAACTAATATTTTATAACTCTTGTACAAACTTTGTCTCTTTTATAAAATAAAATTTATATTTTGTCCTCAACAAAAGGGAGATTGTTAATACAAATATAGTCATTAAGCGTTATTTATATTTTTATCTTTGCCTAAGTTTTGTTAACGACAAAGTAAATTTAATTTATAAAAGCTTAAATCTTGTCAAGTTTATTAGATATTAAAACAAGCTTTCTCAAACAATATATTCATCATTCAAGCATTTACATTTATGATTAGTAACATCTTGATATGACTCTAATCATTATGTATGATAGTAGTTTGTAGAATGTGTTAGGTTCTTAAAACCAAACACTACTTAAGCATTGCATATTTCTATTAATAGTAACACAACATTTGACATCATGTATTACATCATGGAGATCATTGGAAGATTCCATTAGATATTTTGTGAAGATTTGTACTCTTCATATCTTGCACAATCTTACTTAGATAGAGTTGACTTTAGGCAAGATTTGATATCTTATTTGTCGGTGGCGGTACCAATTTGGTACAGGCGGAACCCTTTTAAGGGTCCAGCGGTCGTCAGGCAGCTCTGTCAAATTGGCTATAAATAGCAATGCCAAGCCAAGTAGTTTCTCATCCCTTTCTAACATACTCTCGTACATATCTTCTCTACAACCTTTCTAACTTTCGGTTTCATATCATATTAGTGATCTCTTTTGTAGCAAAGAAGATCAAGTCATATTCAAGCTTCAACGAGAAGTTGGAAGTCTTGTTTGTTTAGTGTTGTATGATCTAGTGTTGATCTATACTTCATTGTTGTATCAAACCATCATAATCTTGTGAGTGTAAGTGGTTAGTATTTTAGTCCTCAAAATACATTGTGTGTGGGAGTAGTTGTACCCTTGGAAAGAACTCGACATCTAGCTTAGTGTCGGAAATAGTGTAAGCGAAGTGTAAAGGTTTTCTCCGCCGGTGAAAGGAGCTTGTTGACTAGTGAAGTTAAACTCTCGAGTGTGAGACTCGGGAGTGGAGTAGGAGCAGGAAAAAGAGTCCTTGTAGGCGAACCACTATAAACAACTTGTTGTGGTTTGATCATTTCTTTCCTTATTTACTTATTACATATTGCTTGCATATTTCATCAACATACTTAAGATCAATATCAATTGATCTTTCAATAAGTTCAAAACAAAGTTTTAATCGGTAAACTATTCAACCCCCTTACAGTTTTCTACACCTCTTTTGATGGGCGGGGTACCTATGACAAATCTCTAACAAAATTTGGCTTTGTTAGGTTGTGATATCATAGTTAAAAAAAAACGTTGTCATTTCAAAATAAATATTATTTGTCTTTAAAAGCCTATAAGGCATGTGGGAGTGGTTGCCTAATACCTAATATCACAGGGAGTGCCACATCACCTCTGTCCGATAAAAAGCTTCCACTCAAAACTACCCCAATACTACCTAACACTACCCTACGTGGAGGTGGTACCCTAATACCAATTCCATTTTTTAAATACATAAAATCACATACAATATTTAAAATAAAAACATACCATTTCATTAAAAATAAAAACATTACATAATACTTAAAAAAACTACAACTTAAAAATTGAAACTACAACTTAAAAAAAAAACATTACATAAGTTGAAATTAAAATAAGTTGAAACTACAATTTAAAAATTGCAAGCCCATCCGTGTTTGGCCGCAAGTTCACGTTTTTGGGTAAGAACTAATTCCAACATAGCGGGATCGCGAATGTGATCATGCGGCTCCAAAAAAAACTTCAACTCCCGTTGTGTATTCTTGAACTTCGCCCCCTCGAGTTGTGTAGCCAACAATTGTTTCGCCATCTCGCGTTTTTCTTCCAAATATTGTGTCTTCTTTTGTGTGTGGCGTTGATTTCATCCATAGCGCTTGAGATCGGCGAGGAGGATGCGACTTGCTTCTTTTCATTTTCTTGATTCAATTGGAGGGTGGGGTCTTCATTCGTATCGGGAATGGTGTTGCTTGCCGGTTCATACTCCCAGACCTCCTTTTTGAAGAATTGCTTGGAGCACCGGCAATATCTGAAAACATTCTTGCTCCGTCCATTTCTCATGACCTCGACAATCTCCAGCCACGGTATGAGTAAATTGTCTTTTCTTCTTTATATAAATCCATTTGACTTGCCTCACCACGTCAGTCGTTGCACCCACTAGCCTTATGCGTTTCTACATTATATACAAAATAATGTAATTGTAAATAAAAGTATAGATTATGTAAAATAAAAGTATAGCTAAAAACAAAATAATGTAATTGTAAATAATAAAGTATAGATTATGTAATTGTACCGCTTGGAGGTAGTAGCGGTTGAAAATACCCATGGCCGTGTTCATTGCTCTCCACTTGGTATTCAACGCATGAAATGTTCGTGAACTCGAACCCAAAGTTTCCTCGTAATGCTCGAAATCCGTTTCCAAAACCGTCGGACTTTTGTTCATTACGCGGCACCACATTGAGATTTGAACCCATGCTTTCATGCGCCTCCTCTTGTGTCGGCGTCCAAACTTCAGGGGCCTCCTCGTAGCTTTTCTTCCTCTCGGATCGACTTCTTGAACTTCCTCATCTTAGTCTTCTTAGTTTGGTAGTGGTTGTGTTTCGGGTTCGTACTCTCGTCTTCACTAAGGTTTTCGAGCAGGGAAAACTCGCTTGTGATGATGTTGTAGTGTTGTGGATTCAATTGAGGAGGACCCATATTATATTGGAAAAATTGTGGAGATTGGGGTTGTGGAACATAAAATTGATTCGGGGATGGTTGAGAATAAAATTGGCTAAATCCTAACGGAGTTTGTTTTGGTTGATTCGGGGATGGTTGAGACCGACCTTGACGCGAGGTGAAAGTTTTTTTACCTCTCCTTGGATCCATAGTTTGGTGTTTTTGAAAGATTAGTGTGTGTTGTTATTTGTGTTATGTGTTTTATTTTGAAAAATGAGTGCAAGTTTGGGTGTTAAATAGGAAAAAAAAAAAAAAAAAAAAATTATTTTGGCTAAATGTAGCCGTTTATTTAACGTTCGCACCAACCCAGCGTATACCTTTCCAACGTTCAAGCGGGTTCCAGCTCGAATTTCTTACCCGATGCCCATACTCGATGTACACGGGGCGGTGTACCCGCTCGAGTAGTTGAACTCGATTGGGTACCCGCGTACCACTCCGTCATCCCTAAGTAATGAGCTCAGCTGTTAAATTCACTATCTAATTATATTGGAACTAGCACACTTTATTCTATGCTATAAATAGTTATACATATATGACATGATACTTATTGTACTTATATTTTGAAGTGTATCAGTCAAAAATTAGAGTGTGCAAATCATAATCCTAATTATATGATTTGGGAGAGATGTTCACGTACGAGAAGTTTACTGCTTCAAAAGTAGAGTCAATTCATAAATTCTCTGAAAATCAAATGCACAAATTATAGGCATCTTATTTTACCAAATTAAATAAATAAATAAGCAAACCCATGTTTTCATCTTTATTTTTTTTAAATTAAATATATCACAAATGTTTGTTACATGAAATGAATCATACCAACACAATAAAAATTAAATCATCTTTGTATAGAATGACACTTCTATATACATTCGGAAAAAATTTGTTTTTTTTTTTTTGTGAGTAATAAAAGCATTTCAAAAAAGCTCTATGAATGGGGAGGATATCTTATTCCACTATTACTCTTGTCGCACCTGATCCTTATGGTAAGTGGTGCTGTTACTTTGATCGCTATTATCACCTTAGCTAATCATTACAATCAGGTATTATTGTTCAAAAAACTTTAAAGTTTTCTTAAAGATATTGCAAGAAATTATGTAAGTAGTTGATTGACTTTTGAGGCTATAATTGGCAACCAGTTTATCTTTTGCTGTTAAGTAATTACTTTTTACTACTCGTTTACTTTTGAATGGGTTATCATGGGTTATGTTACGCTTATAGCGGGTTAAATGGTCTACAATGAAAAACTTGATTTAAAAGGAAACAAGTTAAAACTCTCAATGAAAGATCAATGCTTATAACTTCTAAAATTATTTTTGGAAATCAGATTTCACCCTGTTTGTATGTGGAAATTGAACGCTTAATAAAACAATTGGGAAAAAAGTATTTCGGGTCTGCCAGCTAGGAGTGGTAGCGATCCGAGCCTAGTCGAGTTTCAGGATATTCGAGCTAAGCTCGATTAACTATTACTTGGCTCGAGCTCGAATCGAGCTCAAATAAAATTTCCAAATCTGGCTCGAACTCGAGCTCAAGTAACTATTTTTTGTTCGAGCTCCAGCTCGAAGCTCGTTTAGTTTTTTTTTTTTTTAACTACTCGAGCTTATTGTAAACTCAAACACAAGGTCTTTCTTTTAAATAAGCTCATTGTAAACGCAAAAAATATATATCATTTTAATTTTATATTTTTCTTATTTTACAACCAAGCAAAAGTAAGCTAAAGATATAAACATACAAGTATTTAGAAGCTAATGGTTACATTGAAGATTTCTTAAGTTCATCTAAATCTATCTATATATCTATATAATTTTTTAGTTCGAAGTCATAAATGTAAATATTTATAACCCAAAATACTTGATTGAATAAATAGACAAATATATGTGAGAAGTTCATAATAGTCTTAAGTATCATTGCAACAAATAATATCTTAACTATATAAAATGGAAAAAAGGTCGTTGAATGTTGAATTTTTCAACAATTGTCAAATGTGAGAGAAAAGGAATGTTGAAAATTAAAATAATTAAGGAAATGTTGAAAATTAAATGATAAAACTTAATGGCCATTATAGTGCTAACTTTATTTGAAAATGGAAATATTGAAGCTTGTTATACAAACTTAATAGTCATTAAAGGAAAAAGGAAATGGAATATTGTTTTTTTGTTTTTTATTTTTTTATTATTTTTTTAAAACTGAATACATAGTTTTGTAAATAAAACATATAACCTAACTGTTGTAATTTCATTTATCTCTTCTATCTATCTTTAAACCAAGCCTCTTTCTCTCTTAATCTAACAAAAAAAATTGAATAGGGTCTGTCACATGTAAAAATATTTATCGGAAATTTTTTTCTTTTGAAAAAAAAAAACTTTTTTTGCACATGTTCAAATTTGATTTGAAGCAAAAAAAAATTTGAAATTATTTGATTTTTTTTTTTTTTGAAAATCATTTGTCACATGTGACGAAGAAAAATTCAGAATTTTTTCTTCACACATGACGAAAAATAACTTTCTAAAACGTAATAAAAATGGACTAAAGCGTATAAAAACGGATAAAAACGTATGAAAACTTATAAAAATGTATATCCGTTTTTATACACTTTCGTCCATTTTTATATCCGTTTTTATACCCTAAAAAGTTATATCCGTTTTTAGACTACGTTTTTAGGGTATAAAAAAGGACGAAAACGTATATACATTTTTAGGGTATAGAAATGGATATAAAAAAAGTATAAAATTGGATATACGTTTTTATATATTTTCATACGTTTTCGTCCTTTTTTATACGTTTTATATGTATTCATACGTTTTTATATGTTTTTATACATTTTTATCCGTTTTTATACGCTTTCGTTCGTTTTTATACATTTTTTTTCATAAAGTTATTCTTCGTCACATGTGAAAAAAATCTGAATTTTTTTCGTCACATGGGAAAAATGATTTTCAGAAGAAAAAAAATCGAGAATTGTCTTTTTAAATTTTTTTTTTTTCAAATAAACTTTGAACACATGCTAAAAAAGTGTTTTTTTTCCAAAAACAAACTTTTCTGATAAAAAAAAGTTTACATGTGACAAAAAAAGCTTTCCGAAAAAAAAGTTTCCAAAAAAAATGTGCGTGACAAAAAAAAATCCACAAAATATTTGAAAAAAGCGGACGAAAAAAATCGAAAAAAATTTAAAATGTAAGCGGTAGTTAGTGTAAAGGATGGGCCTTTGCAACGATCGTTAGCCAAAGGGCTAACGTGTAGCTATATGAAACTCACTTATTTGGTTAAAATGGAGGACCAAAAGTGGACGTAACAGTGCAAAATATGGATGATTTTTGCACTTAATGAACCACAAGGACGAAACGTGCAATTTGGCTTAACCACAAGGACAATTTTTGCAATTTACTCCAATACCTACTACTAAACCATCTTATACTAATCTAAAATATATCACGACACGTTATATTCAGTTATTTTGTTTCCATTGTCTTTCATAGTTTCATCTTTCACATATTTGTATATTAAGGCAATAACAAAAATGACTTTTACCATCACGTCATTAGAAAGAAAATGAAGATTAGTCTTATTTTTCATATTACTATCAAAATTCACAAATGAAGAGCATCCTCATATGAGTAGATTGGCCTAAGATTCACGTGATCTGACACAAATTAGTACATGTACACAATAAAGGTCTCTCGCTATTTCAAGAAAACGCGACAATTAAAAGCACATCAACAAAATTGTTCGCTCACAAAACAAAGCGTCTCACAAAATTTGTTGAATACAAATTACCACGATTACATCGCGTGTAATAAAGTATATATAATCATCGCTACTAGAGCCAGAACTTTCTTTCTGCACATTGTTATTTGAGCCTGATGAAAAGAACAATAACAAAAATGACTTTTACCATCCGTCATTAGAAAGAAAATGAAGATTAGTCTTATTTTCATATTACTATCAAAATTCACAAATGAAGCGTCCTCGTATGAGTAGATTGGCCTAGGATTCACGTGATCGACCTGAAATTAGTGCGTGTGCACAATAAATGTCTCACGCTATTTCAAGAAAGCGCGACAATTAAAGCACATCAACAAAATTGTTAAGCTCACAAAATAAAGCGTCTCACAAAATTTGTTGAATACAAATTACCACCGGTTACATCGCGTGTAATAAAGTATATATGTAAATCATTACTTGCGCGAAACTTTCTTTCTGCTGATTGTTATTTGAGCTTACTGATGAAAGAACACGCAAAAATATCGATCTATCTAAAATTGGCTACACAAAACCGTTATCTCTAAGCCTCGACACAAGGATAAAAGAACACGAAAAATAATTGATCTAACCGGAATTTGTCGAAGACTATACACCGTTGCCGCTAGGCGCGGGTACTCGTCTAGTAATAGAAAATAGAAGAATTATATACATATCAGTTTTGTCAGTTTTAGAGATTAAGATTTTTTAATGTGTTTTTAAATACCAAATTTTTTAACATGAAGACGTATGCAACTGTTTTGACATGAACTCATCTATCTTTGTTATCTAAGAAAATAAATTGATAATGATTTTTTACATTCAAACAAACCGACATGTAACCGAACACTTTACACCCAAACCCGGTAGTAACTATATTGACACGAACTCAATTGTTTCGAATATTCAAAAGAAAAAGAACGAGCCAGCTTAATCCACAAAAGTTTGACTTAATCCCATTTGTATATATTTTGATCCGTAAACATGTGTCAAACAAAAATATAGTTAATGGCACAAATTAAAGCATCATTTTTTATGATAAACAAAACTTGTGCATTGCACAGACCAAAATGCCTAGTAGTACCATGCAGTACAAGATTAACTTTATGATTCAAATATATTATTACAAATTATTCCTTAGGTTATAATTACTTATAGTAACTAAATAAATAAATAAACATCAAACAACAAAGTACAAAATAACCCATTTTTAAGAAAAAACCTTGTAAAGACTTGAACTTGAGGCTTTACCATTCATTGTATACACATATGCATTGGTATTCGTATGAACACGTACTGTGAGCGCATATGTATCTGTTATGTAAAGTCATTTGGTTCTTTGTATGTCGAACTAGTAAAATTGAGTATATAATTATTTAACCTTAACTTGTGAGTCGTGAGGTATGTAAGAAGTGTTGGAATATGTATATATTTACAAACATGTGAATGTCCGGATTCGAACTCGTGACCAGGGATTGCACATTAGCGAATGAGAATTAAAGTTAATAATTAATGTTTATGTTTACGATTAATTATTGCACATTAAGTCAGGTTAACGATCGTTAAGTATTTAATGGAAAATACTAACGACCGTTATATGAAAAGAAAGGACTAGTAATGGAATATCTTGAAAGAAAAGTTATGGGTTTTCTTGTGGGCTTGTATCATGGCCGGCCACAAGGGTTATCCCAACCCAATCCTTAACTTGTTCTCAAAGGTATCCATCTACTTATATAAAGAGGTGGGTTACAGGGTTTCGTTCGTATCTTTGTACGTTGAATTAACCCAGTTCTCTCTCTCTCTTTTCCTTGCAATACTTGGCGAACACCCATTGTTAGGGAGTTTGGTTTCGTTTTGTAGTATAGCGAGGACTTGTGTTAGATCTAGCAATCGCTTGATTCGTTTGGTTAATTCGTGTGTCTGAGCGTGGTTGTAAGACATTATTCTTACACCAATAAGTACTTCTTTGGTTTGCTTTGCTCGAGGGTTGTTTTGCTTTGCTCGAGGATTTGATATTCGCGAGAAGTGCGTTCGCATACTTTCGGTTAATTAATTTATTTGTTATGGTCTTTAGTCTTGCGGTGTACTCTTGATGTCTTTATGTTTTATTATATTTTATATATCATAAACTCAAGCGATGGCATCACGAGCCTTGTATAACAAGTAATTAATTCTTGAAACACATAATTAAAATAAACATGAATGTGTTATTATTTGTATGCTTAGATCTAGGGTTTGCAAACCTAAACCCTAATTTTGAGGCGTTTTGGTGCCTAATTGGGGTTTGTAAACTTTGTTTTAATTGGATTAGAAACCCTAAGATGCATGCAACTTTATGTGTATATCACGTAACTCTGTTTAATTGCATTAATTGTTAAGTGTAATTTATATCCATGATTATTACCATGTTTTATCATGGATCTGTTTATTGTATGTCTTTCATGTTTTAAGTGATATACATTAAATATTGATAGATCTTAAATTGGGGAAGACCTCAATTATAATTATTTTAATCAGTTATGTGCTATGTGGTATATATTTAGTTTTGACTTACGCAATCGATGAATCGATGCATGTGGTTCACCTTGTACATAGATGAAAACGGGTGGAAGTCTTAATTAAATATATGCATATTGACAGATCTTGAATTGGTTATTAATAAGATTTATCAAAACCGTTTGCATGTGGCTATTTGATATACATGACTTGTATTTGTTATGTATTCATTGTTTATTTGTTTATTTTTTCAAATACTTGCTTGTTTGTTATGTGTAACAAGGGTATTTTACAAGAAAAATAATGACCTAAACAATGGTGAAACATGTATTATTAAGAATAGTAATCATAATCGTTTAATTGATTGATGACTTTGGTACAAATGATGACGGCTCACCCATGAGAATGAACTAATAAAGGGGTTTAAAGAAGTGCGCATAGTCGCACTGAATGGATGTCTAAGGTTGTGCTTTAAGCGCGTGCACAGTCCTCGCCCCAGCAAGTTCGGTGGAGCTACTTAGTAAGTCATTAAATGTGCAAGCTCATCTTAAGGGCGAATTAGTATTGATTCCATGCGCCACTTAGGTGGTAATTATCCGAAACACTAAGTGTTTACACTTATGCAAAATACGGTATAATGGATGATAATTAACACTAAATTCCTTGATTGGTGAAACCAATACCTCAATTAAAGTTTGATGATGAAAAACTTAAACATTAAAACAAGATATAAATGTTTTAATAAAACCTATATTACGAAGATGAATGCATGACATCTTTATACATATTTGATTTTACATCAAAACTATTACCCTTTAATTTAAGTTATATGCCATCCAACGAAGCGGAAACACCTAAGATTATTTTTTATTTGCGTGAGACCGTGACTTAGATCGTAATCAAAGGGTAAAATGTCCACGTGTCGTGAGCGGGCATGGACGATTTTGCGGTTTCTTAAGTTGGACAACTTAATTGAGTTTTGTAGTGAGCGGCAACTCGAGGCATAAGATGGGATAAAACATGTTTACATGGCAATTGAAATTGGCTATATGTAAATCCCATAAATCTAGGAATTGCAATTGAAATTGGCAATTGAGCACAAGCTCTACCACTTTGTATAAGGTTCATTACTAGCGGATCAAGCGATGTGATGAGATTATGACAATTTGGATCCTAGTTTTTCGGTGAAAATTAAATGGTTATATGCTTATGAACCATGGGTAATTAATTTTCTTGAAAAGGTTAATTATCGAAAATACTAAAATTGAATTTTGTAATTCTTTTGAATGTATAATTGCAACATTTAACCGTAAACAAAGTTTAGTCTTTGATCGATAAATTGCTCCATTACGCTTTCAAAAAAATGTTTGATCGAGAATAATTTCTTGAAAAGACAAAGCGAAGTCTCTTTTCCATGGGAGAAGCATTAGACTCAATCCTATTCCTTTTCATGAATGAGAAAGGTATAATAGGAACGTTTTGAATTGTCTAAATTCTAATGTAACTCATAGCAATGAATTGCATCTTATTTTCCATAAAGATGTCATTACCTTCATTTGGTGAATGAATTCTTTTGTAACAACATGAATGTTGGTTAAGCTGGAAAATATGTATGTGAGTTACTAAATTAAACTAGACTAATTACCGCGAAAATTGGTAAAAGGAAAACTAGCTTAATTTATCTAGTTGGTTTACTTTAACCTTTAAAGGTGCTACATACCAGTATGGGGATGGTAGACCTGTTAAGGAAGAAATTGCATACCCAATTTTTCAAGTTCATAACTTTGATGGATAACCCATCATTCATAGAGTAGAATACACCTTTTAGTACCTTAGTAATGATTACGTATGGTTCTTTAAAGGTGTAGGAAAGTAAAAAGCAAGCAAGTTGTTTTCCTTTGGTTGTGCAACACTTACAATGTTGTCGATTAAGTGGGAGCATTTGTGTTGCATTCTTGAATAAGAAGTTGTTTAATCGATTTCTAATTGATTAGGAGCTACAAGCTTTGTTTCCTGTGTAGTAACCCATATTATCTTCAAAAATAATTACTTTCCAATTGTAGGCACTTATGTTTTTTTAAGGATTGCATGTGCGTTTCCTTACAAATCAATATAGTCCTATATCTACTAGTTATATCTATGACACAAATCATTTTAATCAAATAAACGACCGTGTATCGTGTTGTTTATCTATTACATGATGTTGTTCCGTGCACAAGTGGGAGAAATCTTTATTGTGTGCAAGGTACAACACATATAAATATGATTTAAATGAATTCTCTTGGTTGTAAAGTAAGAGAATAACGTTCTAATAGGAAATATACATTTAAATATGTATGATTGCCCTATTAAGAACATGTGTCAAGATGATAACAAAGACTACTTTATTTTCAATATTTATGTCATTCAATATTTAAGAAACACTTGTAGTTACAATTTATGTTACGTGAGCGTGAACTAGATTATAGCCAGGTAAAATATCCGCGTGTCGTGAGCGAGCATGGATGATTTTGCGGTTTCTTCGTTGAATTTTCATGGAATGACATAATTAAATGAAGTAATCTAATACTACTTTGAATTTAAGTATTAGTTGAATGACTTAAATATATGTAGTAAGTATTAACTTGAAATATTAATTGAAACACGAGGTGGTGTTCATAATTACTTTAATTATAAATGTTTATGATTTTGTAAAGTCACAAACATGAAGTCTTTTAATACAAGACTTAGAATATAAAGTAAGGCGTTAACTTGCTATGTTTTAAGACATATGCATGAAGTCAATGAGTTGATCAATGACTTATAGCGTATAGTGGGATTATAAGCGGTATGTCTTTTGACTTGGTCAAGAATATTTGTGTTATAATACATGCAATTGACTTGGTAATTCTATTGTACCATTAAGTTTTACTTTGTTGGTAAATAGGTAAGCCAAAGAGTAGATGGTTATCTAAAATATTGTTAGATTATCTTACAATATTAATTCTAATGAAATACCATAGTTTTATGGTATGTTCAGTTAGAAGAATCAAAATCTATTGGCATGTTTGATTCAAGATAACTATAGTTTCTTCTAAAAGTTATCAAGGTTAGTAGATTGAGTATGGATTGAATATACTTAATAAGACTCCAACCTAGAAGATTAATAAGACACCATTTGTTTATGGAATGTGATGAATCACATTAAGTCTTATAAATGAAGTTGAATTTGTTAAACTACTTGTATAGTGAGTTGTAACAAGCGATGTCGGGAACTATCAATGTGTTTTGTAATATCCTAAAAGAGAACAATGTATTGTTGCTCTACTTGCTAAACTATTTAAAGGTAATCTTTAAATTTTTAAAAGCAAGTGGGAGTTTTGGTTAGATCTTGAAAGATTGAATTACAAAATACATAATCTTCTAAAATACACTAGCAAATATCATGATGAGGTTAAACATGTAAATGATAGACCTCAATATGATGGAATTGTCGTTCATAGATCGAAAGGATATCTCGGATATTTAATATCTTTGAGGAATATGAGTTCTGAGGATCATGGTAAGCACATTAATCATAATGATGAATTTATCAAATGTTGAATTGTGGTAAATCAATCATACTATGAATGTTGAGATCTTTGTCCATAAAGATAATCAACTTTAGATACTTGGTTTATCTTAATAATGAATATGAGTTTCTTGAAGGATGGAAACCCTAGTGGTTTAAATCTTTATGTAGAAATCATATGGACAATATTATACACATATTTAATGCATGTCTAGTGATAATAATATTAATCATATTTAAGCAATTAACTATGATTGAATATTCTTTACTAGATACATTAAATAGAAGTATAAAGATTATAATTGTCATACTTAGTTTCATTGATATGAAATTTTGACAATGAATGTCATAACTCTTTGTTGTGGAATTACTTTTGCGAGGGCGATGAGTAAACAAAGGGTTTATGAATTCAAATAATCTTTGAATCATTACAAGCGCAAGAATCCATGTATGGATATATGCAAGCATCTAGGAGATGATTCTTATGTTTAAATTAAATCCATGTTTGATTTAATAATTAAAATAAGATAGCTCGTAAGTATTCACGAAAGCTAGTGGGAGTATTATTTTTTAAATCTTATATGTTGTATGGGCAACTACATTCTACCTAAATTAAGTTTTAGTTGAGAATGAAACTTCGTTTATAAGATTTGAAAAATAAAATATATAACCTTGGAATATATATATGTTTATTATTATAAACATATGCGGTAAATAAATGAGTCTAATAGAACATGATGAGTACATATCTTTGACAAGATAGTATATGAATGAGATCTTAAAGTCTAACGAAGATTCATCATGAACATCATGTTGTGTATAAGGTTGTTGTATCATGCTTGATTACAAGATGATTTAACAACATTGTAATATTATGTTTGGATTTAGAATTGCATTCCACGACTGGAGTTGCTCCCGATTCTATACAACAAATTGTTGTAATTGTCATAGTCAACAAACTTGAGGTTTGTATGACACCAAACAAATAAATATTCAAAGTTTACGGATGTTTAAAGAGCATATTGTTGTACACAATGATCTTTGGTATAATTGAGAAGACACTCGATTCTAGTCATGGTATCGTTGGTGATGACCATATTGACTAGTTATGCTCAATTAAGAGCATAGTTGCATTATACATTAAAGAATGAAGAATACTTTAAACTTTAAAAGTTTTGAAAGATGATTGTCATATAAAGGTGGTTCAGGTTATCACGCACCTTATGGAATGATATGACAATATCAAGATATGTGTAAACATATACAAGAAATTCACCTATTGAATTTTTGAAATAAGTATTCTCAAAATTCCTATAGATCAAAGTTAATTGAAATTATGCCTTGTCAACAAGTATGATTCTCATGACTTGTGGCAAAATTCATTAACTAGTATTGTCATGCATTGATCTATTTAGTATTTGGATAAAGGATGTTAAACAATTATTATTTATAATGAATTAAAGTATGGTATCGTTTAATTTCATTTATAATATTGTGTCCTATGTTTGCATGTTTAAATCCATGAATAACTTAAGTTATTCTAAATAGTCCGTTGTCAATCAATAACATGGGAATGATATTGAATTAAGACAAATCGAGTATTAGTTAGAATATACTTGAAAGTATATTGATGCGTAGCATGACTAATTCGAGATGATATTCATGAATTGAATATAGAACTTATCCCATTCATGATGATACTTTATGGATCTTTTCATTAAGTATATCATGGATATTTATCCTCGACTTGAGATACAAGAGATGTGTCATGGATGTAGTGCATTTTGTGAAGCAATCTAACGCTACACGTGGCTGGTAGTTATAAGGATTGTTTTCGAAGTGTTGCAAAATTTATGAATCACCTTGTAGTCAAAATGGGATTGTTTCCTTCAAATTTATTTTGAAGTATAATACTCTTGGGCCCTCGTAGGGTTGTTAAGATGTTTGCATGGCCATGCCCGAGGTCTTCGGAATATGTTCGGAAGAATTGGTAATCTTTATCAATCACATAAAGCGAGAAGCAGAATAGTTAATTAAGAAATGAGTGAGATCCATATTCTTATTAACATGGTATTAGAAACAAAGGATGAATATGATGATGAATCATCAAACTTGGTTTTCTCCGAAAACCATACACGAGTTATCTTGGGGGCATTGGCGTGTTGCTGAGCTAACCAATGTCATTTCACGTTTTGTAAACATATCCAGTGGGGCTGTTGGAATATGTATATATTACAAACATGTGAATGTCCGGATTCGAACTCGTGACCACGGATACACACATTAGCGAATGAGAATTAAAGTTAATAATTAATGTTTATGTTTACGATTAATTATTGCACATTAAGTCCGGTTAACGATCGTTAAGTATTTAATGGAAAAATGACTAACGACCGTTATATGAAAAGAAGGACTAGTAATGGAATATCTTGAAAGAAAAGTTATGGGTTTTCTTGTGGGCTTGTATCATGGCGGCCGCAAGGGTTATCGACCCAATCCTTAACTTGTTCTCAAAGGTATCCATCTACTATATAAAGAGGGCTAGGTTCTGGGTTTCATTCATATCTTTGTACATTGAATTAACCCTGATTCTCTCTCTCTCTTTTCCTTGCAATACTTGGCGAACACCCATTGTTAGGGAGTTTGGTTTCGTTTTGTAGTATAGCGAGGACTTGTGTTAGATCTAGCAATAAGCTTGATTCGTTTGGTTAATTCGTGTGTACAGAGCGTGGTTGTAAGACATTATTCTTACACCAATAAGTACTTCTTTGGTTTGCTTTGCTCGAGGTTGTTTTGCTTTGCTCGAGGATTTGATATTCGCAAGAGATGCGTTCGCATCTTTCAGTTAATTAATTTATTTGTTATCGTCTTTAGTCTTCATTGTGTCTTTCTTGATGTCTTTATGTTTTATTATATTTTATATATCATAAACTCAACAAGAAGTCTTAGTGTATGTGTGCATGGTATATTTAAGTTACGTATATGTAGGTTATATGTAAATTAATGGCTTTCATCCTATATGTTTTATTTTTAAATATATGTTAGTATCATCTAATATTAATTAGGAAATGTCAAGTACATAATTATTTGACCTTAGCTCGTGAGTCGTAGGGTACGTAAGAAGTCCATGTGTATGTGCATGATATATTTAGCATGTGTATATGTATGTTATACTTAAATAATTGCTTTCATCCTTATATGTTTCATTTTTAAATATATGTTGGTATCATCTAAAATTAATTAGGAAGTTCCTTGATTTACATGTGTTCTCATTTCATATATTTGTGCGTCAAACACTCAAGCTAGTTGTACATATTCGCTTTACAAGTTGACTCAGTCGATAAGGGTGGTTTACCGAAAAAATTTCTTCATCCATGCTAATGAGATGCTTTACGAACTTAAGTGAACTACGTGTGGCTCGATTGCACTTCATGAACTAAACAATGTAAACTGTATGATATAAACTATGTTTTGTAAATAATAAATAACAAGGCCATGTTATGATTGGGGTGAAAGCAGAGCCGAGCCGAGCTCGAGCTCGTTTAAACTCGGCTTCGGCTCGTTTATATATAAAAAGCTCGAGCTCGAGCTCGAGCTCGTTCGAGCCTCACACTTTGAGCTCGAGCTCGGCTCGTGAAATTTTCACAAGCTCGAGCTCGGCTCGTTAACACAAAGCTCGACTCGTTAACACAAGGCTCGAGCTCGTTAACGGTTATCGTATAGAAAATATATCGTATATATTTCTAGGGCTCGTTTAGGCTCGCGACCTAAGCGAACTTTTTATAGAGCTCGGGCTCGAGCTCGATTATTAAATGAGCCCAAACTTAGGCTCGAGCTCGGGCTCGAGCTCGTTTAAGCTCGGCTCGTTCGACTTTTACCGATCCGATCCGAAAACTTTTCACGAGCGGCTCGGCTCGTTTCCACCCCTAGTTATGATATACCTCTTTATATATCGAATAAGTCGTCTCGTGTACCTCCTTGTCTTATGTCCCAATTTCGGTGACTATAGACAAATCAAGGTTGTTAGTTAACGAGCTTTTTCTTGGAGTGCATTGTAGCGATGTAAAAAATATATTTTCTAGTAAAAGATAAGTTAATAATGAAATATGAAAATATAGGAGTTAGAATGCTAGATTTAGTACTTGAACGTGCTAGTTTGACAACATGTGGTGAAGGATTTAATAAGTAAGGATCGCATACTTTTTTTCAAATGTTAGTGGTCTAATTTTAATAAGAGTAATTATAAACTAAAAATATGTAGGTATATACTTAATATTAATTTATTGAATACATAAGTTAAAAGTTTATAATTTGTAAAGCATAAAATTACATATTTATATAGTAATTGTTGTGAGGTTGAAACTAACTAACAAAAGGAAAAAAGAAAAAAGAAAGGAGTTTTCATCCCACTGAGTGAAACAAATGAAAACAGAGGAGGAAGCTATAAAAATTAAGTTAAAAATGAATCACAAGGAGAAAACCCTTATAAAGTATAATAAAGAGTGAGTGAAAATATTTCTGGCCATACTTTGAGACCAAAGTAATATTAAATAAGCTAAGTAAAAAAAAATTTTGTTAAATTAATTGCTTTGCTCGATTAGCTCGTTAAGCTCGTGAAACTTGTTTAGCCCGTTCGCCTCGCTTGACTCAATTGATTAAACGAGCTTTCGAACGAGTCGAGCTGGATTTTAATTTTTTAAAGCTCGGCTCATTAAGCTAATTGAACACCAATCTATGTTTGAGCTCGACTCAAGTTAAACGAGTTCGAGCTCGAATAACTCATTAACACCCCTACTGCCAGCACCCAAAATTACCCGATTCGATGTGAACGTGGTGCCATAACCTTTACTACCTCAACTACATTAATATATTAGAGAATTGAAAGATATTTTCGTATTTAAATTAACATAATAATCAGGCTAAAAATTGGAATAACACTTAAAAACTTAAAGATAAATATGAACAAAATAAACTTTTTTTTTTTTTTTTTTTTGAAAATAGATATTAAACAGTACAATTTCCAAAGTTAATTTATGCCTTTTTAGTTGTCTCAACCTTTATATAATTGGTTTTAACTTAATATGTCTTCTTCAAATAAAAGAACAATAAATGATGTAGAGCTTGAAAACGGCCATGCAACTCAACACATGTAGGTTACACGGCTTTGTTTCAATTTGAATCTTTATATTTTTTATCAACTATCAAACTAATATTTCCTTTTTCGTGCCATGAAACAACGTAATGAAGATAAACAGATTGTTATTCAAGAACAACAACCAGAGGCAGTGGCCGGTAAAGGTAATGTTGTTACATTAAACCTATTTTTGTTATATCTGATGATGCGTAACAATCAACAAAACTACTGCACGATGATGTCTTAGTTACAATAATAATTACAGGTTATTAGTCTGTAACATCTAATCATTACAATTATGTGATTAGATACAGAACATATACAAGTTAAAGGAAATAGCCATGCAAACTACCCTAATGACCGCTTGATGAGTTGCGGTATTATGAAAGGGAAGCTTTGGATCAAAAAATGTGGAAAGAGGAAGAAAAAAGAAATGACATGAGAAAAAACCATGTCGAAGTTGTCAAAGAGCATTGGAAAGAACTTGTTGCAGAGAGAAGATTACAAGAACTTGAATTTGATGAAGCTGGATACCAAAGTGACGAAGACGATATTGAAATGTTCTCATACGATAATTTTCACTTTGCATACTCTCTCGAGTCTTCGCTTAAATTACCTTTTTAGAATCTTTATTATTTTGTGATTAAGAAACTTGTGCAGCAACAATTTATATTTTCGCTAAAGATATGCACTTTCATATGTTATGTGATTATTGATTATTGATTATTGATTATTGATTATTGATTAAGCGTACTTTAATGTTTAATATGATATGTAAACTTAAAAAGCATATACATTGCATATTAGTGTATGTTAATGTTAAAGTTAGTGTAGAAGTTTTATGAAAAAATTATACATTACACGTTGATGTATGTTTTGAACAATTTATTGGTAAGTCGGCATAATTGCAAAGCCGTCGCTTAAATTTAGCCGAATTTTGTTATTTAAATAATAAAAAATATGATGAGAGAGGAGCCGTGACTTAAGCCATTATTGTTCACACACCGATCCAAATAAGCCATCCAGTTCTTCCTTTATCCCCCTTCCATTTTCCCTCCATCTTTCACCTGGACTCTAATAACTTGATACGTGTTTACTTTCAAGTCTCTCTCCATCTACACTTGAATTCCACTAACTCACCAAAATCAAGAACCATCCCATTATCTAATTCCAGAACATCTCATTTATATTCTCAATCTAAAAAAACCCATCTTATTTATATTTTGTATCGACCCCAATCTGCCATTTATTTTCAAAAGCAAACACTTTCCAGTCAAAGTTTGTTATGCAAAGACGATAATCAAGAGCAATGGGCGGTCTCTAAACAAGATTGGGGTCTATTTTCGGGAACTGATATTCGGGCATGGACAATTATACGTCGCATTATCAAAGGCAACTTCACCTTATGGACGGATAATACTTATCAGTCAGCAAGAAAATAAGCACCAAATGATACAAAAAAATAGTCTATAAAGACTTCTCGACAAAAATTCAAAACACATATTTCTGTAAAAAAAAAATAGGTTCTCATATACTTTACAATCCAAATAATATGGTAAGTCTTTTTGATAAGACAATGCAATATTGAACTTGGATCACTATTGTAAGTATTGTTGCGACTCTTTCTTACTAATGTCAATATTTAGTACTAAACATTCTCTCTTTCAGGGACACTGCCACCACCAGATCAACGAGAATATCAAGATGTTGAAAAACTAATCTTGGAGGATAATACCAACAAATATGCAACAACTGAAGCCGAGAAGAAATGAAAATGATTTTATGTAACTTTATTTATATCTTATCTACAAAAACAAGTGGTTCAATAATTCAATAACAATTATATTATCTTTATTTGGGCAACGTTGTATCTCAGTTACACATGAAAAACGAGTTTGATTTAGAAAAATATGTTCTTCCAATGAGTACAACACTAACTTATACAAACACTCCGCCGCAACAAGCGGGTTGAAATCCTCGTTATAACTAAATAAAAATTATTCTTAGTGACTAAGGGGCATTTGGTTCAACAAGGCGATTACTATGAGAATGAGAATTGAAATGGGTTTACAAACACATCACCTTTGGTGGGTTTAGAAAATGCATACTTTTCAGGGTTTGATACCCATATTCGAATACCAAGCCTACCAACCAAACAAATACAACATAAATGAAAATAATTCTTTAATACCCATACTTCATACCAAACACCCCTAAATATTTCCCTTTTATTATACTTTAATGGTTACATGTTAGCAAACTCCCAAACTGAAAACAAATAATAGTAAAGGGAATTGATACCTACATCATATCTTTTGATGCATGTACCACAATTTGTGAATTACAGTTTGTACCGTACAATACTGTAATGCACAAATTGTGATTCATGCATCAAAAGATATGATGTGAGTATCACCTCCCAATAGTAAAAGATCAATATCACTATTGTTCTAAGAAATATATTTTCAAACATATCTATGTTTAGGGGCAAGTTATTCGGACCCCCTATAGGGAGAGTTTCCAATCATTGCATGCATAACCGGTTTGTACAACGTGCATTACGAGTTGTCTGATTTGACGAAACCTCATATAACAACATAAGAGGATCCTTATAACACATCCACTATGTTTACTCTAAAACCTTGGAGTGCAGTGGTGCCAAAGTGTGGTGCCAAGCTCGTGTAAGCCGCGCGTCGGCGGTTTTGAGTTTGGCACCGGCTGTTTAGCACCACATTTACAAGGTATCCGTTGGCACGAATTTACGGTGCCAAACTCAATCTTTATTTTTATTTTTATAAAATATAAAAACAATATATCCTAAAATTACTTTATTCATAAAATAAAACATTACAAGAAATAAAAAAACAATAAACTTAAAAACATAACATAATTATTCTTGTGAATATTTTGCCGGATCCGTGCTTGTTGGGCCCTCGCGATTGGCGCGTTCATCCGGATCGGCGTGCTTGTGTCCATAGATAGCACCGCATATCTTCGGCTATCCTTTGAGTTTCGATTAAATCGACCCTCGCTCGAGACTCCCGCTCAAGAACATCTTGCTTCATTTTCGCTCCAACTCGTGTTTTTCCATCATTTGTGAAAACATTTCGGGTTTGAGCGGAACTTCGGTCGAGTTAGGCGAGCGTTGGCTCTTCGATCCGGTACACCCGTCCGGCCTTGGCAATCGTCGGGTCCAAAATGCTCGGGATCCTCTTCCGTAACGAAGACGATTCGTCTTGCATTTGTTGAGTCCGGATTTTTCCACTTATGCTTGTCCTTGAAAACTTCCAAGCCGACGAATGTTTAAAATCGCCATGATATCGTTTGTACAAAGTGTGGCAGCGTTCCATGAAATCCATATCGTTCTCCCGCTCATAATGACCGTTTCATTCACAATCGAATTAAACTTCCGACACAACGATTCATCGGTCCACTTTCCGGTAAGCGTGTTCTTGGTACGAGTTACAAACTTTTGTTTTGCTTCCTTGTTGTAAGCTTCAAAACTTTATACCAAAACGTTTCATTACCTTGATCCGCACCGACTTTTGGATCCTCGGATACTTCAATGTAAGTTTGCGCCAAAGTAGTTCTTCTTGGTCGGTCCATGCGTTCTGCGATCGTTCTTTGGTCTCGGCTTCCTCTTGATTTGTTGGTTGCTTTTTTCGTTTTCTTTGCCTTCGCGGTTCCTTCATTTTTGTTTTTGGACGTGGGGTCGGGATGACCGCTTCTTCTTGGATTCGGATTAAATCGACAAGGTGGAGCGATTGGTGGGACGATCTTGGTTGTGATTCGTTTTGTTGTTGTTGTTGTTGCATTTTCCATTGAGAAAACAAAGCGTATTCGTGGGATTGACGCATGAGTTTTGTTGAAAAGCGAAGGAAAGTATTGTTGTTGGGTGTTGGGATTCGGATTGAAGACGAACCGATCATTAGTTCGATGGATCGTTAAGCATTAGATTGATCCGAGGGGTGTTGTTGGGATTCATTTCTTGAAAAATATTGAAGTTGAGATGTATTTGAAGTGTGTGTGAAGTGGTATAAGTGATAAGGTTTATATAGGATTTGAAAGTGGGTAAAGTGGTAAAGAGGTCAAAATTTCAAAAAACCAAAAACTAGCCGTTTGGTTTAAATTCAATGACTATTTAAAAAAAAAAAAAAAAAAAAAAAAAAAAAAAAAAACTTTTGTTAATTTTGGCGCGAGGTACTTTGGTAGCGAGGTATCGGTCTTGTAGAAGCTTGGCGTCGCGCCAAACTAGTTGGCACCAAGTTTGGCACCACCGTACCCTTCTCTGAGCATTCACATGGGTCTACCTTTAATGGACTTGAAACATTAATGGCAATAAATGATAAAGGTGTTATGACTTGATACATTTATTATAGGAAAATGATTGAGATGTCAATTCGTATGTTAATTTAATGCTGTCTATTTATTTAGTGACACGTGTGTTCCACTTATTCTCACTCCTCTTATTCTGGTTGATTTTTGTATGTGTTAGAGATCGCATTAGGCGTCAATTAGTCGCGTGAATTAGTCGTGCCGTCGATCTTCTTTATTATATCCTTGCAAGTAAAAACTTTTACTTCAAACCACTGATATCTATCAGTCTTTGTTTCAAGTCATTTCATGCAATGCTAAAAATCTTGTGAAAAACTTTTTCAAATAGTAAAAAGCTTTTTCTCAAATGCCCCATTGCAGATGCTTGAATGCACAATTAGCAATAAAAGCCAATTTTGCATTTACTAAATGATTTGACATGTTTTATATCAACCAATGTTGATTGGATAGTAGTAGTACTTATGCAATTGTTATTTCGTTATAAATGACTAATTTGTTTTTTACTACAAAAGTCTCTAGGAATGGAACTTTTTGATTGGATGACAAGTCTCGAAAAAATTATAAGTTCATCGATGACCGATAATTTATTTCATTCGTATATTTTTTGACAATAATTTTACTTATTAGTTTGTTTGTTTAGTGACTATAAGCAATGATCAAAGTTTGATGAAATTATGGTTAGTTTATATTAGTTTATTTGTTTGTTTTTTGTGTTTAATAGCTTGTTTGGTTTGTATAATGTGTTCTTTTAATTGTATTTTTCATTGAAAGGTGTTTTAAAAGTATCATTAATTAGCAGCTTGCATGACTTGTACTCGGGTTCTAAAAGGCGCGCTATGACGGCATTAAGGCGGCGTTAAGGCGTTCTTCAGGCGCGTGACCTCCACGTTACTGATAGGCCAAAGCGTCATTTCTGAGCGTGGCGTGAGATGAGGCATAAAAAAGCGCGAGGCGTGACGCATTTTTAAAATTTAACTTCGATGAAAATGTTTTTATTTAGAATGAAGAAGATTACGTGCAAAAATAATTTTTTAATGTAATTTCTTAATGTAACACTTTTATAAACTCGGTATATATATAAAATATGATATACTATATAAGTCTATAAATATTTTCATATTTTATGTCGACTTTAAGTCACGTTTTAGAAAACGCATTGGTTCGCCATATCTTTTAAGGCGTGAGGCATGTCACCGTCCGTCGCGTCACCCTCACACTATTTATAACATTGACTTGTACTATGTATTTTAATACTTGTATTTATACGAATGTTTTAAGAGTTTATATTTTAATACTTGTATTTTATGTCGCTTTAAGTAGGGATGAGCGGTCTGCGGTCTCGTACCGATCGCGTGCAATTAGTAGTACCGATTTTTCTCGAGCATAAATTAGTGGTGCCGTCTTCATCGAGGCAGGATTCGAATCGGTGTGGGTATCGAAATCGGGTTTTCCCGCTTTTTCGGGGATTTTCGATTTAGTACCGGTCTGTCTGCAATTAGTGGTCGATTTTTTTCACTTTATTTCGTAGTCCGGTGCGTGCCGTATTTCAAGAATCGGTCCGTTTTGGTCTGATGCAGTCACGATTCGATTCGGTTACGGGATTCGGTTCGAAATCTTTAATCCTAAGTTTAAGACATTAAATGCCTAAAAAGATTATATACTTTATAAGATAGTAAGATTTGTCTTCACTCAAAACATACGGTTTGAAAATATATATATATATATATATATATATATATATATATATATATATATATATATATATATATATATATAGGGAGGGTTAACGTGAGATCAAACTTAAAGTTGTAAAAATAAGATCAAGTCTAAAAAACCACTAAAACATTTATAAATAACAATTTTAGCAATAATACATAAAATAATATTTTAATACAAATTAACATTTTAGCAACTAATAACCAAATGATACGTGAGTTTGGATTAGTGATACACACGATATACATTACACTAATAAACATTCCAAAATCGTCTGGCATACAAAAACACGATACATTACACTTATAATCAAAGTGTATCATCTAGGTTTAAGTAAATTTTAAAAAGAAATCTATCGAAACTTTAACAATTTTAGTTGTAGTTGATAAAAAATTATTTTTGTTGTAAGGAGAGTGTCTCTTGTCAAATTTTAGTTTGATCTCATTTTAACAACTTTAAGTTTGATCTTATTTGATCTAGATTATATATATATATATATATATATATATATATATATATATATATATATATATATATATATATATATATATATATATATATATATATAAATATTGTATTTTTCTTACTTTTTGCAAAATAATAGTTTTACTCTTATCAATGGGAGATGATTCTGTATCAAGTTTTGATTTGCACACTATGTACAACTAGTTAAAACAGAATATATATATATATAATACAATAGTTTAATACACAAGTTAGAGTGTTGCAATAAAAAAGGTAAGTGTTCAAATCATTTCCCTTATGCACAAGTTAGAGTGTGGCTGAAATACCACATTAACGTCAAGCAACCGCTTGAACAACCACTATATATCAATCATGACAAACAATAAATGACCGACTAGCTACACACAACTAGAAAACCAAACCAAAACCAAGCATAAACTAAGACACATCGAACTTTATGCTAACCAAAGGTAAACAACCTATCCAAGTCTAATGTCATGCATGACATCAACCTTTAATTGGGTTGCAGATAGGCAACAATCATCAAAGTAATTATCATCATGATCATTGTAGTCACACGTACCATGTTTTCATTTTTTCAAAAGACTCCTCTTGTTCCCTCCACTACCGAAATAATTAGTCTCGTTAGGATATCCCAGAACTTTATCGTCGTCGCTATCAGAAAAAACCACATTGCCCACCATAGAGAATGGGTTATCCATCTTGGTTGAGAAAGTACACGTAGAGAAAGAGATACTAGACTTAATAGCCGCATCCTAGTCATTTTCTTTCAAATCAACCTTTTTTAAAAGTTTACCAGCATTATTCAAAAAAGTAACTTTCCCTTCATAATCAATCTTCCAAATTTTCTCAAAGGAGTAATACTTTAATTTCCACCCTTAAGAGTAGTACTGCCAAGATATTAATGTGAGAACATATAATTTAGACTTTGAGCATAAAATAAATTATACACATGTAATGATTCAGAAAAAGTTAAAGGTATGCATTTAGGAAATGACGGGAACCAGTAACAAGAATGCGTCGGTTAAATCGTGTACATTTGAGTTAAAAGATTTAATTTTTTTATAATTAACAACATACATATATAACACACTCTAAAGTAAAACTATCATGACTTTTTTCTGAAAGAATACTGTTGTTAAAAAAAAAAAAAAAAAAGCATTCTGAGATCAAACGTAAATTTGAAAACAAGATCGTTGAACTTGATACCACAATAGAGATTGATTTATTAATAAAGTTACCATAAACGCTTGTGTTTTTAATTCTTCTTTTGGGAATACAAAATGATGGGTAAAGAAGAGTAAAAGTTGAATGAAAAGAAAATTACATTTATATTTCATGTTCTTGAATTGAAAATAAATGAATGAAAATGAAAAAAAATAAATAAAGTCGTATTCTCCAGTTGGGAGGAATACACACGTATAACAAAAGATATAAAATATAACGAGGTATATATTAGTTATTTTATAACAAATAGGTTATGTGTAAAAAAAATTCCGTCCAAATCCGCCCATATTTGAACGAAAGTTTTGAAAGTAAAAACTTGTTAATTTTTCTATCAAAATTCATTTTCTTTCCTTTTTTTATTGTATCAAAAAAAACTTGAGAATACGATTATTTTTCTGTTTACTTTCATTTTCTTATTTTTTTTTTCCTTCAGAAAAGAAACTTGAAACGCATCACCAATAATCAAAATTTTGAATTCAAGCTCAAATTTGAATCTAAATTTTTGATACGTGTGAGGTTCGAGTTTCATTTTTACACTTTGGTGGTACATGAAAAACTCTTGATGCAAATGTCTAAAGGACACACATCAATTATGTGACTTGTGAAATTTTTTGATTTGTATATTATCTTATTTTTGTTATGTTGACGGTTGTTTGTTACGGACTTAGGGTGATGAATAAATCGAACGGTTAGTAAACATTTTTTGAATCGTGGAGTAAAATGTTTGTTTATAATCGTTTGTTATTAAATAAACGAACACAAATACAATTTTATGTTTGTTTAGTTAAGTGAACGAACATGAACAAAGCCTCGTTTATTTATTTATGTTCGTAATGTTCGATTACACGTTCGTTGATGAATGTATATGTTTGTTTTTTTGTTTATGGTCTTATATGGTATATTTTTATTATATATTATAAAATCAGTATAGTTAAACAAATGAACACACATAAAACACAATATTTTGTTTTGTTTTTTTTGTTGTTGTTTTCATACGTTCATTAATATTCGTTCATTTACGTTAATTTAATCTCTTAATGAACGAACATGAATAAGAAAATTTATTTGTTTAAGTGTTCGTTTCCATTCATTTGTACGGTTAAAGTTAAACGGACGAACGTGAATAAAGCTTCGTTTGTGTTTGTCCGATTCGATAACAACTCTATTGTTTGTTATTTCAAAGTGATGACAGATATATTAAACTAATCTTAGAAATAGACTTATAGACATATTTTGTTTCATAGATCAAATTTCAATATATATCGATCGTCTACTCAAAGATTGAGCTTCTAGCCTTTTATAATGCGTTTAAGCATACAAATTAGAAACTTAAAATTCACTTTTTATTTCTTTATTATGGAAAGAATTAAAAAAATAAGATAAGGGCTCACGTCGTTGAGGTGACGTATTATTCTTCTAACTAAAAATAACAAAAATAATAATTCTAACAATAAAATAAAGAACCGATAATGGGGTGACACGTATAAACCACAAACTAATGTCAGCTTTATTTTTAAATTTAAATATCTTTTAATCCGTTTAATTTTTTATGGTCTAATTTCACCATATTTTTAAAATTTTGTGATCTTTAATTCAACATCCATTTGATATATTTTATGAGTTTTCTTTAGTAGTCGGGAAGAAGCGGAGTTGAAAGAAAACTTCTTGAATTAGGCGTAAAATGAAAAACGTTTGTTATTCTGAAAATAGTCGTGAATTACACTGCATGGCGTTCTTGGGTACCTTCTAGTAAATTTTAATAAGTATATATTGAGATCGAGTTAATTATGTGTGAAGTTATATATTTCTTATCTTTATACTTGAATAGATTAGAGAGTATATTGTTAGTTGTTTATAAAGTATATCGAAAACGTTTGTCTTAAAAATAGGTAGTCCATTTCATTTTTCTTTTAAACAATGTTTGCATCTGACATATATTTTCTTCGAATGAATTATATCTAACAAAAACCAGAGCCCGATGGGCGATGGCGAGCAGTAAAATCAATGCTCAACGCATGCGCATATGCTATCTTACTTAATTGCCAAAATTTGGTTTCGGACCATAATTTCACGTTGCTTCAGAATATTGAATGTTTTTAAAGCTTTTGAGAACATTATTGCAATTTTTTTTGTTTTCCTGATACAAAATAACATGTCTAAATATTTATAATCTCAATACAAAAAACATTATTGCATTGAGTCCTATTTTTAAATGTTACGCATTTTAACCAAACAAACTTTTTTGACTTTAGGACAACAAAACAAACGGGCCCTAAGTTGTCTATTAACTCAGAGGTTGTGAGATAAATAGTACAGGGTGAGAAAAAATTGATGTTACAAAAAATTACGTCATGCATTACATATCAAGTACACATCTTCTACCTATGATATGTAAATTTCAAAGACATCTTATAATTGCATTTTATGTGTGCTATCGAAATCTTGAATTCTTGATATAGATGGAGATTGGTGAAACATTTAGCAATAGTAATTATGACTTTATTTAACCTCAAGTTTGACTTGGATTCATTTTTTTCCCTACAAATGGATGTGAGGGATTCTCAAATGTTTAAAGATAATTAAGATTATAAATATGTGAACAAAAAAAAACCATAGACTTTCAAGGGGAAAAAAACACAATATCATTTCTGAAAATGTTTGATGTAAATTAACTATTAATTAGCAACATTTCAAAATAGTGATTAGGCTGATTTAAGGAATTATGCTAAATACAGAGTTTATATATACATTTCATTTTCTTCAGTTCGTGCATATTTAAGGTTGTGTTACAGAGTAAATATCACACGTCCTTTTCACATATGTATAATTTTATAATCATGCAACTTACATGTGTTGAAGATTTGTACTACCTTGCATGTATTGTCATGTATTTTATGAAATATCAAACGTGCCATATTTAGTAAACGCAACGACATTTAACCTAATTACAAGCACGCACAACTTCTGACAAACTTAAATAAACAATACAGTAATACTTTATTTCGTCTCATAATACGTAATCCCGTATACGTATTATTTAAGATATAGAATGAATTGGATCATTACATCTGTTAAGCGAGATGAATAACAGTTACTTGTTTAAGTGAAACCCAACAATTGGGGCAGTCACGAAAATGTCAAAAGCTACCCTTCATTCATTGTACGTTCAAAAATCGATTTTGTTTAAATGGCAAAATATTAAAAAAAAAGCTAGGAAGGAACTAGATTAACAAGTTGCAAATAAAAGAAACTGTTGCATCTCCACAACTAAAAAAAGCATGTGGATGCTAAGGCTAAATCAAAGAAAGAAAAGATAGAAAACTGTGGATCCCTTCAAGCCAGTTCAAATAAAAAATCGTGAAAAATCGACTAATGAATTAAAAAAGGCATTTATGAGATTAAGGTCATCCAAAACGCTAGAGTTGCTAGGGGGTTTAACAGTGTGGTTTTTTGTTTCAAAGTTGTGGCTTGACGTTGTTTGTTTTAGGTGTTCTTTGGTTTATCGGGGGTTGTTACGTAAAGTCTTCCCTAAGACCCTAATGCTCAAAATGCTCCATCAAATATCACCATAATTATTTGTTTGTGGAGTCGTAGCTTGTTAGTGTCATTTCATACATTGTTTGAGTTTGTTATAAGTTTATTTGCGTTAGGATATTTTATTTTATTTTTTAAAATATTTAAATCCAGTAAATAAATTACTCTAAAAAAACGTTTAAGTATAAAGGGTGTGGGTGAATTATCACATCTCAGCCCGTTACATAAGCGGTAAAGTTAATATAACAAAGCAAACTACTTCTACAAACGAAGGAACAACTATTGATTACATTTGACTCAACAGGACACCAAATATAATATACACGTTTCTTCGACCATGAAGCTTGATGTCAAAAACATCACAAAAAGCCTCTTATTCTTCGGGTAGACCATGTGTATTTTACTCATCACCATCATAAGATCATAATCTTTATCATCAAATGTTTTCTTCCAGTGTTCGTACAAGCTCTTATTCCCATATCCATTTCTATTTTTGGAATGTTTTTCAGCCATGAAGTTTCCAGTTTCATCATTAACATTCTCCACATCACTCTTACTGTCGTCACCAAGATGCACACTCGACATACTACTCGTAGCCACCGGTTTAACAGTTTTAGGATCGGTAGACAACTTAGGAATTGGCTCCTCATTGCCAATTGACCCACGTCCACAGGAGTAGCAACATTAGGCGTGTTATTCAAGTTCTTAACAGGCTTCTCATTTACCTTTTGCCGTACGTCCAAATCACCAAGAACATCAAAAGAGTTTGTTGTTTAACCAAGTTTGCATCCTTATTCGATTGTCTATATGTGGAAACCTCATTTGATTGATCCTTGGGTGAAGAAACCTTGTTCGTCGCTACTTGTTTCAAAATAGAACAATAAGCAAATTTCTTGTTTAGTAATACATCATCAAATTTCCTGGGATTTGATCCTTTACGTCTAAAATCTGTAAACCCATCTCTTTTATCCCCATTCGATGCAACAATAGATTTTGAACCGGTGGCAATATTCGAGCATTGAATATCCATGTGGCCAAATATCTTAGAAGAATCACATCTCGGAGGTGTCCACTCGTATTCGACTATAATAGTCATTCGAGTGTAACCAGGTTCGTCTAACAAGGGATAGCGACCACCAGCGGTCTTTGAAATAATTACGCTTTCTAAATTAGACAAGTATTTAGAACATGTGTCAAAATGATATATAAGACTACTTCAAATTAGATATTTATATATTATTAGAATGACATAAATAAATGAAGTAATCTAATACTACTTCAATTTGTTTATTTATGTATTTTGAAATGACATAAATGAAAAATAATGTAGTCCTACATTATTGTGAAGTAAATAAATTAACTTGAAATTACTATTGAAACCAAGAGTTGTGTTCATAATTACTTTAGTTAAACATGTTTATGATTAATTGTAAAGACATAAACATAAAGTCTTTTAAGACTTATAATAAAGTAAGACGTTAACTTATTATGTTTTTAATTAAGACATATACAAGAAGTCATTGAGTTGATCAATGATTTATAACGTATAATGAGATTATAACGAGTTTATGTTTTCTTGATGAGACATGGATATGAAGTGACTTGGTTAAAGAGTACTTGTGTTATAAAGCATGCAATTGGCTTGAAAAGTCTATTATATCATTAAGTTGACTTAGTTGGTAAATAGGTAAGCCAAAAGGAATATGTTTATCTTATATATTGTTAGATTGTTAAACAATATTAATTCTAATGAATACCACAAGTTGATGATATGTTTAGTTAGGAGAATCAAACTCTATTTGATTTGTTTGATTCAAGATAACGATAACTTCTTTCTTAAAAAGTAACAAGGTTAGAAAATTGAGTATGGATTGAATATACTCAATATGACTCCAACCTAAAAGATTAATAAAACATCATTTTATTATAGAATGTGATGAATCACATTAAGTTTTAAAATTGAAGATTCTGAATTTGTTAAACTACTTATGAATAGGTTATTAACCAACTAAATTCAGAAATTATCAATGTGTATTTGTAATGTCCTAAAAAGAGAACAATGTAGTTTTACTCTAATTGCTAAGTATGTATAGATAGTCTATATATTACAAAAGGCAAGTGAGAGTTTTTTTTTATCTTGAAAGATAAAATTACAAGATACATAATCTTCTTAAACACATTAGTAAATATCATGGTGAGGCTAGATATGAAATGTTAACCTCAAGATGATGGAATTTTCATTCATAGATCTCGCAAGGATATCTCGGATATTTGATTTATATCTTGAGAAGAACATGAGTTCTGAGGATTATAGTAAACACGATAACCATTATGATGGATTACCAAATATTGAATTGGGTAAATTACTCATACTATGAATGTTAAAGATGTTGTCCATAAAGATAATCAATTTTGGAAATTTGTTTTATCTTAATAGTTAGACTAGAGAATGAAGATAAGTTTCTTCAAAGAGATGGAAAACTCTAGTGGTTTAAATCTCTATGTAGAAATCATATGGACAAAATTGTACACATATTTAATGCATGTTTTATGAGAAGGTTATTAATCATACTTAAGCAATTAATTGTGAATGAATATTCTTTCCTAGACACATTAAATATATAAAGATGATAATTGTCATACTTGTTTTCATTAATATGAAATATGACAACGAATATCAAAACTCTTTCTTGAGAAATTACTTGGCGAGGACGGTAAGTAATCGAAAGGTTTTTAATTCATATAATCTTTGGAAGTGTCTGACTGCAATAATTCATGAATGGATAAATGCATGCATCTATAAAATTATTCTTATGTTTAATTATTAAATCTTAGTTTTGATTTATAATTGAAATAAGATAACTTTTAAGTATTCACGAAAGCTAGTGGGAGAATTGTGTTAAGGTTTTAAATCTTATATGTTGTATAACTTATAGGAAGTAACATTCCTTGTATACTAAATGTTAAGTCTTAGATTGGAATGAAACTTCACTTATAAGATTTAAGAATTAAAACATACAACCTTAGAATATATGTTTATTATTAATAAACATGTGTAGTAAAATAAATGATTCTAATAAAACATGATATATCATTTGGGAAATGGATAAATATCTTTTGACAAGATAGAACATGAATGAAAGCTAAGTTTTACCTGTAGATTCATCATGTACATCATATTGTGTATTAAAATTTATGTATCATTCTTGAATAAGAAGCGATTTGACAAAATTGATATCTGACTAAAAGTTATTAGATAACTTGTGTAATGAATATTCTAATAGAATTACATCCTCAGCCTGGAATTGCTCCTAGATTCTATGGATGAACAATATGTCAATTGTTGTGCAAATTGTCATCAGCTACAAACTCGAAGTTTGGAAGACATCAAACATTACACTATAATATATTAAAGTTTACGGAGTTTTAATAAGCATATTGTTATTTGTATACAATGATGCTGGTTTAATTGAGATGACACTCGATACTAGTCATGGTAGGATTTCATTCTTGTTAATGGCCATGTGAACTAGTTGTGCTACTAAGAGCGCAGTTGCATTATACATTAAAAGAATAAGGTTACTTTAAACTTTAAAATGTTTGAAATTTTAAATTGTCATAAAATTAGTGATAGAGGATGTCACACATTTTATAAATTATTATGTGGATTGGTGAATGCACACATACAAGGACTTCACTAATTGAATTCTTGAAATAAGTATTCTCAAAATTACGATAGATCAAGTTGGTTGATTTATGCCTTGTCAACAAGTATGATTGTCATTACTTGAGGCATAATTCATCAACTGGAATTTTCATGTATTGATCTATTTAGTATTTAGATAAGGGATGTTAAACAATTATTATAATGAATTAAAATACTTGGTATGTTTGATCTTTTAATATATTGTATCCTATATTTGCATGTTTAATCCGTGAATAAATTTATTTATTCTAAATCGTCCGTTGTCAATTAATGATATGAGTATCATTAAATTAAGACAAATCTGAGTGATTTGGTAGAATATACTTTAAAGAATATTGATGAGAAAGCATACCAATTTAGGATAATATTCAATGAATTGAATATAGGACTTATCCCAACTACATGATTTTACTTTATGGATATTGTTATTAAGTAAATAATGAATAGTTATCCTCGGACTTGATATACCGGATAAGTGTCATGAATGTAGTGCATACGTGGAACAACTTAACGCTATATGTAACCCAGTCATAAGGGTTGTTTCCAAAAGTGTTGCAAAGTTTGTGGGTTAGTCTCTAGTCAAGATAGAATTTGTTTCTTCAAATTTATTTAGAGTTTAATCTTCTTTGGCCCTCATAGGGTTGACAAGATGTTTGTGTGGCACACCTAAAATCTCCCCGAATATGTTCGGAAGATTTGGTAATCTTGGTCAATCACTTAAAACGTGAAACAGAATGGTTGAATAAAGAATGACTTAATTCCATATCTTTATTTAACATGGTATTATAAACAAAGGATAATAATAATAAGAAATCATTAAAGGTTTTCCAGAGCCTTCCTCGAGTTGCACTAGAGGCATCGAAGTGTTGCTAGGCGTTAACCGATGTGATCACTCTATTAAGATATATCCAGTGGGAGTGTTAGTTTTATGGATATAAATTAGTAGTCGTGAGTTAGGATCGAACTCGAGACCACGGATTGCACGCTTACGTATGAGAATTAAAGTTAATAATTAAATGTAAAATGTTATATTTATTTATTAATTACACGAAATATATAACTAACGTTAACTTAATTAAGTGTAATGGACTAACGATCGTTAAATGTTAATTGGAATGACTAAATAATAAAATAGATATTGGGAAGGTTACGGAATCCTTAGGGATTACTCAAACCGATCGGCCAAGGGTTCCAAAGCCCAATCCATTGCTAACTTGGTCACCAAGTTACTTTGGAGTATAAATCAAGGCCTAGGGTCTTTGTATTCCATCTCTTGTCTTCGTTATCAAACCTTAAAATTGTTTTGTGTGTTTCTTTATTCCAAGCGATCGACCACCTCATGTAGGGTGTCGATACTTTTGTTTTCCAAAACAAATATTTTCGTGTGATTAAAACTAGCATTACTTTAATTTGATTTAGTGCGTGTGTCTGAGAACGCGTACTAACATACTTTTGTTGGTATCTTAGATTGAATTACAAAAGCAGTGAGGGTAATTTTATAATCCTATAAACCCTAATTATGGTTCATCACTTGCTATTTGTGGAATTGATTCGTTGTTTTAGAATCAAAAGACGATATTATTTATGTTTGGAATCCAAGGGCCGAAAATCTTAGTTGTTTGTGTTTGTAATCATATTCTCTTTTAATGTTATCTTGTTGGGTTGTCTTTTGCATTGTTTTGGTGTTTTTCTATCTTTTAACTTGGGAAGTGATTGACACACTTTAATTTTTTATTGGGACACTCATTATATAAGCAGTAAAGCAGTTTATACTACAAGTATATCTGTTTAATGCATAATAAGGAGTGTTCCAATAAAAATAAAAAGTGTGCCAATCACTTTTTTTTAACTTCTTTCAGTCTTATATATAAAACTTTCCTTAAGAAAAACTAGTGCAATTTATCCAACTAGAATTCATGTTTCTAACTCTGAAGAAATCCTTATACTACTATGTTAAAGAACTTTGAACTCTTGCCTAAGACATCATTTCTCGGACCTTTTAGGTTTTATGTCATAACATACGCGATTTCAAAACCTCCAAAAGACCCACGTCATCACGAAAACAAAAATGAAAGGTTCATAAAACACTAGTGTTATATCGTTGCATTACATTTTCGATCTTTTTAACTAGTCAAGTGATCGATATGAGAATTAGTCGATGATATGAGTATCAACTTATCCACATCTCTGTACAACTAGTTGTTATTTTTCAGCCTCGTATAACAATATAACATCTAAAGTTCTAAACAACTAGTTCTGAGTTAGCCACGGTTGCTTAAGAACAAATTAAATAATGTTACTTAGCAATATATAAAAATATATTTTTTCCTATTCTTTCCTTTTTTTGAGAAAGAAATTTTAACATCTAGAACTCTTAAAAAACATCCGCATCTAAAGTACGAGCAAGTCAAATAAGGATAATGTAAGGAATCATATTCAACTTTATACGTTAACATTTCTATAATATTAAGTGGTAACAGATGTTCATCTACATTGAATAAAGGTCTATATATATTTAAAGAATTACCATAAAAAGATAAAAACATAACTTTCTGTTAATAGTAACGATCTTTGAGTAGGATTCTTTGTGACCTTACGTACATTGAAAGGGGAAAAAAAGGTTAAAATAGATAAACAAAGATCTCAAATTTAACAGATGTACGCCTACTTTTGAGTAAATAATATATTTTAAACTTAATATTTTATAATGCCACGTCAAAGTGCTTGTTAATTAACTAAAATATCCCTAATTAATCATAATCCCTAATGGGGGTGACTGTGAAAAGTAAAAAAATAAATTAAATCTTGTTTTGTTGGGACAAGTGTCTCATGTAAAATGAGATGATATCTTGTGTTGGAGATTGCCCCCACATCACTTGAAACAGTTCCCTGTTGCATTACAGAAAACATCTGTAGTTAATTCAATGAACTTTGATTAATTAAGTGTAAAAGTATTCTTATTCTAATCTTAATTTAGTTTTAAAATGTTGATGACTTCAGTAATAATCCACCAAAATTCAGGGATTGCCAGATGTTATCAGAAATTAGTATATTACTGGCATTTTTTAAATTTATTAGATATGAATTGATACTATAGATAATGATTTAATTTATCACGGAAATAGAAAAACTAAAAACACACGTGCCTACGTTGTATGTTTACGGGTAATGTGACTTTTAAGTAAGGGTGAGCAAAACCGCCCGAAACCGACAAGGCCCGACAAACCGCCCGAAACCGACAAGGCCCGAGCCCGACCGAATACTAAACGGGTCGGGAGTCGGTTGTTATTTTTGCATTGTATCGGTATCGGGTCGGGTCGGGCTGAAAACCGACTCCAACCCGAATGAAGCCCGCCCAAAAAAGAGGCCCGATTAATTATTAGGTATTAGTCAAAATATCCGCCCCTTTTCTGTTCTCACACACAAAATACGCATCTCTCATTCTCTCAAACAGAAAACTCATCTCATAAACACAAAGACCAAGGTCAACTCAAGAACACAGTAGCCTATTCAAGACATCGGTGTCTTGATAGCATAATTTGTTGTGTATAAACTGGAAGCAACATCGGTGTCTTGATAGCATCATTTGTTTTGTGATATCATTAGTAGCATAAACCGGAATTGGAATTGGAAGTGGATCTTGGAATTGGAATTTGTTTTGTGGTATCATTTGTTTTGTGATATAAGTTTATTGTTTTGTGATATCGGTGTCTTGATAGCATCATTTATTTGTTTTGTGATATTTGTTTTGTATAAAGCTGGAATTGGAAGTGGATCTTTGGTGGGAAATGGATCTGTGGTCGCTCCTTTAACTCGGGCTAGGCAGTTTGTATTACCAACCGAAACCGACAAGCCCGATTGGGACCCGATACCGAACCGACACAATCGGTCGGGACTCGGTATAACTTCGACTTTAATCGGAGTCGGTATCGTCGGGTCGGTCGGGACGGGTCAGACTCGACCCGATGCTCGACCCCTACTTTTAAGGCGCTGAATCATCAAAATGTAAAGGGTTAGTAAGGATCAAGGTTGCAAAAACCGCTAGGCGCTAGTCGGGCGGTCGACCACCGCTAGCGTCTGCGCCGCTTAAGCGAGCTGGCGCCGCTAAGCGGACCGAACTTTCTATATAAAAATGTAAAATTATATGTATTTGATATAAAATATGCATAATTTATATATTTTAAATAATTATATTATTTTTTTTAATTATATATCTTTTGTATATGTTGCAAAATTTACATTATGTGTTATTTTGATTAAGTTTTGGTATACTTTTATTAAAGCCCAATGAATTATTTGTTGTGCTTATTGTATAAACTTTTAATGGGGCAAGAAAACACTTATTATTAGGGTTCACAACATTAATAACCCAGCTTTCACTTCTTCTTCTCTCAACCTCCCTCCACCAATTAAAACAAAATTAAGAAAATCAAAACCCCAATTAAGGTCAACTAGGGTTTCAATTTCGGATCCATAACTCCAAATCAACTAGGGTTTCAAAATTAAAACCCGAATCGAGAAAAACCCAATTGAAATTTAAAACCCTATTTTTTTAAAACGTTGACTTTTGGTTGACTTTCGTTGACCGCCTAGGCCGCCTAGACCGACTAGCTCCGCTGGCGGATGTTTGACCGATTTTGACTTTTCCGCCTAGCTTGGCGATTGCCTAAATCGGGGCGGTGTATGCCCGCCTAGCGCCTAGGCGGCCGCCTAGCCCGCTTTTTACAACACTGGTAAGGATTAACGTGTTCATGTCACATATAATAACACTAGCTATGTAATGAAATCGGTGATTATAGACGTAATGAAATGAACCAATGAATAAACTATTTCATTACAAAACTTAAAACAAACAATATTTTTCTATTCAATCGTAATGATTTATTCCATTCAAATTTTGATTCATGCATACCAAACACTACGTAAGTTCGACTTAGATCACATACTGCATGTGGCAAGTAAAAACTCTCATGCATCGAACTTGTGGAGAGCGGAATACAACAAGCTTTTTGAAGCTGAGTATCCCTTCATTCAGAAGCTCGCAGACTCCTACCGTCTGCCCTTGGGGGATCTACTAAACATGGAGCCGGAGGTTCCTGTTAGAAAGGAGACACCCGGTCCATCCAATGCTCCTCATACCACCGAGACTCCGGCAGACATTGTGGAGAAGAATGCTTGAGTTCAGCCCTTCCTAGGACTTGTATTTTTGTGAACAATTATCCGGATAATATCGTTGTAATAATTAACAATGCTTCTTTAGCCATCTTTGTGAATGAATGTCTTTTTTGCTCGACATGTGTTCCTTTCATTTATTTATTTTTATGTTTCGTGCTTGATATCTTCCTTATGTTATTCTAAGGGCATCCGGCCGCGTGAGTCGTGCATCCGGTTTCCGGGCATCCTCGTGTAGTTAGAGAGCATCCATTACTTGGGCATCATTACGGTTTGCCGAGCATCTGTGGTTATTCCACGAGGCATCCGAAGGTGTTTTACACTTGGGCATCCGTATTACGGGCATCCTTTCGGAGTTAAAGGGCATCCGACAGGTTTTCGGGCATACTTGCGTTTTCATACTCGACGGGGGCCAGCCGTCGGAATTGTTATATTATCACATCAATTATTACGGAAAATTGCCTCCCAGCTGCGGAAACTTTCATCATTGAAATAATCACATAGTCATTTGATTACATAATGATAATATGATTCTTATCACAATAGCAACTATAAGAAACAATTTCTAAGGTTTATGGCATGCCAGGTCCGAGGGACCTCCTTTTCTTCCATTGTTTGCAACTTATAAGAGCCATTCTGATTTGCTCCTACTATACGGTAGGGCCCTTCCCAATTTGGTCCTAACTTTCCTTGATTCTCCACCCGGCTTGCTTCATTCTTCCGGTATACAAAATCTCCTACCTTGAAATTCATTGGTTTGACTCTACGGTTGTAGTACTGTTCAACCTGCGTCTTGTATTTAGCTTCTTGAATGGCAGCATTTTCCCTTCTTTCTTACAAGAGGTCTAAATTCAGCGTTGTTCTTCTTCGCTCGATCTTCCGGAACATCATTGTTCGATCGTAGGCATCCCTATCTCCATGGAATTACTGACCTCGCTACCGTAGGTCAAGTGAAGGGGTTTCTCCGTTGCTCGTCTTGAGAGTTGTCCGGTGTGCCCATAAAACATTAGGTAACTCATCCAACCATCCTGTTCTCTCTCGGCCTAGTCTCGTTTTATCCCGTCCATCAAACTCCGGTTAGCCCGCTCTACGAGTCCGTTGGCTTGCGGATGTGCCACTATCAGTATTTATTTGTTTGATTTTCAATCCTTAGCACCATTTTTGAGCGGTTCATTGTGAAATTGCTTCCGTTATCGGTGACTATGACTCGATGTGAAACCGTACCTACAAACAATGTTCTCATATACAAACTTTATGACATCTTTCCTGTTGTTTTGACCAACGGCCGCCTCTATCCACTTGGTGAAATAATCGATCGCCACAATCACATACTTGAAGCGGCCCGGTGCTTGGGAAGGGCCCAACATGTCCATTTCCCCATTGGTAGAAGGTCGTGGGGCCATGATGGGCGTCAATGATGTCTTGGGAGTTTGGGTGCCGAGAGTGTATTTGGCAAGAATCACACTTCCGGATCTGTTCTCGGGTATCCGGTGCATGGTAGGCCAGTAGTACCCTTGCCTCATAAGCTTGGCCACCACGGTCCTTGGTCCCGTGCATTCCACAAGACCGCCGTGCTTTCCCAGATTATGTAGTTTGCACGCAGCGGACCTACATCTCATCATCGGGACTAGATATCCTTTCTTAAAGAGGACCCTTCTTCCATGACATCTTGCAGAATCTTCATCCTTAAACTCCTAGCCTCATTGGGATCCTCCGGCCACACCCTTCTTCCAAACACTTGATGATTGGCGTCATCCAGTTGTTCGTTTCTTCTTCTACTATGGTGTTAACCACTTCTTCACCCCCTGACGGTTTTTCCAGGACTTCCACAACTACTTTTTTGGTCAGGTGATCGAAGGCTACCGACGCTAGCTTGCTTAATATATCCGCCTTCTGATTTTGAGCCCTCGGAATGTTGCGAATCTTAAAGCTTTGGAAATCAGATATGTATTTTCTAGCTTGGGCCAAGTACTTCTGCATGCTTTCCTTAGTAGCTGTGAATTCTCCATTGATTTGACTGGCTACTAGTTTTGAATCTACTCGCACACTTAAGACCCTGATTTTGAGTTTTCTCGCGATCCTTAAGCCGGCCAGCAGGGCCTCATATTCTGCTTCGTTGTTTGTGCTTGGGAAGTTAAGCCGTAGAGCGTAGGTCATTTCTACTTTTTCTGGACTGATGAGAACTAATCCTGCTCCGGCCCCTTTATTGTTAGATGCTCCGTCTGTATATAGCAACCACTCTCCTTCCCCCATTTCCATTACTTCCTTACTTTTCCCATTTCCTGATTCCACCGGTACTTCCGTTAGGAAGTCCGCTAGCACTTGTCCTGATTCGCTCCTAGACGGTCAAGTTTTCTCACACAAGCTAGCCACTTGTAAATGGCTAACCGTAAGAAACTTAAAACAGTCTGGAAACAAATGCAATGAAGATCAGGAGAGTATAGGGTTTCCCCGGGTCGTTATGTCCCAGCGAGCTATGCAATGAATCATCAAACGAATAGTGATCGAGAGATTTGAACGAAAAAGAGGTTTTGAATGATTATAACTAAAGAAAAAGTTCATAAATTAAAGGGGCTTAAATGCAAATTAAAGAAAATTAAAAAGATTAAATATATTAAATAAACGCTATCACTATTTTCAAAATGATGTTTTTGATTTTATGTTTTTATAAAACTTGAATTTAAAACTACGTGACGTACTAAAGAAAATGTGAACTAAAGTAATATAAATCCTAAAAATATGAAAATGACATTTTTACAATCCTAATGATAAAAGAAAATTATTTTTAAAACTATTTATCTAATTATCATTTATTAAAAACTATTTTTAACTATTTAATAATAGCCTAAAATACAAGAAAATAGGAAATAAAGCTAGAAAATGAAATTATGACTTGGAAAATCTAAAATAACAAAGATAATTTTCAAAACTATTTTGTATTTTTCTCGATTATTTTGTATTTTCTATGAATTAAAACTATTTAAAACTACTTAAATTGCTTAAAAATACAAATTTAACTAAGAAAAATCTGGAAAAATATTTTTGACTTTTATATTTATCTTAACCTAAGAAAAATGAAAAATTATTTTTTGAAACTTTTCGAATTAATTGTATTAAAACTAATTAAAATGACTTAAAAATTGTTTTAAATTAAGAAAAATAGCAACCCGACCTAGAAAAATCAAGAATTCCGAAAAGTCTAAAATAATATTATGAATCTAGGAAAAATATAAAAGCAGAGGGTTGTGTGAAGGAAATTGAGGCTGCAGTAGAGAGTGCTTATAAATAAGCACTCAAGATAAGCCAAAAGCTACAAACTGAGCACCAATCTAATACAGAAGCTACAATATGTTACAACTACTTAAAAACAACTTATTACAACTGGCTTAAACTTCTAAAACTTAAGTTACTCAGATTTGAATGATTTGAAGTTAACAGATTTAGGCAACTACTTTGTGGATTAAAAATAAGCACCTAGATAAGCTGGAACTAAAAACCAAAAGTGGGGACCTAAAGTAGACCTGGTTAGGTGCTTATAAACCAAAAACAAGACTTGGAAAAGCTCTTATGAGCTCAGTGCAAGGATCGCAAGTCCTGTGCAAGACTCGGTGAATCTTGAGTCGGTCTGTGAGGCACTTTAAGCCCTTTTGACAAGCCACTTTCAAGCTTGAACAAAATTACTAAAAATCAGAAAAAATGACAATAAGAAAATAGACTAGCTGAACTTATAAAACCTAGAGTTTTACTTGATTTGACCCAGAAATGAATCCATGAAAAATCACCCTAGTTAGGCTCAAAATGACTTTTTCATGTTTTGACTTTTGATAGATATGAAGGTTTGACTATTTTGAGATTGTAAGCTCATAAAATGGAATGAAACTGATGTTTTTAGATGTAATGAGTTCTAAACAAGCTATCTTAACGATTCTACACCTAAATGCAAGTTGTGGACTTATAAATCCTAACGATAAACAATTATTGAGCATAAAATGGAATTTTGACTTTTAATGAATGGCTATTGAAATTATGCTAAAACTACTTATACTAGCCTTAAAGTAGACTAACGAGCACATATTATCTCCTGAAACCAACTCAAAGGTAGCACAACACTCAACCAAACTCCCTTATGCAACTGTTTGGAAGATTTAAACTAGCGATTCTTGATTTAACTCAATCCACCACTTAAACTAAATCTAACATCCTAATTACCACTAATTAAACAGTTTAAGAGATTTAATGATCACAGGTTCCAACTCAAACATTTTTATGCAAACTGTATTAGAAATAGAAAGTAAAATACAAACTTACAATGGTGCAAATTTTATTTTGCGACTTATACCAATCCAAAACTATGCTAACCTAACCAAATCCAACCCAAATTAAGCTCTGCATCTACCCATAACCATTTCCAAACCTGCTTGAACCAAAATCTCCTCTCGCTTGACTTTTGTTGACCAAACACCAAATGTGATTGAATCTGCTTTATAAGCCTACTAAGAACTATAATAAGCTTAAATAAGCCTATTTGAATCAAAATGAAGCTACTTGAGTTTTAATTATCGAGCTTGAAACCTAATTTGTTAACAATGAGCATAAAATTTGAAACCAAAGTGAAACTTTGAATTAGGACTTAAACTTGATTAAAACTCTTAATTAATCGAAATTCAATACATGGAAACGGAAAAAATTACACTTTAAGATTTAAACTAAGACATTTTTATAAAAACGACATACATTGAAATTAAAAACTAACTACCACTCTCTCTTCTTGCTTTTCTTCTCTCTTTTATATGTGAAATATCTTCCCCACTTGTTCTGAGCAGATCCCACTTCCTTTTACAACCATTGGATCACATGGAAGGATTTTGGCCATTGATCACATTTTGGCGGGAAAACTGATTAAGCCAGAGTGGGTTGAGTGTTAGGGGGTGCATTTAATGCCTTTTGGAAGGTTGTTGAGGTGGAGTGATAATAGAGGGGATAAGGTGAGCTGGAGGTGTGGGAAGCCTGGTTTTGCAGGCTAGTTGGTGGGAAGACGAAGAAAAAGGGCGCGGGTGGGTTTATTTGACTTGGGGTTTGACTGGCTTATAATATTGGAGGGGGTCCAAATTGTTATTGACAGGGGGGTCACATGGCTTATATGGCAGGGGTCCAATTGGGTTTTGACAAGGCCAAGGGTAATAATACAAGGACTTGTTTGTAATTTCTGAAACTTCAAGGACCAAAGCTGCCATTTTATCAAAGTTGCTCCAAGGGACTAAAAGTGACAAGCTCCAATAGTACAAGGACCAAACTTGACATTTTCAAATTTCCAAGAACCATTTTTGCCAATTTTTAAACTTGGAGGACCAAACTTGTAATTTCTCAAAACTTTTGACATTTTTTACCAAAGGACTAATTTTGACAACTTATGATTTTAAAAGGACCTTTGGTGATTTTTATTTTGATATTAAGTGCTCGGGGACTATTTCGACAATTTTTGAAACTTGGGGACTAAAACGCCAATTATGCAAACTTAGCTCATTTTCATCGATTTTAAACATTTTGCATCCAAACATATAAAATGCAATTTTGGAATATTTTCAGATTTTGATGCATTTCGAGCATTTTAAACGTTTTGCGAGCTCGATTTAACAAAATGATGAGTATTTACACACTCATCAATCCCCACACTAAACTATTGCTAGTCCCTAGCAATCTTTTGAGAAAACTTAATGGATTTGAATCTCTTTACCAAAAGCCATTACTCGGAGTAGCCAAATGTTTCAGTTCAAGTAAGAACCTTGGTACACCGATAACCATGTGATTTTGAGCAAACCACCGCTTCCAACGGATTTGATTTGTCTTTACGAAGCCGCTTTGCTTCGACTAGCCAACTCTTAGATAAATTATCAATATTATCTTTGGTGAGTCGATTACCAATTATGGTTTTTCCATCGCCTTTACCACAAGCCATAACTTGCGGGCTAGCCAACTCTTCACTTTTAAAGATATGGTGAAATGAATACCATATAATTTTGGGCAAATTGCAAGCCGTCAACGGATTTGAGATATCTTTACCAAGAGCCGTTTGCTCTGGATTAGCCAATCCTTTTGTTTTTAGACATGGCGGATCGATAACAATAAAGTCGAGTAAGTGTAAAACACTTACTCCAAAAACATTTTGGCCAAAATGAGGGAATTGGGTGGTATAATACATGATAAAATTCGTGAGAATTCCCCCACACTAGAAATGAATATTGCCCTCAATATTCAAAGTGCCTATTATTATGCCGAAACCGAGAACGTAAAGAGAAATACTACGGCCATTATTTGAAAGGATTTTTTTTTTTTTTTTTTTTTTTTTTTTAAGAAAACTTATATATACAACATGTGGGCAACTCCCCACACTAGGTGGTACACGGTGAAGACCCATGTTTAACTCATGTTTTTGATTACCGAGTCGCTAGCTTGACTCGACCCTCAATTAATTTGTTCATGGGAAGCAAAGTGGAAGAAACAATTCCATCGGACTTTCATTCAAGATGTTTGGACAAACATTTGAAGCGTGAAAGTTCCACACCGATGAGATATACATAGAACCGGCTCAAAATGATAAATGAAAATGCCGGGGTCAAAGATAGTGTCTTCATTCCGAAGGAGTGAAGATGCAGAGAAATCACAAGATATTTGAGGAAAGGAAGAAAGATTTTGATAACAATCAAGATCCATTCTTCATCCTCAAATGTAGACATATCGGGAGGAAGGGTGAGGTAGTATCATTAATAAGCAAACTCGTATGATGGAGTACACCTTCCTCCGAGCCAATATCATCCTCAAGATCAAATAGATATGATCATGTTCCGGAGGAGATATGTCATGAGAGAGTTCACCGGAGAACTCTTCATGAAGAGAATCATTCACATGGGTGAAATTGTGAACTCTTGTTCCATTGTAGACTCATCACTATCTTCAACCGAGTATCAAAAGTGGATTCTCGAAATTAAAGTGAATTCGTAGTCTAATTCAAATAGAGGATTAGTGAGAGTTGTTTTGAATGCTTCAGAACAAAGTGATCAACATTCTCTATTGGATTTGTTAGGATAAGAAGTGAGTGAGCGATCATTATAAGGGAGACTTTCAATCTCTCCCGGATCGGCGAAATCAAAGAGAACACCGTTACTTTCGATGAAAGTGGATTGATGTGAGTGAGTTCATCGGTGAACTCCTCAAGAAGATGATTAGCATCGACGCGCAGAGTGATGCCTCAACATACTCGATGTTTCTATAGGAAGCACAATCGTCGCTAAGATCCGAGAAAGTTTCAAAATGATCTTTTGAACACTCAAGAGGAAAGAGAATCACACATATGATCGAAGTTCTCGTGACTCTCGGATTGGGACAAGGTTCTTAACACTAGACTTTATGAATTCGTCCGATTCCTTTTCGTGAACAATGTCAAGATGCTTGTCCCCATGTTCGTGAGAGTGAGTGGGAGCTTTGGGTGTGATAGCGATTGTTTGAGATGGAATCTCAACTGCTGGATATCAACCGACCGATGGAGTTGAGAAATAATATTAAAAGGATAAAACTCTCCTCATCATCATCATATAGAGCGCTTTAAGAAATTGGGAACGCCTTAGAGTCGCTTGCTCTAGGACTAATAATTCTTCCCTAGATTGGCGGGCCTCTCGTTCTTGACTAGCAATTCTCCCATGGTTTTTCACCACTCACTTGATTCTTAAAGTTACTAATCATATCATCAAGTGTTTTCATTGCGGTTTCAAAATTTTGGGAGATTTCTCGAGACAACGGCTCGGTGGAGTTTGAACCGTATGGTCTTTGTGGAGGTTGGAAATTGTCAAACTGTGAGAGTCATGATTGTTACAAGGAAATGGATTCCTATTTGACAATCGAGTGAAGTGGGGACCTCCATAGTTCTCACAACAAGAAAAGCTGCTGAGTCTCGGATCGTGAATTATATGGATATTGGTCATATGAAGTTCTCGAGCATCACCGAAAACTGCTCATAGACAAACGTGTTTCCGGATTGACACTCAAATCCTTGGTGAGGACCTCCACAAAATCCACAGCAGTTATGTTGATTATATGAAGATAAGTCAGGCTGTGGTGGGTAATTGGAAAAGTTTGAGGAGTCGTTAAATGAGTTCGGATTAGGATCATAATCAAATGAATTCCTCGAACCACAAAACAAACAACTCCCGTTATGAATATCATTACCACATTGTACGCACGTACACCAACGACAGGGTGAACCAAAGAGAGGCTCACCACAACCGACACAAGGAATAAACGATTTCATTTGAGAGTAATGAGAAGGAATCAGTTTATTCAAAGAATCAACAAAACCAACATGGTGATCCGAATGACTATCAAGTCTCAAGAATATTTTGAAAATCCGGAGGTGGGACAAGTGATGTGCTCGAGAGCTAGTAATTTCCACCACTTCCGTTATGGTCTCGGTTCGGTTCTTGAGAATCGTGAAGATTAGGCAAGTCATTCTTGCTAGTCACCGGTCTAAATTTCGCATGTTTGCTTTAACCGTAAATCGTGAAAGTTTAGGATCAATTTTAGACGGCTTAGAGCAATTGAGGGTTAGATCTTTGGATAACCGTAGGTTGGACGATTAGCACCTCCATTATCGATGGAAGTACCGTCCTTTGTCACCCCGGTTTCTCGTTCCATTTCCCTCACGCAATTAATGGATCATCACGAACAACACGAATTCTTGACATTTGTGATAAAGTATGACGTTTTCAAATTTGTCCCAGAATTCGTCGTAGTCGAGAGATTCCATGAGAAGAGGTTAGAATCAAATGGATAGAGGGTAAAGGGATAAAGAATCAAAAAGGGTAAGAGGGTAAAGATGAATATTTTTGGTATTTTTGAAAAACATGATGCAAAAACAAAGAATGAAAATCTTTTTGGGTTTTTGATTTTTAAGATGTTTTTGGATTTTATAAGAAAATATAAATACATATAGATGGTATGAACAAAGAGTGAATATTCAAATCACTAATCTGCTAAACGTAAGATCATTAGCTTAACTCCCGCAATGGCGCCTAAAATTTAGTTCGCTCCCAGACGGTCAAGTTTTCTCACACAAGTAGCCACTGTGAATGGCTAACCGTAAGAAACTTAAACATTCGAAACAAATGCAATGAAGATCGAGAGAGTATAGGGTTTCCCGGTCGTTATGTCCCAAATGAGCTATGCAATGAATCACCAAACGAATAGTGATCGAGAGATTTGAACGAAAAAGAGGTTTGAATGATTATAACTAAAGAAAAGTTCATAAATTAAAGGGGCTTAAATGCAAATTAAAGAAAATTAAAAGATAAAATATATTAAATAAACACTATCACTATTTGCAAATGATGTTTTGATTTTATGTTTTATAAAACTTGAATTTAAAACTACGTGACGTACTAAAGAAAATGTGAAACTAAAGTAATATAAATCCTAAAAATATGAAATGACATTTTACAATCCTAATGATAAAAGAAAATTTTTAGAAAAGAAAATTATTTTAAAACTATTTATCTAATTATTATTTATTAAAAACTATTTTTAACTATTTAATAATAGCCTAAAATACAAGAAAATAGGAAATAAAGCTAGAAAATGAAATTATGACTTGGAAAATCTAAAATAACAAAAGAGAATTTTCAAAACTATTTTTGTATTTTTCTGATTATTTTGTATTTTCTATGAATTCAAAACTATTTAAAACTACTTAAATTGCTTAAAATACAAATTTAACTAAGAAAATCTGAAAAATATTTTTTGACTTTTATATTTATCTTAACCTAAGAAAAATGAAAACTAATTTTTTGAAACTTTTCCGAATTAATTGTATTAAAACTAATTAAAATGACTTAAAACTGTTTTAAATTAAGAAAAATAGCAACCTGACCTAGAAAAATCTGAAAAATTCAAGAAAAGTCTAAAATAATATTATGAATCTAGGAAAAATATAAAAACAGAGGGTTGTGTGAAGGAAATTGAGGCTGCAGTGGAGAGTGCTTATAAATAAGCACTCAAGATAAGCCAAAAGCTACAAACTGAGCACCAATCTAATACAGAAGCTACAATATGTTACAACTACTTAAAACAACTTATTACAACTGGTTTAAACTTCTAAAACTTAAGTTACTCAGATTTGAATGATTTGAAGTTAAGTGCAAAAAGATTTAGGCAACTACTTTGTGGATTAAAATAAGCACCTAGATAAGCCGGAACTAAAACCAAAAGTGGGGACCTAAAGTAGACCTGGTCAGTGCTTATAAACCAAAACAAGACTTGGACAAGCTCTTATGAGCTCGGTCAGGATCGCAGTCTCGTCTGCGACTCGGTGAATATCGAGTCAAGGCACAGTGGCACTTTAAGCCCTTTGACAAGCCACTTTCAAGCTTGAACAAAATTACTAAAAATCAGCAAAAATGACAATAAGAAAATAGACTAGTTGAACTTATAAAACCTAGAGTTTTACTTGATTTGACCAGAAATGAATCCATGAAAATCACCCTAGTTAGGCTCAAATGACTTTTCATGTTTTGACTTTTGATGATATGAAGGTTTGACTATTTTGAGATTGTAAGCTCATAAAATGGAATGAAACTGATGTTTTAGATGTAATGAGTTCTAAACAAGCTAGCTTAACCGATTCTACACCTAAATGCAAGTTGTGGACTTATAAATCCTTAATAAGAAACAATTATTGAGCATAAAATAGAATTTTGACTTTTTAATGAATGGCTATTGAAATTATGCTAAAACTACTTATACTAGCCTTAAAGTAGACTAACCGAGCACATATTATCTCCTGAAACCAACTCAAAGGTAGCACAACACTCGAACCAAACACCCTTATGCAATCGTTTGAAGATTTAAACTAGCCATCGATTTAACTCAATCCACCACTTAAACTAAATCTAACATCCTAATTACCACTAATTAAACAGGTTTAAGAGATTTAATGATCACAGTTCCAACTCAAACATTTTTATGCAAACCTATTAGAAATAGAAAGTAAAATACAAACTTACAATGGTGCGCTTTATTTTGCGACTTATACCAATCCAAAACTATGCTAACCTAACCTAATCCAACCCAAATCAAGCTCTGCATCTACCCATAACCCTTTCCAAACTGCTTGAACCAAAATCTCCTCTCAGTTGACTTTTGTTGACCAAACACCAAATGTGACTGAATCTGTTTTATAAGCCTACTAAGAGCTATAATAAGCTTAAATAAGCCTATTTGAATCAAAATGAAGCTACTTGGAGTTTTAATTATCGAGCTTGAAACCGAATTTGTTAACAGTGAGCATAAATTTGAAACCAAAGTGAAACTTTGAATTAGGACTTAAACTTGATTAAAACTCTTAATTAATCGAAATTCAATACATGGAAACCGAAAAATTACACTTTAAGATTTAAACTAAGACATTTTTATAAAACGACATACATTGAAATTAAAACTAACTACCACTCTCTTCTTGCTTTTCTTCTCTTTATATGTGAAATATCTTCCCACTTGTTTCGAAAGCGCATCCCACTTCCTTTTACAACCATTGGATCACATGGAAGGATTTTGGCCATTGATCACATTTTGGCGGAAAACCGATTAAGCAGTGGGTTGAGTGTTGGGGTGCATTTAATGCCTTTTGGAAGGTTGTTGAGGTGGAGTGATAATAGAGGGATAAGGTGAGCTGGAGGTGTGGGAAGCCCGGTTTGTGCTAGTAGTTGGGGGAAGACGAAAAAAAGGCGGGTGTGTTTATTTGACTTGGGGTTTGATCGGCTTATAATATTGGAGGGTCCAAATTGTTATTGATGTGGGGTCATATGGCTTATATGGCGGGGTCCAATTGGGTTTTGACAAGCCAGGGTAAAATACAAGGACTTGTTTGTAATTTCAAACTTCAAGGACCAAAGCGCCATTTTATCAAAGTTGCTCCAAGGGACTAAAAGTGACAAGCTCCAATAGTACAAGGACCAAACTTGACATTTTCAAATTTCAAGGACCATTTTGCCAATTTTAAACTTGAGGACCAAACTTGTAATTTCTCAAAACTTTTGACATTTTTCACCAAAGGACTAATTTTGACAACTTATGATTTTAAAAGGACCTTTGGTGATTTTTATTTTGATATTAAGTGCTTAGGACTATTTCGACAATTTTTGAAACTGGGGATTGAACCGCCAATTATGCAAACTTAGCTCATTTTCATCCGATTTTAAACATTTTGCATCCGAAACATATAAAATGCAATTTTAGAATATTTTCAGATTTTGATGCATTTCGAGCATTTTAAACGCTTTGCAGCTCAGATGAACAAAAATGATGAGTATTTACACACTCATCATGTCCCTTGATTGCGTTGCGAGGAGCGTAGGTGATATTGTATGCTCCTAGCTCCACAGCGTATTTGGCTAACTTTCCTGAAGCTTCCGGTTTATTCAGTATTTGCTTGATGGGTTGATCAGTTATGACCCGGATGGGGTGGGCCTCGAAATATCTCCTTAGTCTTCGGGATGCATGTAACAGACACAAAGCTAATTTCTATAGGGCGTAGTGTTGCTCTGCGTCATGTAATGTCCGCTAACGTAATGCACCGCGATCGCCTCCCTTCCCTTTCTACCAAGAGCACTACACTTACCGCTCCTTTTGAAGCCGAGAGATATATAACAATTGCTCCTTCTACCTTCCTTTTCTTGGAAAGCCATCTCGCCTTCCTTTTCCACTCCAGATTCATCCTTATTTTCTTTGGTGATGTTCTTCAGTGTATCGAAGAAAGGGAGAGCTCTTTCTGCTGACTTTGATAGGAACCTATTCAAGGCCGCCAGCTTCCCACTCAGGCTTTGCATTTCCTTTAGGGTTTCCGGAGATTTCATTTCCATTATAGCCTTCGTCTTTCTTGGGTTAGCCCTTATTCCTTCTGACGTCACCATATACCCGAGGAATTTCCCTTCTTCTACTCCAAAAGAACACTTTCGCGGGTTCAACTTCATGTTTATCTTTCGAGGTCACAAAGGTTTCCGATGTCGCCTATCATTTCGCGTCGCTCGGCTTTTATGACCATATCATCCACATATGCCTCCAGTTCCTTCCTATTCGAGATTGAAATGCGAAGTCTACCAATCTTTGATAGGTAGCTCCGGCATTCTTAAATCCGAACGGCATTTTGGTGTAACAGTATGTTCCCCGTTCTGTGTAAAATGCTGTCTTTTCCTCATCATCTTTATCCATCTGAATTTGGTGGTAGCCCATGTAGGCGTCCAGGAAACACTTATATTTATACCCCATGACGGATTCAATCTTCCAGTCAATCTCCGGCAGAGGGTAATAATCCTCGGGGCACGAAGAGTTCAGAGGCTTAAAGTCAATACACATCCTCCAACTCATTCACATTTCTTAACCAACACCGGGTTGGATATCCATGTTGGGTATCTTACCGGACGGACTATGCCGGCTTTAACCCATTCCTCCACTTCTTCATTGATTACTTGGTTTTTTTCTCGTGAAAAGGTTCTCCTTTTTTGGGCCACCGGCGTATCGGAAACGTTTACACAGAGGGAGTGTTGTATTAGGCGCCTAGGCACCCCGGTCATGTCCGCCGGCTCCCAGGCAAAGATATCTTTGTTCTTTCTTAAGATCTCGATGAGTTGTCTCCGGCATTCCTGCGAGAACCTTGTTCCTATGGCTACTCGTTGCTCGGGATAGGCCGCATTAACCAGGACATCTTCCGTATGCTTTTCGTCTTCTTGAGCTTCTTGGCCTGTTGTCTCTGCCTTACATTCTAGAGGGAAGTTGTTCCTGGGGTCTTGCCTTTCCTCCAATCTCCTGTGACTCCATGACTACCGCCTCTTGGTGGTCAAGGTGGCGATGCCTCGGAGCTGGGAAACTTCATCATGGCGTGGATGGTCGAGGCACGACTCTTAACTCCTTAGACCCGTCGTCCTAGGATTACATTGTAAGGTGAAGGCGATCGCACCAATGTGAATTTCATCATGACCGCCCCGAATAAACCGTAATCTCCAAGCGCACTTCCGCTTCAATCTTCCCAAGGGTCGGATAACTTCTCGAGAATCCCACTAGCGGTGCACTACTTTCTTGTAACCTAGACCGAATGGATGGGCTAAGGTTATTAAAACAATGCTCGTACATCACCGGACCGATGCACCTCGCCAACAAACACCTCCGAACAAAATATCCTTCGATTTCCGCCTCCAAAATCAATGGTTCTTCCGATAGGTCCTCCGTGCTATGCGTGGGAAGGTTATGGGACGTTCATCCAATCCTCGTCGTAGTACCGAGCTTTCTCTTGCGGTCTTCGAGATAATAGTTGACCATGTTGATCACTTTTCCTTTCCCGTTGTTGCCTCTCGACCTTCTCGTCCCCTCACCGGACGTTTTCACTAGATGATCTAGCTTTCACGATTCCGTGGTCGCTTTCTAATTGCTTTTTAGGTGGTAACAATCGCTGGTCAAGTGGCCTTTTTCTCCATGGTACTCATGTAATATGTCCTCATTCTCCTTGCTCGGTTTTCCCTACAATGGTGGTGGTGGGGGTAGGTGCAAATGGTGTTCGGTAGCTAATATTTCCTTCGGCTGCTTAGATAGAACAGAGAGCATGGTTCTGTGACTATCAGTCTTGCTAAAATCATTGCGTCGAAAATCGCTATGGGCCGAAGTCCCACTTTCGGGCAACGTATGGAGAAAATACCTCTTTGTGTCTCGAATCGCCTCTTCCTGTGCCTCCTATCATTCCTTCTCCGTCCGGTCCCCGAGATTTCTATCTCTCGAACTGGAGGTTTCTCCGGATAGTTCACCCGCTTTCTCCTTCTAACTAGGTGTTTTATAAGCCTCCTCCGCTAGAATATAATCATCTACCCTAGTCATCATTTCTTTCACGGATTTCGGACTTGATCGAAAACTTTTAGACAGTCGTGGCACCGATGAGCACCCATGAACGCCGATATTTTCATGAGCTCCAAGACTCCCGTGATCCGGCTAGCCTCGCTTGGTCCATCGCTCTTTGAATACCGGTAGTGTTTCATTTGCCCGCCTAACCATCCGGGTGATTTCGGGATCCTTCAGGTTCTTTTGTCGCAGAGCAAACCTCGTAGTGAATTGTTCTCTTAGCTCGTCCCAACTGTCAATGCTCCCGGCCCAAATTGTTGAACCACCCTTGCCGCTCCATCCATGGTCTGTTGGAACATCCGCACCACACCGCATTGGCCATTCTCCTTGATTTGCCGCTCCAACGGCGGTTGATGTGATCATCGGGATCACCGAACCGGCATACTGACTTTAAGTTAGTAGGCATGATGCACTGGGGCCGAACTCTACTATCCTCCTCGTGAAGGGTGACCAGCCACTTCCTTGTGGGGTTTGCTGAGATCATCCTTGGGGTTTGGTTCGGCGCCTTCTTCTTGCTCATCTTCGTCTGTGAAAGCGAGCCGGATGGGCTTGATAGCTCCGGCCCCGTCGCATTGTATTTTCTGAGGAGAGCCTCTAAAGACACCATCTGGGCTTGTATTTGTTCCGGTATCCCGGAGGTTTCCCTATTGAATACCCCACTCCCCCCTATATGTTCCGGAGGGGAATTGGGTTTGGGCGGAGGTGGTGGTCCCGCCCCTGTCATTCGATCCTCCGGTAGAATGAATCAGAGTCCCACGGATGGCGCCAATTTGTCAAGCAAATTCCGCATCCGGCTTGACTTGAGAGTTCGGCTCAATCAACGATGCTTGATGAAATAAACGCCCTTCCCAAGACAATGCACGACACGCGTTAGCCTCGCCTCCTGATGATATCCAGGACCAAGCTCCCGTGAAAGTGCTTTGAGGGTAATAAAGATAGTAATGAATGCAGCTGATTAATGTGCGTGTATTTATTGCAAAACATTAAATGTGTTGCAGATTTATACTACCCCAACCATGTACTCCACGCCACAAGAGATTCACTATTCACAGCACCTATATTACCCGCCTGCAGGCCTATACCACCCTACTTGATAGCCACGCGGTGGTAATCCCTTAAAAGTTCTGGACATCGCCACTGTCGTCAGACGCAGAAGCTTCTTGTCCGCCAACCATCCCGCGGACACCGGGTCGTCCGCCATATACGCCAACATGTACTAAAAGGGCCTGTTACATAATTCGTAGGTTTGATTGTATACGGTCGTTGTAGTGTAGACACATGTAAATACGATTGAGTAACACGTACATTATAGATGTTTTTCATACTTTTTAGCGAGTATTTCCTTTTCATTAGTAGTTTACATCAACCACAGAATTTCTTCACGCAACGATATTAGGCTAGCTAGTGTCTAGAGGTCTTGAATCAACGATAGGGCTTGCACACGTAACACTTTTATTTGAAAACAAATTAGTTTAATATTACATCATGGAGAAATACATATGTACAACTACAGGTGGGGAAAATGACCTAACATTATTGGACCACGACCATCAGGTAATTAATGTTTTACCACTATTACTTTTAGTGTGTCTTTAGAGCGACAAGTCATATTATCTATCACCAATCCGTCCAAATGTTAAACGTAAACACATACAAATGTCATAGTTTGTACTTGGCTGGTCTTTAATGTTCTAACTATGTATTTGTCACTTGTTTTTTGTTCTTATATTAGTCTGAATGTGATTTGCTACTTTTGTAGACATAGTGGATTTGAACATTTGGAAAATCTTATGATTAAACGCTTTATAAAAACCTATATTTGAACATTATAGCTAAACTAAAGGATACAACAAAGTATGCTCGAGTTTAACTTTATTAAATAAGTTTCGTTTGTTATGCAAGTTTATTTTTTATTTTTTAACGGTAGAATTATATTAATAAATAACTACTAGCAAGACACTACAAGTTGAAGAGTACAAATACAAATCTATAAATAAACAAATCTACACATTTTAGATTTTTCTCGAGGCTTTAACTGCGAGAACTACAAAAATGATGAAAAAACTCTCATCAATTATAGAAATCCAAGACAAGAGAAAAAGCTCACCCACAGAGTTCATGCCACCGGTTTTCACTCCGCTGTTTATAAAAGTAAGCTATAAGCCTTTATTAATTCAAGCTAACATAAATGAGCTTACAGAAGTAAAAAAAAAAAAGCGTGTATTTTACCATGTAGTTAACTACCCTTCAAATTATCGTTAATCAACATGCAAAGTTTTTTTTCATTATATGTAATTAGCTAGAGGTGAAGCCGAAATATATTCCCTTTATTATATAAAATTTGAGTATAATTGCTTCAATTAGTTGCAAAGAATTTCAAACTACTTATTATCGAAGCTAACTCATCTCATGTTGGTTTTGGTGTTTGTTACATCAGGCTTAATTGATTTCGGTGTTTAAGACCCCATGTAATAAGGCATCACGGTTGATAACATTAAATAATCCTGATTTTTAAGTGTCAATTTCCTTCGATTATGCTCATATTTTATATTGTTTATATGGATATATGCTCTTATTTCTTTATATTTCGTTTCTAGGTTATATATGAGCATAGGAGCTGAAGAGACGCGATATTGGAGATGCACTTTGATGATTTATACCTTAGTATGCTCACATGGAAGAAGCTGCAGTGTAACTCCCACTCTCATTTACGCCGTAGCTATGAATTCAAATATGAAGACCAAGTCAACACTAGTTATAGCGTAACTATCAACTCAAGTTACGCCGTAACCATCTAGGTCAAGATGAAATTTGCGCCTCCAAGAGTTACGCTGTAACCCACAACACTAGTTACGGCGTAATCATGTTTACGAATGTTCGGATAAGATCTAATTATACTACGCGTAGCTACATTGAAGATTACGACGAGAGTTTTAGAGTTTACTGGTAACCATCTATGAGATTACGCCAGAACCACAACTACCAACATGGATCAAGGAGGATATTTTAGTTACGACGTAACCAATTCATAAGGTTACGCCAGTAGCTAGATCGTGCCTTTAAATACCGGCCCTAGTTTTTGCATTTTAGATCATTCACACAACACAAAAAGTCGAGAACGTGAAGGGTTTCACAAGGCCGATCCTACACAAGATACTGAGCCATTTCCAAGGAGAAGTCACAACATTTGATCGATAAGCTTTAGCATTTCTTATTTCATTTACATTTCGATTCATGTATTCATTTACTATGTCAAACATTGAATCGAGTGTTCATTTTAATATGATCGGCTAAGCACCTTGGTGCTAGCCTAGTTATGATTCTTTAATTGTTTTGTTTATGTTTTCGCACTTCTATTATTGCTTCTAGTGTATGCATGCATAGTTCGTTGGTAGCCACCCTTGTTGTGGTACTTTTTAAGCCCGGTTGTACTTTCTTGTCTAGGAGAATTGATCAAAGGACCCTAGGGAAGTAGGTTGCGAGGGTTGATAAGAATTGACCAAATGACTATCAATCCCTCTTGTGCGAATTGACCAAAGGATCACCTTCCGGAGGGATGAACTTAAGAATTTAGGGATGTGTGTCTAAGATCCTAGCGGCCGGGCACACATTATTACGAATCTTGTATGTAGGGCACTTAATGACTTAGCATAGATTAATGGGGACCTCGTTAATCCAAAGGGTAATACCTTTGTTATCGGGTAGGGATCTATGTGTAATAAGCCAGACGAATTGATCAAAATAGTCTGGCGAATTTAAACCTCACTTGAAGCGATAGGAAGTATTAATTAGAAAACATAGATATAACATGATAGGATGAATAATAAGGCTAGCACACTTTCTCCCTACTGTTTACAACTTCATTTCATTTTCGCAATTTCATTTCTTGTTTATTAGTTTAATTAATCTTTCAAACTACTATTCTCTTTTAAAACCGTGACACTAGACTTAAATAGGATCCAAAACTACATAGCTCTTGGGAATGAACTCGTCTTTACCACATTCTATACTACGCACGACCGGGTTCACTGCTCGTTAGTGCAATAGGTAGACCATAGGTAGACGATACTTTATAAATTTAAATCCTTGTTAGAAATCCTGCATCAACGGTCATGTGTGGTTGCCTACATGACACCATTTCGATATTGGTTGCCGATTTCAGCTCTTCAGTTCGACTACTTTTGAAGGTGGTTTGGTCTTATGTACAACCAGGCTAATTTTTGCTTTTTTGGTGTATGTGTGTTTGTGAGTAATTGTGAGGCATGTTTGTGTTTAAATGAGGTATGTTTGTGTTGTTGGTTTGGTAGTCACTACTACAGTTGTTTGGTAGCTGATTTAGTGAAAGGAGTAAATTGTTGAGGTGATAGTGCCAGACGTAGTCATTACTTCATTCGGTCTAATATGGGTTGTTGAAAGAAGTAAATCGCGGTAGGGGATGCTTTATTGTCCTCGATGGGACGGTTGTATCTAGCGCATGTTATTTTGGTTGCCGATCACCTGTGTCATATTTTTGTTTTTCCGTATCTATTGCAGTCTACATGCGTTCACTCATAAAACACGAGTTACAAGAACAGGTCAGTGGGCATGAATTCACCTCTAATAGGTCCAGGGACAACATGTAAATCACCTTCCTTTTTAAAATGTTCTAAGCCTGCAGGTGTAGATTTACGCCCATCTTGCCTAGCTTCCAATCCTACATACTTTTGAAAACCTAAGCCTATTCCGTAGTTCACCGACCGACTACTATAGAGTGCTCTAGCTAGATTGTCACATGATATTAACCATTGTTTATGTCTAGCTATTTCCTCAAAGAAGTTTCTCTTTAAGCTCTAGATTCTCGATAATAGTATCGCCTTTTTCCTTTTCAGTCATACCGAAAGTTAATGTTAGCAATATCTAGATCAAATTGAAGCACTTTAATCTTTTCTTCATAAGCTATCCGATTCTTTTGAAACCAAACCTTTGTCTTTCTAATGTTTTCAACGAAAGTTTATAAGCTTCATTATCAACATAGCATTCATTGTATCTAGGTTTCATAGTATCATAAGCTTCTTTTAGTTCATTGTATCTTTCACTACAACCAAATATACTGATTGTGTACACGAGAAAGTCCCATCAAGGCAAACCGATCATGCCTATCTTCCGATGTACATCCGCCAAAGAATCCAAGCTTCTCAAGACGCTAGCTTCCTCATTCACGTGTTCATGTGCAACCCAGCTTGACATGTTCATCCAAGGTGACAAGAACTGGCAAGTGCTAGCTCCTTCTCGATTCTCATTCGATAGGAATTGTAGTTAGCTCCTCTCCACTCTTCCCTCTTTGCATTCCTCGAGAATGACCCATCCGGTGACAAGAGAAACACTTGACCTTTCTCCCGCCAAAGCGAGCCGGATCCTTTCCTTGAAGCCAAACTTTCTTCCCGCCTTCTCCTCAAACCTCTTGATATCATCAAAGCATGGCCACTTGCCATTTCGCCATCTCTCCATCTCAAGAGGGTCCACCGATCAAAATCTTCAGAACAAGATGTCACGAGTATCATAATCAAGAACAATGAATGAAGAACATCCTCCAATATACCGCCACCTTAGCTCGAGGATGTGATGGAGTGGACGATAAGATGATGATGGTAAGTAAGATGGACTTGAAGCATGCATCATCATATTGGAGTGAGATGTCCCAACAAAGGTCGAATGACCGTAAGAGGATGCACGGTAGGGAGATCCGACATCGAGTTCAAGAGATCCGAGTTTGTTGTACTGACTCATCAAAAGTGAGCATGTCCAAATTTCACCTTTAGCTTTAAGGGCTATACTCACATGTAACCATGATGGAGGCAAAGATCGAGGAACTTTGAATTGCAATCATCATTGTCATGCTTTGCATTCACCGGTTTAGCCGACTCGTAATCTTGTGAAACCGTCAGATCCCTCATGGATACCTTCTTCTTCGTAGATATTGAACTCTTGGAAGTGTTGTCTCAAAGATGGACTTCCTCATTCTCCGGACTCTTCATTTCCACCAAACCTTGCTTTAAGAGCCATCCAGATGTCCTTTGCATCAACTATGTGGTGAAAATCACCCAAGTGATCTTCGTGAATAGATCAAGAAGGATGGTTCTTACTTTGTGCTCTCTTTGCAGCTAGAATCTCTTCAAAGAAGCTTTGGGAGGAGCAATGGTAAACTTACCATCAAGATCCGGATAGTCTTCTTCGATCGCTTCCATTCTTCACAATCTCCCACGATTCCAATCAATATTGAGATCCATTCAGATCTTCATGGTCCATGATCATACTCTTCCTTTTCGATAAGGAAACCTACACATTCTTGTTGGAGAGACTAAGTTGTTGCATACTGGTGGTGTTTTGATGTTGTTGGTAGTGACTTCGATTCATCATCGCCTCGGGCATGGTGAATATGTTTTGGTTGTATGGGGTGAGGTAAATAAGGTTCTCAAGATCGTAGAGACTCTCCCGAGGCTCGATACCACTTGTTGAACACGCATGCACCTTGATGCATCTTGAGCACTCGTGGATCGTTAGTGTTGCCTATGTAATCATAAACAAACTAATAGAAAATCTCTACAACTTGTATTCTATAGTGGAAAGTAAACACAAGTTGTTATAACTAAGAACACTTAGATCCTCTATGGATCTTTTATTACTTGAAACACTTTGCTTCGTATGATTTTCTATTACAAACTATGATGTTCCTTTTATAGACAAGGAACCCTAAACTATTACTACTCAATCGACTAAACATGCAAGTATGCATTTAATGACTAAAGCACTAGATAATATTGAGCAAGAAATAATACCCATGCTAACCTCGGCAAGACAAGAATAATGATTGGTTAGCATTTAAATAATAAAGCGCATGTTGATCCTAGTCGACTTCCACCCTTCAAACAGTAAACACGCACGGCTTTTACACTTCAAGAGAATCTATTCTTCAATAGATTCTCGCTTCTACTTCAAAGAATCCTTCTAGCAAGATTGATGCAGTAAATCCTACTTCACATAATTCCCAACATATACCGAGGACTCATCCCCACCCTTCATTTAAAAAGAAATCAATGACCGAGATTAAAACATTTTAATATCTCACATATTTTTATAATTTAAATATCTTTTAATCGTTAATCGTTAAACAAAATAATTACATTAATCGCGATTAGCAAGATTTAATTATTTTTCTATATATCTGACTTCTTTGATATACTTTCAACAAAAAATTGTTTTTTCACGCTTTTTTCATGTTTTTGATATTTTTTATGTTATCGAAATTTGCATTAAAATCACATGTGATTAAACACTAATTTGAATATTTAATAATATCACATGTAGTGTTAAATCACAAACATTAGTATCATATGTGATATTATTAGAATATTCAAATTAGTGTTTAATCATACGATTTTTTCATGTAAATTTCATTAACGAAATAAAAATGAAAAAAAGGTGAAAAACACGAAGAAAAGAATTTGTCAAAAGTATATCAAAATGCTTATTTATAGAAAGATAATTAAATGATCGTCGTAATGGTATATTTTCCGCTTAACGATTAACGGTTTGAATAATATTAATATTTGAAAAAAAAAAGAGATGAAAGTAAGTTATTATAATTGTTTGGTTTAATCTCATTCATTAAATCAAATAAAAATAAAAACCGAAGATTAATGCATATGTAAATGATCTATAATCTTTTTATATATGTTTCATTTAATACATTATATATGAACTATATTATTTAAAGAGAGAATTTTTAAAATGAACCATTTCAAGTACCGTCTTACCAAACCGAACTTCTCCCATATTATTTATGAAAATGAACTTTCTTGCTAGGCGAGTGTTGGGCGAGGGACGAATGATGCTAGGCGAGTGTTGGGCGAGATGGTAGGCGTTGGGCGTGTGATGGGCGATAGTTGTGCGAGCTGGGCGAGGGCTGGGCGTGATGAGCGAGGGTTGGGCGAGGGTTAGGTGATGGCTGGTTCTTTTCATGTCCCATGATGGCCGGTTCTTTTCATCTACACAGTGATCTTTTCATGTCCCATGAATGGTTCCTTATTTCACACTATGTTGTAATGTTCAACTGTGTAGATGATGTTGTAGTGGTGATTGAAGATAATTATAACTTAAAGGTGTGTGGGTTGTTTCATGCGTGTTTTTTCAAAGTGGAGAAGAAGGACTTGAATGACATATGTTTGGATAATAGGTTGTGTGTAAAGATGTGAGTGGTTGAAATGAGTGGTCCACAAAAAAATTCATTTTGGTAATATCTTACAAAAGAGTCTGTTCTAGTAAATGAGATATGAAACACTTTCATTTTAGTATTTAGCTTTTATTTAAAAGTCACGTCTAAAAATAGACTTTTTTGTACTTATAAAAAGTCCAAGTAAACAAAAAGGTCACATACACACAAAACTAGAGAACATAAATAAACCGTTATATACTTATATCTCTATTCTCTATGTACAACCAAATGTACAAATCCATTTTATACAAAGTACAGGAAACAAATTGTTGCAAAACTTTATTTTTCACCAAAAAGTTACAAAGGAAAGGTCAAGAACCAAATGAAATACCCTGTTACATACCCCACGCTACTCTTCTCTACACCATGCTTAAATGTACACACTATTCAGCATATTTCTGACCACAAAATAACAAAGTTGAAGCCAAAAAATGCAATTCGGTTATGGACTCAGAAAATGACTACTTTACCCTTAACCCCATACCTGATTACCCTACCTCCATGCCCCACGTACGACTATGTCCTACTGTACAATCCTTTTCTTTTGTTGCAAATTTTACACAGTACACAACGCTTAGTTTTTACCACAGAAAGGCTCAAGAAAGCAACATCTCAGTTATAGACTAGTCATTCACATTTCACTAAACCATATTTACCCCCATTTCTCACAAAAAAAAAAAAAAAAAAAAATCGATCTTTTTTGCATGTATTTTCCACAACAATGGCGGGCCGATAGGAACCTTAAGGGTGTCCGTAAGCTATGTAGATTTTTCCTGTCTAATGTGAAATAATGTCAAAAATCATGAACTTTATGGAACGTACAGTGTTCAAAAAATTTGTGTTGCAAGTTACTAAACAAGATATGTAATTCATAATTAACAAAAGTCATACTTCATCCATCTCAATTTGATTGTTCAAACTTTTATTTTCGTAGTTTCAAAATATATGTACATTTTCTTATTTCAATCGGTCTAAAAAACTTTGACATGTAAAGATAATCAAAGAATTTTAGAATGCAAAAAGGATATTATGTTAGTGAATGATTTAATAATTACATTTTTTAAAAATATGTTTGGCAAAATTGACAGTTAGCAATATTTATAAATAAATAAATATTAACAATTAGAAGTAGTTGTGTGTTATATAAATATTTTCAAAAAAAGTTGTAATTATATTACGATATGTAAATTGATGTAATGGTGGCGTTATGATTCTAATCAAAGTTTCAAAAATTACGAATCGGTAGTTAAACGGTCGACTCTATTGTAGTTGTAATTGGTCTATGCGGGATTAATCGGATTGACATTTTTGGCAAGTTTTTGGATATTTTCGGTGAGTTTAGGTATATTCGGCAAAAGTTTCCTTAAAAAGCATCTTGGGAAAGATATAAAAGCGTTATAAGTGATTAAAATAAATTACTACGAGTTTTAGGTATTTTCACCAGATTTACAAGTTTCCAGCAAGTTTGACCATCGTTGACTAATTTGTTTGATCGATTTATATAAATCGAAAAGGTTGAAGGCCCAGTGGTGTTTACGGCGATTAATTGACCTTGTAGGCCTTTTTCTGCAACACTGATTTTAATGTTTGTTTTTAGTAACATTAGAAAATGAAAAGTTGGAAAACGTTTTTTTATATGTTTCAAACCTTTTTGTAAATTGATCTAATAGTAGCTGCAAAAGTATTAATTCAAACTCGTTTACGCCCATCACCACACAAACTATAATGCAAATAAACTTTGCACTTTTTACACTAAATGTTAACAATTCAGAATGGGAGGTAATTTGCACACTTTATAAAATGATTGAAACATTTCAATTAATTATGTTTGGACATTTATATCCTCACATGAGTGAAAGGGTAAGGATAACTGTAAGGATATAAATATCCAAACACAATTAATTAAAATGTCTCAATCATTTGATAAAATGTGCAAATTATCTCCCATTCAAAATTTACCCAAAGCTACTCCGCGCCAAACAAACCCTTAACTATACGCACTGTTCTAAAAGGCCCCAGCAGCGCTGGCCGGCTACGCCGCCACGCCACGCCGCAACGCCGCCTTATAGACATGTTTTTAGAACTCGATATTTATGAGTTATGATATGAATATATAAATATTTTCATACTTTTGACGCTTTATAAACGCAAACTTTCGCTTTACCAAAAGCGTGAGGCTTGATAATGCCGCCATGCCACGCCTCACGCTATTTATAACCTTTTCTATACGTTATTTCACGCGGAAAATAATTTTGGGTGGAAAAATGTGATATTTTGTTATCAGTTTTTCTTTAGAAAGTTGTGCTTAAAATAACGTCCAAATGACTATAATAACCCTCAGTCCGTACCCCACTTTGCCATGATTTCGAAAATTAATGGAAGTGTCTGTGTATAAATAAGAAGATGCAATAACTGCCCCTTTTTCATTTTCCGAGGAAAAAGCCTACTAATCTCAAACCTTCTCCTACTCATCATCTTCTCAACCAATCCACATACACTCTCAAAAAAACACACACACACACACTTTAATACATCAACAACCAATCAAGACACAAGACTAGGCCATAACAAGAAACAAAACAATCTTTGCTTATGTGCATGTAAGTCTTTCCTTATGTCAACCTATTCACATTTAACACAGTTTTAGTCCATGATCTTTTCATTTTATGTTCATCAACAAAACCATACTATATTTTCATGTTTTTTCTTGAATCATATATAACTAGTTTATTATGCATCTAGATTTCTTAAACAAAAACTATTAGTTACAAGATCATGACCATAACATGCTCTTCATTTCTATATTTTTAAACATGAATGTTATTTCATCTTCATATTTTAATATTGCTATAATTGTAAGCTGTATTATACTAGGAAGAATACTTAAAAAGATGTGATTTTAATAATGAGGTTGTGACAATTTTATTGATAATATGGAAGCATCCCAGATCTTCACATGATGAAAATATTCTAAGTGTTTGTTCATCCATCCATCCACCACCCTATGTTTTCTACTCTGTAAAGTCTTGTACAGAATATATTATTTTCAATATCTTCAATAGAAAGCAACTATCTGGCTCATATCTGTATCTCTAATATAAAATTTCTAAAGTTGATGCTAATTTTGACAACTGAAAATTACTTGAACTTTAATTTAAAGTAACTTCTTTGTCTGGTATCATTTTAAAAGATGATTTGAAATATGTTTTTTTAGGGGGTTTAGAGAACATATTCCTTCTCTATTTTAAAATGGAAATTTTTATGTACAAGGTACTGCCATAATACGTTGTCTCCATTTTGCCTGCAACTAGTTGTTTTTTTAAGCTTGTTTGCATTAATTGAGTAGTTTTAAATTTGTATAAATATTTAGTGTAACAAAATATCAGCCACTCGTCACCAACTGATTAAAATTTCTGCAACTAGGTGATTTAATAAAATTTTGTTTTAACTAATAGAGTATTTTATTATCTATATATAAATTAATATTTAGTGTAACAAATATCAGCCACAATTGATTGAGATTTCTGCAACTAGGTGATTAATAAAATTTTGTTTTCACTAATAAAGTATTTTACTATCTATATGATAATATTTAGCTAAAAAATATCGTCGATAACGTAGTTGGTCAGTGGTCTTATTTGATTACTGTTTCTATTCAACATTTGATCTATATATTGTCAAGGTTCGTTTTTTTTCTATTTGCTGTACTAAAAAAAGCCACAATTTCTTTTGTTTGCTTAGGTTTAAACGCGTGATTTCAACGTTATTATCATGAAAACCGAAAGCCTTCATCATCCAATGGTATGTTCTTACCTTTATGATAAAAAAAAAAAACACATGTAATTAACTATACATAAACTTATGTTATGATTTATTTATTTATTTATTTTTTATATGCAGGGCTCATGGGCAAAATGAACATGAGAAAATGGTTAAATTTAAAGAAAGGAGTAGATGGTTTTCATTCTGATTTTTCTGTAAATGGTAAATTAATCTAATCATTTTAGCTATACATCTTTGAGTATTTTTAATAAAATTGAAAAATGAGATGTGAATTAATTTTTTTTTTTTTTTTTTTTTTTTTTTATGGTGGGGATCAGTTGCAGCAGATAGAAGTGAGAGGAGAAAGAGCTGTTCAGATGATGGTCGATACGCTGTCGTACCGGAGGAGTTATCAGGTACATACTCACTTAAATGATTTATTTATATTTGACGGCTGATCTAGCTGTTTCATGTAGTCCTTGAGCCTTTTTAGCCGTCGGATCAGTCAGACTATTTTTCTTCTAGCTTATTTGTAGTCAGAACTAACGGGGACAAATCGAACGGCTTCTTTATTTGATTAGACTTTAGGCAGAAACTAAATAAGTTGAAATAAATGAATAACGAAATAGTAAAATAAAATAAAAATTATATATCCTTCATTACAAAAATTGGTTCATTCTTCACACTAAATTTCCACACTTTTTAAAAGTGTGTAAAATTTATTGGTTATTAACACTTAATTATGTGTAAAATTGTTTACATTAATAAGTGCTGAAAAAATTATAAATTCCACACTTATAGACAGATCACATAAAAGATATCACACTTTTAAGTGTGAAGAATTATAAGATTCTCCACACTTCTAAGTACTGAACAGTTATTTATCTTCCAAATTCTCCTCCGACACTTCTTCTTTCTCTAAAAACGATTTACTGCTCAAGCATAACACAACTAAAGATCTTCGATCCCATCATCATTTCATTCAAGTTTTACCTGTGCGAGATTTGGAAAGACACACTTATAAGTGTGGACATTTGCATACGATTTCTTCACACTTAAAAGTGTTTAACTTTTTAAACGTTTTATAGAAACTTAAAAGGGTGAAAAATTTATTGTTTTACAATTTTTTTTTCACATTTATTAATGTAATCAATTTTTTCACATTACTAAGTGTTAGTAAATTAATAAAATTTTACACACTTTTTATTTGAAATGTGGCAGAAAAAATAAGTGTGTAGATTGAACCAATTTTTAAAATAAAATTATATATCCTTGCACTCTTTTTGTTTTCCCAAAATGAATGTCTATTTGATTTTCGACCAATTTATTATGTATAAATTATATTCATATTTGATTGGTGAAAGTTATAAAAAGTGGACACTTATTATGAGACGGATTAATAACATACTGCTTATCAATCTCAAATTAAATACGTATTATTTTTATTTGATTTACGATAAGTATCATCTTTCAAATTAGCACATTTTAGAAAAATGTATGGATATAAATAGAGCATTTGATTGATTAAAAGTGAAATCTTATTGTCAAAACTAGACGATTATTTTTAGATGAAAAGGAGTAAAATTCTAATTCATTTTAGTCAATTTGTATAATTATGCCCACCAGATAACGATAACGACGCACGTGTTTTACATTTTGTAGTTTTTGACATAATTATTCTTTTTAACTACAGAAGAATGGTTGGGAAATGACGATATTGGCCGGCCAAAACAAGAGAAAGCTGATTTGAGGTATTGCAAAATTATTTAAGGTGATATTTATTAAAATAAAATAAATAATAAAAAAAATAAAAAAAAAAGTAAATTGAGCCTAGAACCTTTAAATGAAATATTGAAATTGGTACTTGGGTTATTCCACAAACATAAGTCTAAATCAGTCATTTCTCCTAGAGTACTAATTAATTTTTTTTTTCTTTCTTTGTAGTATGTTTGTTGGGACATGGAATGTTGGTGGAAACTCCCCACACAAAGGCCTGGATGTGAAGGACTTTCTTAGAACTTCATCTCCTGCCGATATTTATGTCATCGGGTATGCTTACGTTTCATCTTTCTTATAAGATACGGAGTATTACTAATAACGAACCCATCAATTGTCGGCCATCATATCTTAAATATTTTCAAAAACTTTTCAATAGACTATAAACATGTGCTCAAAGCCACGGCTCAACTCTAATCTCTTGTTAGGGTAGCCGCGCTCGAGAAAAATAAAAAATAAAAGCATAATTAGAAAGGAATGTTACTCTAAATTGTTGTTTGACCTTTGTACCCTCTACATCTAACAGGTTTCAAGAGATTGTACCACTTAATGCAGGCAACGTACTGGGCACTGAGAACAGAAGCTCAGCAGCCAAGTGGCTATCACTAATTCATGAAGCCTTGAATAACCCTGGACTTCCACTTAATTACAATTCAACCACAAACGTTGACCACAACAATCAGTCAACTCTAAAGCCAAGAGCTAGCTTCTCTGATCTTTTATCTCTTGAAGATGAACTTGGTCAAGAAAAGTTTTTTGAAACAAATGGTGGCTTATATGATAATTATAGTGCGGCTAATGATGCAAATCCAGGGTTTCGCTTAGTTGTGAGTAAGCAAATGGTTGGAATATTTCTTTGCGTGTTCGTTCGCAAAGATTTGTGTCAATATGTTAGTGATTTAAAGGTGTCGTGTGTTGGAAGAGGCATTATGGGATATCTCGGAAATAAGGTAGCATGACTAGTCATATATCATACTTTCATAGTTTATGTATGTTTGATTTATTTAACTTTTCTGTTCTAAACATTTTTTTGTACCTTGTTCTTTAGGGATCCATTTCCATTAGTATGACAGTACATCATACTACATTTTGCTTCGTTTGCACTCATCTGGCCTCGGGAGAGAAAGAAGGGGACGAGTTTAAGAGAAACTCGGACGTAATAGAAATCTTGAAAAAGACAAGATTTTCTCGTTCATTTAGAACACTTGGAAAACCTGTTCCCCAGAAAATATTTTGGGCCATGAGTAAGATTTCTTTTCATTTCTTGTATTTCCATGGTTCTTTTACTTGATCACTTTGTTCATATTCTAATTTATATTTTTCTGACATGTAGAAAAATAATTTGGCTTGGGGATTTAAATTATCGTTTGTCATCTACCTCTAATGACTTGCTAGAATCCCTACAAAGAAACGATTGGCAAGCACTTCTAGAGAAAGATCAGGTGAATAATCCACCTTAATTGCTTACGACTTTATAACTATAAATGAATAATTTGTTCTATTATTGTATTGATTGAAACTAATAAAATTAACTAAAACTACTATTTACAGTTGAAAATAGAGCAAAAGGCTGGTCGCATTTTCAAGGGGTGGGAAGAGGGCAAGATATGTTTCGCTCCTACATATAAATACATCACCAACTCTGATAACTACGTCGCACAAAGTTCTACTCCTAAAGAAAAGAGACGTACACCGGCTTGGTAAGATCTGAACTCAGTTATTCTGTTGTCTTTTAAATCTGTATCCAAATAAAAAACCAGGAGATTTAAAAATCAATGTGGGTTGAAATTAATTGCAAGCACATGTTGACTTAATGCAACTTGATTTGGTCAACTCTCTTTTAATCTTGGAATAATATGTGTGAATAGTAAACCTCCTAAGTAAACCATGTGAACCATAAACAAACTTGCTCAACAAAATGTCCATTTAAGTGTCATTTTGACTTTGAATGAACATGACACATTGAAAGTTGACTTTTATTATTCCTTTGATCTTTGGCCTTATGGATCCCACAATGCTTAGATATATTATTTGTGGTTTTAAAACAATCTTGACTGTTGTAAGACTTACTGATTTTTGTATATGGTTATGATAATAGGTGTGATCGAATTCTATGGAAAGGCGAAGGACTAAAACAAATGTCATATGTAAGGGGTGAATCAAAGTTCTCAGATCATAGGCCGGTTTATTCTCTGTTCTCAGTACAAGTAAATTTGCCTTTAAACGAAATTAAGACAACCAAACCTAAGGATCCAAACACGTTAAAGTCTTCACTATTACAAGCTTGTGTAGCTAAAGTCCAAGCTGAAGAGTTGTTGCTAAGCAAGACAAAGAGTTGCATAGAGAGCACCCCTAGGTTCTCGGCAGTCACCAAAAAGTTAACAAGCCACTAAATCACAACAAGTGCTGTCATGCTAAATGTAAAAAGGGTATAAGAGATGTGGACTAGATCTAACAAAGGCGTCCATACGTTGTTTCAGCCTATCGTTTTCTCCTAAACGTTTGTGGCACAAGAGCTACTTATTCATACGCCTAAGGGGTGAAGTGAACATATATTAGCTGTATCATACTGATATGATGGCCTTGTTGAGACACTTGGTGGAGTGGAGCGGCCAAGATCATGGTTATGGAGAGATGAGAGGGAGGATGAACGATATGACTGATAAATGACAAGTTTTTTGAAGGAACCGGTCAACTTTTGTTATTATTTTTTTTCTTAATTTTGAAATTTTGTGAATATCAATCACTATGTGAAAAGCAAATGCTCTTTTCCTAACTTTCTTAAATTTTATAAGAGATAGAAAGCAGTGGAAGAGTTTAATTGTCAATGTTTTCTCATCAGAGAACTTTTGGTCCTCTTGTCAATTTTGTCAAAACTATAATATTACTGTAGTTAACTTTTCTACATCTTGTGCATCTTTTATTGTTTTTTATGTACATTATCGAGCAGCTTTACAAACTTCAAGAATGAGTTAAAAGAACTAACTGTTTATAAAATCCAGTAAAAGGCCACAAAAGCTACAAATATTGATTTGCAAAAATATTGTAATCGTCTTTGCGTTCCATCTTCAAGGCCTTATCACCGACTGAAATGAGCTTATACATATGTCTCGATTCTGGTGGAGGCATCCCATTTATAAACCTCTTAAAATCACGACAGCCTGAAGATTAACAAAACCAGGGCTATCCTATGAAATTTAGAGGCCCTGTGCCATAGTTTTAAAATAGGGCCTTTTAAATCAAAACGGAAGCACCGGTTCAATAACTAAACGATCATTTCATTGCTTTTTGATATCGATCATACAACAACTTGCTAATCTTATTATGATCTAAAACTATTTTTGTTTCTTTTCTCGATTAACGATAAAGTTTTCAAAACCTCTTACAGACAATCCATAAAAGCTACTCCCTCCGTCCAATATTAAGTGTCCACAATGAAATCTTGTGATGTTCCAAATTAAGTGTCCATAATATATTTCAACCAATGAGATGAGACTTTAGTGGGTGAAAATGATATTTGATTGGTGAAGAGTATAGTTAGTGGAATTTCCTAAAACTTTGTGCATATGAAAAGTGGACACTTAATATGGGATGGAGGGAGTAATTTATAACTGCGTTTTATAAAGGAAGATTTCTTGTAATAATTTTATAAAAAATATATCATATATAACTACAACCATAAATATGGTTTTTTCTATGAAATATGGGGTAGTTTTAAACTTTCATAATAAAGATTTCAAATCTTTTCAACAAAAGAAAATATAGATTTTGAACAAAGTTTTTAAAACACGGACAAGGGCCTAAAATGTTAATTGTAAAGTTAAAAGTTTAATAAGAAACTATAGAAAATACTAACTCTACAGATAAAATAAAACTTGAGGCCCCACATATATGTTATCTTCCCTAACAAATCCTAGATCTTCACATTTCTCCATTAAAATGGTTGAAGTATTTTTGTTCTGTTAAAAATATTATATTTTGATATTCTCCATTCAAAATCTCCCATTAACAACAATAAATTCTCCATATTAGTTTATACTTATACTCAAGTTTTAGAAATCGGAGGCCTCCGAAAATGGGTCGCCTACCCCACATGCCCAAATCGCCTAAACGAAACCAATTCACTATAACCATTCAAATTTGGGCTTGCATCAGCAAAACTTTTCTTAAAAGGAGACATTTCGAGTTAATATATGTGAAATGGGTCAATTCGAATTATAAGTTATGTCAAAGGGTTAATGGCATGTTTTCAAAAGAATGATCACATACTCATTTAGCCGCATCTACTCATCATCTAAAGTATTAAAACCTGATCCTATGGCTTTCAAGGTAGTGAATTCTTAGTTTATCTACAGAAATCTTATGCAAGAAAATCTAAAAACATTGGTTTTAGAACTCACATATGTTTAAATATGATGTTTGACAAATATAACATAGTTTAAAGACTTTTAGTGTAGACAAACAGACATACATTTGTTGTCATGAGTGTCTTGAGAATGAGCAAAATGATTCTGTAATAGACAGACATTAATGTTAAAAAGGTAATCTGCCCTGAAATATTAGAGGGGCTAATTGTGCCATTGTTTCATTATCAGGTTTAACTATGTTGATAGTTTGGGAAGTAGATAGCAAAGGAGTGGAAGAAGTAGGGTTAAACTTGTCAAGATGAAACATAGTCAGTGAAGGAGCTATAAAAAGAGAAAATACAAAGTATCCTCTCATACCCCTCTCTCTCTGTCTCTCTCTACAACGCTTATTATCTCTCTCAAAAGTTGTAAACCCTAGTTTTGTGTTAACTTGTCATCTTGATCAATTGTTTCATTGTGTTGATTGTTTCTGTTATCTGATTGAGATCAGATTCATTTGTTCTTAGTTTTATACTGATTGAGATCAGTTTCAGTTGTAAACTTTTCCTTTCTGCTTGATAAAGGTTTTATACTTGTTAAATTGTGTTTCTTTACATGGTATCAAAGACATGTTATCTATTCTTGCTATAAAATTGATTTCTGAAAAATTAGGTTTTGAAAAACAATTTGAGGTTTTCTAATATACTTTGATGTCTTTCAATTAACTTGTGTTAGTTGATAGATCTAGTGTTTAATTGGTCAAATTTAAAAGATTATGTAAAACGCTTAACTTTTTGAAAAATTAGAGTTTGGGATAATTTGGGGCTTTTGTTCTCTAAAGGCTTCTGTGGTTGATTAAGTAGGTTTAATCAATAGATATGGTGTTCTTTGGTTGATTGGAAGTGATACTGGGTGGTTTGCCTAATTTAGAGAAATTAGGGTTTGTTGATTACTGGATACGGTTGATATCTGCTATATCCCTTGACTAAGTGAATCAAGAGTGTAGTAGGTCTGTTATTCCGCTCTTTTTTTTCTTTTGCGTGCACTATAACACATCTCACACTCTCTCTTTAATTTATGTCTTTTATTTTCTTGCAATAGATTGTCGGATGATAAGATTGGGACACATTGGAAGTTGAGGATTAATTGTTGTAGTGATTATGTGTATTAGTTGTTTAATTTTCTGTTTATTCTTATTGATATTGCTTGTGTGTGCCCTTGACCTAACACTATAGTGGTAAGGAAAGCATGAGAACTATCTTCTCTCCCTTCTTGTGTGCTTGTTTTTTGATTATTTGTTATCATGTGTGTTCATGGTGGTACACCTCCTGGTTCTGATGAGGATGATATTTTTGAACATGTTGTTACTTTAATTAGTAAGCTTCATATAAGTCACCCTTTGCATTTACACTCTAATAACTATGCTACACTTATTGTCATATTTGTTGTGGAAACTGGAACCCGGGGGGGTTGAATAGTTTTACCGTTTTTAACTCGTTATAAAACTTAGTTTTGAAAAACTTTGATTCGAGTTTCCGTGAAATCAAACAATTGCAATATAAACACTATTGTAACAATTCTAAAGTGACAACTAATAAATGCTACAAGATATGAAAGTAAGAGATAGAAAAATCAAACCGAGACAGAGAGATTTATAGTGGTTCGGTAACGAAGCTTCTTTTCGCCCTACTCCACTCCCGAGTACCCAACTCGAGAGTTCTAAGCACTATGCCAACAAACTCCCTTTAGGTGGAGAAAAGCGACAACCTCGCTTATCAAAATTTCTGACACTAAGAGAAATGTCGAGTACTAATCTACCTATTACCAATCTCACTCACGATCTACTTGATTTTCTCACAAATCACTCAGATTAAAAGATCTACCCAATCTTCATATGATCAACCCGATCTACACACTATTGACACAAGCTACACAAGATCTCACCGGTCCCTACAAGATCACAATAATCCACACAGTTTAACTAAACAAGATAATGAACAATTTGATGTATATCGATATACAACAAGTAAGTAACAAATGTTACGAGTGCACTATGCTAGCTCTACAACACTTTGTATCTCCTTGATACGATTGTTCTTATCTTGCACTAGTAGAGGAATGAAGGTGATAACTTTATTGGATGATTGGATCATTCTTAAACAAAAACTAACTAACTAAATGATCAAAGAATTGAAAATGTGAAAGGAGGATTTAACTCAGAAAGTTTTGTGCGAAAATTGGTGAGTAAAATCTGTAAAATGGTCTAGTATTTATAGGAAAAGAAAAACTAGCGGTACCGGACGACACCATTAAAGTTCAGACGGCACCATTAAATTTACGGTGTCGTCAGTCCTTTAACGGTACCGTGCCAGAAAAAAATGCTTCTGTTTTTGTTTTTAGTGGTGAAGGTTTATTTGGGGATGTTTAAAGCTGTTTGGGGGAATAGTTGTTGGGGTTTTAAACTTATTTTCCAATTAAAACATTTCTTTTTAGTTCAAAAATAATTTATAAAATGTATTTTTGAAAAAATATTTTGTTACATTAAAAATGTGATGTATTTGAATAAAAATATTCAATCATTTGATCATTTGTCAACTTGTAAATTTGTTTTTCTTACCTCGAGTGATTTATGTCGAAATAGAATATTACGACTAAAAACTTGTTTACGTCAATTTTGACGTAAGACGGTTTTATATTTTGTTATTATTAAAACGTAGAGATGTCGAAAATAGTAATAACGTTTTAAACATTTTTTGTATTAACATCTGTTAAACTAAAAGGAACTAAAAACTATAATGTTTGGTCTTGTGCAATGCTATTGGCTTTAGAGGGTAAAAATAAAGCTGGTTTTACTGATGAGACTTGCACAAGGTCACATACTTATGAAGTTTTGGGTAGACAGGTGGGATAGGGTAAATGTTATTGTGCTTGGATGGATTTTGAATTCCATATCATATGAGTTATTTATGGGTCAAATCTTTCTAAAAGAGCCTCGATGTTTGACCGAACTACAAGAAACTTTTGATAGGGTTGATGGGTCATTACTTTTAACCTACACCATAAAATTAAGGTGCGTTTGGTATCCCACTATGGGAATGACACTATAACTATGAAAGTGATTAAAGGTGTTTGTTTCATATGAGAGGGTCCACCACTATAGTAATGAATGATAAATATAATTCATACTCCATATACAACTAAAGAGTTAGGAATAGATCTTTCATTGGTGAGGGACCCACCACTACTATCAAACACATACCTATTGTCATTCATGACAACATACCAAACGTACCCTAACTCCTTATCTCAAAATGGTACTTCTATTGCTGAATACTTTAATAAATTGAGTACTTTATGGAGCAGTTTGATGCTCTTGTCAAATTACCCATATGTACTTGTCATACATCTGAGGATCTTAAAAAAAACATAACCAGTTTATGAAACTAATGCAATTCTTAATGAGCTTAGATGATTCTTACATGCAAATAAGAAGTAATATTTTGTCCAGAGACTGTTAGGTTCAGTAAATACCCAAATCCCTTAATCTAGGATTTGAATAGAAAATAACCTAAGTGCTTAGGTCGTTAAACACTAACAGTCACGAGTGCATAGTCTCGATGAGCCATCTTCGAGGGCGCTCGATAAGAGACATAGAAGAAGTCTCTCCACTCGATGAAGCGAGAACTTAAAGGGTGAAGGCGGGTCGAAGAAGATGGTGGATTCAATAAGTGATGAAAATAACACTAAAACCTCGAACTTCTCTCCAACTACAAACATTTGAAGACAAGCAAAATCAAGACGAGACTATGAAGGCGAAGAATGGGCGGGACAAAGCGGTTATGCTTGAGCGATAAAGGCGGAGTAATTATCTTCAAGTCAACCTTCCTATAAGGCTCGATGTCGATCTTGACATGAAGAAAGTGACTTGGTCCCTTTACCTAATATAGTCTTTATGTGAGACAAAATACATCGATATTTTGTCTTACATAACTGTCGGTTGTCACTTATGAAAGAGTTAAAACTCATACTTGTATAAATAGCATAAGAGATGGAGTGAAAGGTTAAGCTTGAATTATAAAAACACACATACATGAAGCCATCTTTCACTCCTCCAAATACAACAATCACGAGATAGCTCGGTGGGTACTTGTAGTTGTGCTCGGACATAGCTTTGAGCTTAGAGAGAGTTGCAAACACTTTGTCATTTCAATCCCTAATCTTGTTCATAAGTACTAGGGTAGCGTATTCTTCGATTCATTTCTAATAAGAATATGACGTTGAAAATTACTCTTGTGTTTTATTTATATCCTTTCGATTATTGATTCACTATTAGTCTTGTTTACTTTACTTAAATTGTTTTATACTATAGTGAATAGGGAACAACAAGTGGTATCGAGCAAGGTTGGTTATAAAAGCGTTTTTAAGCCGCTCTAGCGTTTTTAAATCGGGATCCTTAAAATGGTAGAAATTGATGTACCCAACTAGTCGATAAAAGGGTGGAGCTTATTCAACTCTTGCCCCGGACTTGAAGTTGGTAAATTCAACAAATGGAAAAGCGTATGCTTTGCTATTTGATTGGGATGGAACCTTATTATATCAAGTGTATAAATGAAGGTCCATTTATCCCAAAGATCTGCGAAGGTTTGCCTAATCTTGAAGCTCGGTGGACTCGGGATGAGATAAGAGTGGTCAACCAGGATCAAAGGCTCAAAAGTATCATAATATCTTGTCTTTAGCGATATTATGGAGTCGATTATAAGGCGTAATACGGACCAAACAAACTGGATGACTGGTTCATAGTCATGAAGGTCCTTGGATACCAAGGAAAAGCAGGATTATGGACACGAAACTTGAGTATAATACCTTGAGGGCTAAGGACTGGAAACTCATCTCAAACTTACACCGTTACAAAACTCTTTTAAATGAGCTGTCAAATGATGGTGTTAAGTTGTCCAAACATGAAGTCAATGTTGGCTTTGTCAATAGTCTCCACGAAGTGGTTGAATTTCTCTCGGGGACTTAGGAATGCTAATCATATCCGAATCTTGAGCTTCACGAATTTATGGAAATTTGTCTATGAGGAAAACCTCATCAGCAGACGATACCGACTTAAAGAAGTCTCGGAAGTCAAGTCCCGACCACCACCTCATCACCAATATCAACTGCTTTCTATTCTAACAATGTTGTTCAAGATTTTCGGGAAAATTCGGATGATGAGCGATGAGAGATCAAGTGAGGAGTACCTAAATGACACGAACACCGAATTTCAATAAAGGCACTCCTTGTTAACTCTCGAAGGTTTATAAAAAGAAACAAAGGTTTTCAAATGCTAAAGCTAATGAGGACCTTGAATGCTTTAAGTGTCACAAAGAGGTCATTTGCAAAAGGCTGTTTTTCAAAACAATTTACGAACCCTCTTATAAACCATCGAGTCAAATCGGTCCTCGGCTTTAGCAAATTTCAACCAAAAATCTATCGGTCTCATCAAAACTTTCAAAACAAATCTAGTCTAAACAAAGCTGTTGATTTTGAAGCTAAGTATAAGAAAGTCAAAGCTAAGCTTGCATTGCTCGAGGCCAGTCCCTCGAAACAACAAAAAGTGTTCAATACATGCGGGGTAAAAACAAAGGCCTTGTTCTTTGAAACCTTCGGCGGGATGGCGAGCGGTGTCATCGAGATGATGAAATGGTGCATGTCGGTGCACCGATGACCCTCTCGAAGAGGACAAGCTAGCTTTTGGAAAGAATCATGTCGGGAATGGAGAATGGGTCAATATCACAATGAAGAAGGTAAATATTTTACTTTCTATGGATGATGACTACGATTGGCGATCTTACATGAATTATCTTAATGTTGACGTCGGTTCGTGAAAACCTGATGAATCTTTTTTCAAAATACAACAAGCTAAGTTTTGAATTAAAAAGTGTAGGGATGAGCGCTTCTTTTAAAACAAGCTAAGCTTGAGGCATCACTTTGCAAATTCAAAACACGAACTAGTTAAAATAAATCGGGCTCTTGAAGGCGAACTCAAAAGGTTCAAGATATTCTTGATAATTAGGCGCTAAGAATCCGGGGTCTTTGATGTTGTAGGAGCCCCGGTAGCAAAAAGAGAGTCTTAGGTGAAGATCATCTTCACGACTCTCTCAACAAAGACCAGGGTCCTAAGCCATTTGTGTCGGTGGTATGATTACAGTATGTTGACTAGTCCCAGAGTCCGTTGATTGGATTGATCGGGTTAATCGATAGTAAGCTTCATAATTTCGATTACGGAAGAATTCTAGATCACGAGTCAAGCTCTTAAGAGCATGCTCGGACTCCACGATGTGCCTTGATGATCTTGAACACATTGAGTCAAGGCGAGTCTAATCTGCAACGCTTCACCCTGGAACCTCTTGGTCTTTGCACCAACCTCGAGCTTACTCCAATGCAATTCAATCCTCATTCACCAAAAGAAAGGTGCGGACTTGGAAGAACCATCCTAAAAGGCCAACAAAACCAACTCAACAAGAGCCTACTCTCTTGGGACTTCACATCCTTGACTCCCACTTGGTGACCAAATTCGACACTGGCGAACTTGTGAGGAAGCTAAGCGAAAGATGGAATCCATTGAAAAGTCC
>CM040245.1:111285225-111579722 GCA_022545495.1 Chrysanthemum lavandulifolium | reverse complement strand
ACACACGAAAATCTTAATGACATGGAAGACTAATTCGAGTGTTACTTGAATGGAGATCTTAATGAAAGCTAAAAGCTAATTATTGACCAAAATAATAGAGCATTGAATATTCTTATTCAATAGGTCATTGGATTGTCCAATCCAATAGTGTGCGTGCGTGCTTAACGTTTTAAGTTAATTTACGTGCTACATTGCCTTAATTAAGGATCCTCACTTACGCATAAGTGAAATGTCTTCCCCCGTTGTGATCTTAATGGTTTTATTGAGTATTTTAACTTGTTTAGATTCCCCGTGTGTTTTATCGGTTTTAGTATATATATATAATTATTTTCTAATAATATATATGTAGGGTTAAAATGAAAAGTTTCTTATAATGAAAAGAATGAGAAGGCATGTGGAGGTGACATGTGTCACCTTTGCCACATCACCATGCCATGTGTCACCACACCCCACCCCACCCACCCACCCCACCCCCAAGAAAAATTTCGCAAAAATAAATTTTTTTAAAAATAAATTTTTGGGCAAAAAATTTTCCGCCAAAATTTATTATCGCATCACAGTTATAAATACTGACATCACAATCATAATTGTGATGCGAGAATTTATAACCTTAATGCACTAAAATCATGATTATGATGCAAGAATTTATATCAGTGATGCAAGAACTTATAACCTTAATGCACTAATAAGTTTGGTGCATCTTTATTATAAGTTATCGCATCATTCCACAAAAGGTGTGATTGGCGGGAACACTTTGACCCCGGTGCCTTTTGGCACTAGCCATTGTCCACCCCACAAGGAATAGCTCAAGAACTCTCCGGCCTAGTGGGCACCAACCTGGAGTGAGCACGAGCCAAGACTTAGACCCCTAAGCTCTTATTCCACAAAGTCTCTCCATTGTGCCACCAACCATTGGACTAATGCTCCATTGGTAAGTTCTTGCATCATAGTTAATAGTTCATGCATCAACTATGATACACTAAAATCAAGGTTATAACCTTAAATGCACTAAAATCATGATTGTGATGCAAGAACTTTATAACCGTAATTCGAGAATTTATAACCTTAATGCACTAAAATCATAATTGTGACGCAAAGAACTTATAACCTTAATGCACTAATAAGTTTTGGTGCATCTTTATTATAAGTTAATGCATCATAGTTAATAGTTAAGTGCATCAACTATGATGCACTAAAATCAAGGTTATAACATTAATGCACTAAAATCATGATTGTGATGCAAGAACTTTATAACCGTGATGCAAGAATTTATAACTTTGATGCACTAAATTCATAATTGTGATGCAAGAAAAATTTGGGTGGAATTTTTCATGGAAAAAAATTTTGCCCCAAAAAATTTTTTGCGGGAATTTTTTTTCGGGGGTGGGGTGGGGTATGGTGATGTGGCATGATGATGTGGCAAAGGTGACACATGTCACCTCCACATGCCTTCTCATTCTTTTCATTATAAGAAACTTTTCATAATAACCTAAACCTATATATATATATATATATATATATATATATATATATATATATATATATATATATATATATATATATATATATATATATATATATATATATATATATATATATATATATATATATATATTTCCATATATGAATTAAGTTCATCAATATCCAAAATAATACGTTCATTTGATCAAAGTACTCGCTTTTACAAAGTTAGATAAGATTATAAGTTTTCTAAACTTTTCCCGAATTTACACTTTTACCCTCAAGTTTGAGAAATTTACACTTTCTAACCGAAACATATTTTAAATCAAAACTTTCGAAATGACGTTTTTAATCCTTTGGTAAAACTGATTTTATGAAAACAGCCCTCCAAGTTCCATTTATTCGCTTTAAACCTCTACTTTTCAAACTTGACACTTTTAACCCAAAACTTATTCATAACTAGTTTCGGTTAATTACACAACTGGTCCTTGTGGTTTCACTCGTGCGCATGCACGTATCCTTACCCCCTTATACTTTTAAATAATGCATGTTTGGTCCCCCAACCATTCATGCTTGTTCATTTATGTTCAAAATCAACCCTTACACATTTGAATTGGTACGGTGTTAATCCAAGGATAACAAGAATTGCAAATTAGGTCCAAGGTACATTTTATATATACGAAAACTTTGAAAATTGATTTCAACTTATTTCCAACTTATCTTTAGTGCTTAATATCTTATTATTAACTTATTGGGCCGGCCTAAACTCTTATCGGACTTAATTTGGGCTTTATGGGCTTACGTATTGGGCTTCAGGCCCATTTGGTTTCGCATGAGTTTATTAAAACGTGCAAGTGGTTAGGGAGGTTTTCATAAGGTTTAGCAAACGTTTAATGTCGTGTGAAAGTGTAAACGTGACACATGAGAATGTTAACGAGTTTTATAGACAAATACTAGCTTTATTAGTGTGAAATACTTCCTATATGTATGTAAATTATAACTAACGAAAAGAGTGAAAATGAAATAAGTTTAGGTAGGACTTACTACACTCGTTAGAGTGGGGATTGGAATGGAATGAACGTGTAAATGTAAGCCCTTATTCTCCTTATAACTCGATCAACCTACCCAAGCTTCCCTGATCTCCTTTTACTTGCAACAAACCCAAGTCTTTCTCGTTTTCTTCTCTACTCCACGTACTACTATAGTCGAATTGTGTAATGAATAGGATTGATAGATATGTTGTGAGATTTTGTTTAAGTGTGGGTGATTCTATAAGTGTTGAGGATAGTAATTTATGGGAAGACAAGTTATGGGCTTGTGATTATTATATACAAGAGCTTCCTAGTTCCAAGTAGATGTGAGATTTGTTAGTGTTTGTATGTGGCGTGTTCTAGGTGGCTGGCGAAAGAGGAGGCACTCCTTGCCTTGTCAAACTCAATGAGACATAAAACCCAATGGGTATGAAAGTCTTAGTTGGTCAAAGCATGTTTAGACCATTTTTTTATAATGCCAGGTATTATTAAATTATGAGGTTAGGGTGGCTTAAAGTGTGGCTTGTGTTTCCTTGTCCATATACTTGACATACTTAGGATCAAATGGGTGAAAGACTTGGTTTGGTTTGGTTTGTTGGTGACGTGTTCACTCGAACGGTTACAAAAGGGAACACAAGAGATATCACAAGTTTGATATTTCAACTTCATGGCATGGCCAAAAATTCACTTGTGGGCTTTGCATTTCGAATAGATGGCCCAAGGCAAAATTAAGCGTAGTTTGGTTGGGCTTGGATAAGGGACGAGGCCCAAAATGATCTTGGGTTGGGGTTGATGTGGTAATAAGGTCCAATAATGGTGTAGTTTGACTCGGTAGAGTTTGGTTGAGGCCCATTGGATATGAAATGGGCTTGATGGGTTTTTGGATGAGGCCCAAATGAGAGTATAGTGGGAGTTGGGCTTGTGTCGAGGCCCAATAAAAAGTCTAGGCCCAATGATATATTTTGATTATAATTTATTTCATATTATTACAAATTTTTACGTATTCGTTACGCATTTTAAGGTTATCAGGATTGTGGGAAATTTCGTTCTGATCACAACGGTATGTTTATGAACGCTCAAGCTGCATTGATCATGCATATGCCAAACGATATGCAAATTAGAAAATTTTATGATAAAATAAATCGTGCTTAATTTCTGATTATAGCTTTAAGTACATTGAAATTTTCCGAGAGCTTACAGTACCTACTCCTTAATAGAACCGCGTCCCGTGGTTAAACTCGCAGAGGTTGTCATGGGTGATCTAGATGAACATGTGGGGATACTTGGATCGCATTACATCCTCGCTCTCCCAGGTGAACTCTGCACCTCGTTTCTTGTGATTCCATCGAATTTTAATGATAAGAATGCGGCTTTGCTTAAGCCTCTTGACTTCCCTGTCCATGATCTCGACGGGTTCTTCGACAAAGCTAAGTTTGTCATTGAGTTAGATGTCCTTGAGAGGTACGACTAGAGTTTCATCCGATAGACACTTCTTAAGATTCGAGACATGGAACGTGTCATGTACTCGACTAAGCTCTTCGGGTAGTTCGATTTTATATGCCACTGGACCAATTCTTTGAAGAATTTTGAATGGTCCAACGTATCGAGGTTTGAGTTTTCCTCTTTTTCCAAATCTGACCATCGCTTTCCAGGTGATACTTTGAGCATTACACGGTCTCCGACCTGGAATTCCATTGGTTTTCTTCGAACATTTGCGTAGCTCTTTTGTTTATCTCGAGCTGCTTGCAATCGTTGCCTAATTTGCATTATCTTTTCAGTTGTCTCTTGGACGATTTCGGGGCCTGTGAGTTGTACTTCTCGAACTTCCGCCAACAACCGGCGATCGGCATTTTCTTCCATAGAGTGCTTCAAAGGAGCAAATTTTAATCTGGTGTGATAATCTGTATTGTAAGAGAATTCACCAGAGGTAAGTGCTTATCCCATCCTTTTCCGAAATCAATCACACATGCTCTTAGCATGTCTTCCAGAGTTTGGATCATTCTTTCACTTTGTCTATCTGTTTGAGGATGGTATGCGGTACTCATATCCAAGTTGGTACCCATGGCTTTTTGAAGAGTTTGCCAAAATCTCGAGGTGAATCGGCTATCACGATCAGATATGATAGAGATTGGTACACCATGACGAGAAACAATCTCTTTGATGTACAGTCTAGCGAGTGTAATCATCTTGTCGTTCTCCTTGATTGGCAAGAAATGAGCGGACTTCGTAAGACGGTCTACAATGACCCAAATGGTTCAAAACCATTAGAAGTTCTCGGCAACTTTGTGATGAAATCCATTGTGATTCTTTTCCATTTCCACACGGGAAGTTTTGGTTGGGTTAACATACCTGGAGGCTTTTGATGTTCAACTTTGACTTTCAAACATGTCAAGCATTTACTGGCGTACTCGGCGATATCAACCTTCATGTTAGTCCACCAGTACAAAAGCTTTAGATCTTGATACATCTTGTTAGGACCAGGATGTATGGAATATTTCGATTTATGTAATTCATGCATGATGAGTTCTCGGATACCTCCGAATAGTGGAATCCAACTTCGATCTTTGAAACATAACATTTCGTTCGATCTTTTCACAAATCCATTCTCATTCTCCGGCATGCCATAAATCTTCTCATTCGGCCTATTTTTTTTCTTTAAGTGCTTCGATTTGAGCTTCAAGAATTTTCGATGGTATGGATGAATTGATTACCATTCCCAATGATCTCACTCTAAGTGGCTTAGGGCGATCTTTTCTGCTCAAGGCATCGGCAACAACGTTCGACTTTCTAGGATGGTAACGAATCTCGCAGTCATAATCACTGAGTAATTCTAGCCAGCGATGTTGACGCATATTCAGTTCTTTTTTATCTAAGATGTGTTGAAGACTTTTGTGATCAGTGTACACTATACACTTGGTTCCGTACAAATAATGTCTCCATAATTTGAGTGCAAATACCACAGCGCCAAGTTCTAGATCGTGAGTAGTATAATTCTTCTCATGAGGTTTGAGTTATCGTGACGCGTAAGCAATCACTTTGTTCCTTTGCACGAGAACAGCGCCTAAACCCATGTGTGAAGCATCGCAATATACTACAAAATCTTTTACTCCTTCCGGAAGTGCCAAGATGGGTGCTTCTCAAAGCTTGTTATTTAGGAGTTGAAAAGCTGATTCTCGATCGTCACCCCATTCGAATTTCTTCATTTTCTAGGTTAACTCGGTCAATGGTTTGGCTATCTTCGAGAAACCTTCGATGAATCTTCGATAATAACCAGCAAGTCCTAAGAATTGACGAATTTCTGTGGGGTTGGTGGGTATCGACCAATTCTTTACGGATTCGATCTTTGCGGGATCTACATGGATTCCTTCACTGTCGATGACATGACCAAGAAATTGGACTGTCTCACTCCAAAAATCACATTTGAAAAACTTTGCGTACAATTCTTCATTCTTGAGTAACTTCAGGACAATTCTCAGATGTTCCGCATGTTCTTCGTTATGACGAGAGTAGATAAGAATGTCGTCAATGAACACAATGACAAATTTATCCAGATATGGTTATAGACTCTATTCATGAGGTCCATAAATACAGTAGGTGCATTAGTTAAACCGAATAGCATTACTTGGAATTCATAATGGCCATATCGAGTTCTAAATGCGGTCTTGGGTATATCTTCCTCTTTTACCCTTAGCTCATGATATCCAGATCTTAAATCAATCTTCGAGTACACACTCGAGCATTGTAACTGATCAAACAGATTATCGATTCTTGGTAAGGGGTAGCGGTTCTTGATCGTGAGCTTGTTCAGTTTTCTATAATCGATACACATCTGAAATGATCCATCTTTCTTCTTCACGAATAAAACCGGTGCCCCCCAGGGTGAGGAACTTGGTCTAATGAATCCCTTTTCAGATTGATCTTCTAGTTGTTTGGAAAATTCTTGCATTTCCGAGGGCGCTAAACGGTATGGTTCTCGTGCTACCGGTGTAGCTCCAGGCATAAGATCGATTTGAAATTTGACTTGTCAAGCAGGTGGGAGTCCAGGCACATCCTCTAGTCGTTTCTCTTCCGACTTCTTTTCCGTTACATGAGCTAAGAAGGCAAAACATCCTTTCTCCATGTAATTTATCGATTTCACACAGGATATGATACTTAAGTACTTTCTACTTTGATCTCCTTGGATGACTAAAGTTTCACCGTTGATTAGGATATGAACGGTTTTCTCATCGCAAACAATCCTGGCACGGTTTTTGGACAACCAATCCATGCCAATTACGACATCGAAACTACCAAGCTTGATTGGCAAAAGATCTATGAGGAATGTGTGGTCTTGTAAAAGAATAGAGCAATTACGGATTACGGTGTTGGTTCCTATTATCTTTCCATCGGCAAGCTCTATCTCATAAGTTGTATCTAAGGCAATTGGTGATATTTCAAGTAATGGTGCAAAAGTAGTAGATACAAAACTCTTATCGGCTCCAGAGTCAAACAAGATTTTTGTAGAATGATTGTTAAGAGAATATGTACCCGTCACAACATCTAGGTTCAACGGCACATCTCCATCTCCTAGCACGTACGCTCTTGCACGCGCATTGTTGGGTTGAACTGCATTCAACTTTGGGCATTGAGTCTTGAAATGACCCTTTCTCCACATCCATAACAATTCATGTTTGCCATGGTGTTTCCTCCATGGTTTCTACAATGCTTTCCTTGATGACCTACCTTGTTGCACTTGTCACATTTCACAGACAAGGTCCGAATGGTGCATCAAACATCATTAATCGGGATGTGGTCCTACATACCCTTTTCCAAAAAGAGGTGCAACATAAGCCCTTGCGGCTTCTTCTCTTTGGTTTTGCCGATTGTGATGATGGTTTCGCTATGATCTTGGTTGTTGTTGTTCCGATTGTTGTTGTTGGATTGATGGTGGTTGTAATTCGAGCTTTTCCATTCATCAAGCTTTCTTTTGTTGTGTTGAAAACAAAAAGACCTTGATAGATCTTAAGCACTCGGAGATCGTTAGTGTTGCCTATGTAATCACAAGCAAACTAATAGAAGATCTCTACAACTCGTATTTTATAGCAGAAAGTAAATACAAATTATAATAACTAAGAACACTTTGATCCTCTATGGATCTTTTGATTATAGAAACTCTATGTTTCGGATATTTTACAAGACTTGAAAAGGACTTAAGAAAAGCTTATCTATTACAAACTATCATGGTTCCTTTTATAGGCAAGAAACCCTAATGACTCACGAGCGTTTACAATGTACGCTCCTAATACAAACATAGACCAAGCATGCATCTAGACAACCATGCAACTAATCATATTGTTTTACTAATCATATTGTTTATTACGAGTAAGCTCTATACAATACGGCGCCAACCTATCTTTCACGAGTTTGCCATATGTACGCCCTAATACAAACATAGACCAAGCATGCATCTAGACAACCATGCAACTAATCATATTGTTTTACTAATCATATTGTTTATTCCGAGTAAGCTCTATACAATACGCGCCAACCTATCTTTCATACTACTGACTTTTACTACATACCGAGCTTATCTCTCCTACGTGATTCGCACTTCTTCACAGAACACGATTTACGCTTTAATGACATCTGTTCAAGTATAACTTCACAGAATTCATTCTTCTTCGCGTAATCTTCTTTGCGATACTTCGCGTAATCGATGAGTTTACCTTAATTCCCAACAATCCTCCCTAAACCGGAATTTGACTAGGTTAAGTTCCAGTTTCCTCGATAGATCGTTAGAACCGCTGAGGATTGTCTTGAATAGTAGTGACAAAGATTCGAAGAAGACCATCTCTATGATGATTGAACCGTGATACACCGATCTTTGCAAGAACATATGACATCATGTACATCAAGACATATAAGTTTCATACTATTCTCATCACTTCGGTGTGTTAACTCCCGTGAGAGGTGAATCATTGAAATGAATGGGTTTGATGTCTCTTTACCAATAGCCACCACCTTCTTTGGAGTAGCCACATGTTTGAGTTCGAAAACTATGGTACATTGATAACCATCGATTTATTGGCAAACCAAGAACCATATAAACGGATTTGACTTGTCTTTACCGTAGCCGCTTGCTCGGGACTAGTCAATTCTTAGTATTGGTGAATTGAGAACCAAATATGGAGTCATTACATTTTACCACATCCCATATTCATGTGGGCTAGCCAATTCTTGGATTCCAAAAGGAATAGACCATGGTGAATTGATGACCATACAACCCTCAAAGTCAAGCATGGGTGGTTGTAGACCCTATGATTTTGAGCAAACCATTACAACTATCAATGATTTGTTGTGTCTTTACCAAAGTCAGTACCACTTTGGACTAGCCAACTCTTTGACATACACGAGGTATATCGGTGAGTTAAAACCATCGAATTGTACAATCAAACAAACCCGCATAAAAGTTAGTTTTTTTTTTTTTTTTTTTTTTTTTAACTAAAAATTGAAAATAATACGTAAATTTACAAATAACACAAACTAAATGTAACAAAACAAAATAGAGCAGAGTACCAAGTACCATGATAAGAATGAGAATGAGGCTTATTGCGGTTGTAGAAGTTGTGTCTTGATCAAGCCCACCAATGTTGAAGGCATGCCTTCATTGCCCATCGGATCCGGAGGAATCTCCACTTCGACTAAGCATCTTTCCATAAGTCTCTTGGGCAATGGATACTTTCGTTCAGCAAGCATGCAGACAGTGATCCCACTCTTGGTCTCCAATACATGTATGCGAAGGAGAGGATAGAATCTCCAGGACGCAACCTTCCACCGGTGTGAGTTCTCCCAAATGGAATGTGCTTTACTGTTGGGAGAATGAGAGTTAATTAGGACTTGAAGATCTCCTGGTAAGAACATCCCAGAACCTTGTGGTTCATTGTTGCAGTAATGGGTGGTAACAAGAGTGTACAGAGTGAGCAAATCCGCCTTGTCTATCAAGGTAGAATTTCCTTCAGAAAGGTGAATTCCATTGAAGTGGAATCCTGTCGATGAATGACATTCATCTCATCATCCTTCAGATTAAATTTGACCAACTTATCTTGATCACCCTCAGGAAAGTCAGCAGCAGAGCCCTCAATTATAAAAGTTGAGTTATCAGCTTCAAGATCCAAGGGAGATCTTTTGGCCATTCTCTTCTTCCTCCTACCAGGCATATAGATTTCCCCAGAGGGAGCATTTTCATCTTGAAATTTTGTGGTAAGACTTGAAGAGGCAGAGGGAGACTTAGTTGGAACACGAATTGCATTCATCCTGTGAAGCATCTTTATTGCCCTTTCTGTTTTAATTTCTGCAAGATCAGCTTCCTTAACTCCAGAAGTTTCTTGTGTGACAACGATTGCCACAGATGAGGTGGGGGCTGATATATCGGTGCTTCAGAGAATTGGTAGATGGTTCAAGAGATGGTCCCTTGTCGAGAAGAAGCAATCTCGAAGATGCTTGACAGAATGATTGGAGATGATTCCTTGGTTTCGAGCATCATCGACTTGAGTCTTTTGGATTCTTGAGCAACTTCATTCTCTCGTAATCCTTCTTAAGTTGGTAGAATGAGTTGAAGATGATGATTTGTCCTCATGATCCGATTATATTTGCGAAACAGACATGATCGGGAAAAGCCTTGACTTGTTTCATAGTTAAGCCAGAGTTGTACATCGAGCATTGATTTTCACCACCATTCTCATTTCGACTTTAGTAGGAGCTTTCTATTTGTTCTTCTAAGCTTTGATGGCTCTCCTCATGCAATAGCTTCTTGCTTCCTTTGTCTTCCATGAGCCATCATTTGCTCCACATAATTGTCAATGAGGAAATCTCCACCTAGTATACTTTGAGCAAGAGAAGGTCTTGAAATGACTTGTCGAGTTAGAACATCCCAGTTGTTCAAGCAGTATCCGAACCCGCATTCCATCCAGCTTCTTCTTCTCTCGGGAGTTAAAGATGAATAGTCCTCTGTTTCAAGTTGATGAGCCAAGACTTCACTTTCCTTTGACTTTTCAAACTCAACTAATCTACTTGCTTGACCTAGTCTTTCCTCTTCACTTACCGTGTTTGGACCAAGTTCATCTTCGCTATAGCATCTTTCCCTTTATCATCGACTCTTAGCGACTCATCTTCGCTAAATCAACGATGAACCTCGTTAGCAATACCCAAGTCAACATGTTGATGCAGTTATCAACCCGGAGTGGTCATGGCAACAACATCGTAAAGATCACCGAAGGTGAAGGGTCCATTGGTTCTTGAACGGATGAAGATTGATTAGGATCCAAGATACATCCTCCATTTGCAAATCGCCAGATGCATCCTTATCAACACCAGTTCCTTTGAAGCTTCGAAGGAACCTTATGTAAATAGGATCTCTTCTTCTTTTGTAAGGGATGCTTCTTCTTCTTTGAGGAAGCAACAACTCGATGAAGGATCATTGAGAGAAACATCACCAACATATCCAGAGACTCAAATGAGGTACTTCTTGTTCTTCATCGGAAGAAACCACAAGCTTCCTTTTGGAGGTCCTTTCGGTTTGTCCTCTAAATTCTTGACTTGATTCTGCGGTTCTTCAATCTTACTCCCAAGAGAAGACTTGGTCTCGCAAGCTCCTTTTTCAGACTAGTAACCTCTCGCAAAGACAACATTGACAAGAGCATAAACAGATGAGAGTGTAATAGGTCCTCGGCCCACCAACAGATTGCTACGTGGTGTGGGAGCTTCATTGGTCCTTTCAAGAGAATCATGGTCATGCTCAATGTGAGGAAGATCTTCATTGAGAGGATCCCTAACAGACTTGGTGTGGGTAGTCTATTAAGATCGACTCATCATGAGTAACTAGTGTGGGTGTTGGACCGGGACGGTGGCGTGTTTGGAGCAACATGAGTTGCTTCACAGTTGATGAGGGGCCCTCATCTATGTTAACTAATGGATTACCATCAGAAGCAACAGGTGAAGAAGGAGGATCATTAGCTACATTCTCCTCATCGTGACCTCATTGCCTTGGGGCAACATGGCTGCTAGCAAGGGATGATGTTCCCCGAATGTGGGTTCTCATGGTTGCAAATAATTTAGCAGTTAAAGTACCTATGGGATAAAAAGATTGGGCTTGGGTAGTGGTGTCTAAAATCATTTGCAAAAACCTTGGGTACATTAAAACTTAGCCTTTTTCTTTTGAATATTTTCAACCATGTTTTCAAAATATACTTAGAAAAATTGAAAGTTATCCTTGGGAAAGACACACAATACCATATCCCGGTTGGTAGAGAATCGGTCCCATCCACCGACTTGTTGCTTATGCATTGAAGCAAAGGTGTGAACCGAGAACCTCCACTTCGTGAAAAGTTCCTTTTCACCACATATCGATCCTTGTACCACGATAGCCAATTGCCCTTAGCCCAAGAAGTACGTTTTCCGATTAGAGTGAAATGCTCCATCAACATCTTCCAAGTGAAGCTTCCTCCAATTAGGTCCTCTCGTCACTATGTGCTTTGTTCCACAATCACACTCTAATCTCTGTCATTCATTCCTCAAACAGATTCCCAAACCGAGTAACCAAATGATTCATAAATCTCATTTGGAGCATGTGTTAGAGCATAGCAAATCTTGGACCTTTTCAAGAATTCCACCATTGGTTCGTACAATTCATATCCCTTACCGTTTCCCAGAAATGCAACTTTGTTGTGATCATGATTAAATTTAAGAGCCATGAGGGATATGAGTTTTTAGGGTTATGTTTCTTGAAGTGGTGAGTGTTTGTGAATGCAGGATGAGAGGGAATTGGATTGATTTGAAGAGAGTGATGGTGGAGTGATAGTTTTTGCCCAAATTATAGTCAAAGAAAAATGGATCGCTTTGTTGACCGTTCTTGGCGTGTATTGCATCTTTGACCCAACCCAAATTAACCCTTCAAGAGAAACACATGGTCAATCACTTGAAGTTATAACTTCAAGAAACCATCAAAGATAAGAATATCTTCGTAAGTTTCTAGAATTATCGTGCCACCCACTCGCATTAATACTCATTGAACCTCGAACCCGCCTATAAAATGATCCCAATTCTTACTTATCTCTTCATCAAGATCCCAAATATTTACCACAAACCCAAGATGCAATAATAAACCCCAATTAACCAAATTGCGCCATGAATACCAAACACGAGATCATAGATCTCACAACCTCATCTTCATCATCCTCTTCATCATCATCAAGTGGTGAATCAAACCCATGGCTACATTACTTTCCTCAACCCTATCCACGACCAAATAAATCACCCTTTCTCCTTCTTCGAAGATGATAGTGTAGTGAATCTAAGTGAATCTGGCGATGATTACGATGACTCCTATAAGGAGGGAACATCATACTCCCAACCTCCAAGCACCTCGGCCTCAACAAAGGCCTCGTGCGAGAATCCGCCACTCCCAAAGATAGAGAGGTGGTTCTTGGTCTCACTGCGCCATCTTTTGGTGCATCAACATACATCGTATAATAGAAGGGCTTAGAGGGTGGATGGATTGCATTTTGGTTGAAATGCATAGATGAAGCTACAGAGACGTTATTTTCTCCGTCATCATGCGTGGTCATCGTCATCATCAATCGTTGCATCAATCCATCCTCTCCATTTTGGTCCTTAGCATCTTTGTCGTCTTTGGTCATGCATATCCGCCATCTTGATAGACGGAATGGGTGGTTATGCAAGACCCACAAAGCAAAGCCAGATCTAACGCATATCCAACATTCACTTAGATTTCGGAATGGAAGATATACACTAGATTAGGATTAGCTTAAGTGTGCATTTCGTATCTTGAAGATGCATATGTAGTAGGTTGACTTTATGTAAGTCAGAAGTCGTAAACTGTTTCTTGAATGAATGAACAATTTGACTTCAATTTCTTTTCTTCAGTATTAAAACTTCAGTGGAATCAAATTGTTTGCTTCAGTACTTTTAATTTCAGAAGAAACAAGCAACACTCTTTAAGCTATCTTGACCATGTACTAATGAACCACACTTGATGAATTTGATCTTGATCATGGGATAGACAGACTGCAGTTCAGACAAGGAATAGACAAAATGCAATCCAGACAACTGCAAAATAGACACAAACAAAACACACAAGAACAACACAAAGACAAACAAACTAAAGAATTATTAGACAGTTAGTGTTAGTAAATAATTATGAAAAACAGAGGTTTAAAAGCAAATTAGAGAAAATTAAAAAGATAAAATATATTAAATAAACGTTACCACATGGCAAAAAGATGTTTTTACAAACCTAATGATAGAAGTAAATTTATAGAAAAAGGAAACCGTTTATTGAAAAATATGACACAAAAATATGCGAGTTTGCACAAATCCTCCCCGAGGCATATGCCTCCCCGAGGCCTATGCTCCCTTAAACTATGCGATCAAGGGTTTAGCATTCCAATATTGACCACAAGGTGTTGAAACCTTGGTCCATCAAAAGCTTTTGTTAATAGGTCTGCCACATTATCATCGGTGATGAATTTTAGCCACTTTTATCAAATGTTTTCATATGCATCTCTTATAAAGTGGTGCCCGATTTCAATGTGTTTTGTTCTCTTGTGAAACACTGGATTTTTGACTATGCGGATGGTACTTTGATTATCTATATGAATTGTAATGTTCATGAAGTTGTACCCATAGTCCAAATGATTTTGAATCCAAAGGACCCGTCCTGACAATTTGCGTGACCTACATACTCGCTTGAGAGTTGAGGCACCACAATGGTTTGTTTCTTGCATTGCCAAGAAATCAACCTCTTTCAAGAAATTGGCGACCTCCGGGTTGTGGATCTTCTATCGATTTGCACCGAGATAATCACATCACTATATGCTTCCAACTTGAAAGGAGACTCTTTGGGTACCAAAGGCCTAAAAGAGGTTGGCCTTTAAGGTACTTAAAGATCTTTTGTCGGCATTGAGATGGGAAGTAAGTGGATTGACTTGATGTCGAGAACAAACACTCACAAAGAAACGTAATATCGGGCCTTGAAGTCGTTAGATACATCAATGAACCAATCATGGACTGCATGATGAACATTCACAGGTAGATCTCGTTCATTATTTGCTTTAGTCTTTGGAGCTTCTTAAGGTGTTGTGGCGGTCCTAACACCTTCCATACCAAACTTCTTCAAAATGTCTCACATATTCATCTTGATGATAAAGATGCCATCTTGTTTCTGTTGAACTTGGAGACCCAAAAGAAAGTAAGCTCTCCCATATCACTCATTTGAAATTCACCCTTCATTAGTTCCTCAAATTCCACGCACCAGCTTCGTTTGTGGAGCCAAAATAATGTCGTCCACATAAACTTGCACAAGAATGATGTCGAATAATTCTTCCTTAGGACAGAGTTTTATCAATAGCACTCTCCTATAACCATGCTTGAGAGGAATGATGAAATCCTAGCATACCAAGCTCTTGGTGCACGATGTAAGCCATATAGAGCTTTAACAACCTTGTAAACATGATATGGGTGATCCGGGTCTTCAAATCCCTTGGGTTGAGTGACATAAACCTCCTCTTCAATCTCACCATACGAAAAGCACCTTTGACATCCATCGATACACCATAAAACCCATGTAAGAAGCATATGCCAAGAAAATGCGAATTGCTTCAACTTTGGCAACAGGGCAAACACTTCATCATAATCAATCCTTCCTCTTGTCTCAAGCCTTGAGCTACTAATCTTGCTTTGTTTTTTATCACAACACCCCGAGCATCTCTTATTCTTCGAATCCACTTTGTCCCAATGGCATATTTGCCATCGTGAGTGGAACCAAAATTCAAACCTCTTGATTGTGAAATTGTTGCATTTCTTCTTGCATTGCTTCTATCCGACTTGAATCGTTAAGAGCTTGAGAAACACTTGTTGGTTCCACTTGAGAAAGAAAACAAGCAAATGTACAATGTTTGAAGTATGTGTGATTGTCTCTTTGCCGGTTGGAGACATAAGAGAGACAAGAATCGCCCAAATTGAGGACTTGTTATAGCCCTTCGAGTTCTAACGGTGCGAGAAGAACACCTATGATGTTGGATTGAGGATGAGCAATGTTGATCCTCACGAGTAGCAGCAATGACTTCAATGGATGAATCAAGATTAGTGATTGTTGGTTCAAATTCAAGATCATAAGAGGTGAAGTGAAAATGCCGACTTTGGGTTGATGATTTCCAAGATCGGAGGGTTTTGGAAAGCGTGTATAAGGTTCTCAAAGTCCAAGACACTGAGAAGGAACATGAGAAGAAACAAGATAGCCTTCAGCCAGATTTGTGGATGGTAGGTGTGACAGAGTCAACTTGTGAACACATGGTTTCATTGACTCCTTCATTAGCAACCTTTCCATTCGGTTTCGCTCAAGCTTAGCGACAAATTCTTGAGTCGAAGCCTAGCAAGGTCCTCGGCATAATGAGAGTCATCTTCATCACTCTTATCAACAATCTCCTTGGAGTGGTACCGCAATATTGTTAGGGAGAAAGAAGGCACAAGTATAGGTTGCTCATCATCTTCAACCTCATTTTTGAGTCATCATTTATCGGACTCAGCAGTTAGTGGGAGGCTCTTGAGGACCAGATTTGGTTAGCCAAATGTCTAATGTAACCCAAAGAATCGATTAGTAGTCAAGGTCAAAGACCACGATGACCACCTTCCTTGAACATTAGGCTTATCTTCCAAAAATCTCGTGTTCGTCTCCTCTATCTTCTTGGGTTGCAAATTGTACACCCTCAGATGCCTTACTATGAGCTGAATAACCCACAATATAACCATCATCGCCTTTTCATCAAACTTTCCCAAGCGATCACCTGGTGTTCGTAATGGTCACTTGACAACCAAAAGGTTTTAGGTAGTGAATAGCGGGAACCTTCCCAAAGAGAAGTTCATATGGTGTTTTGAGTCGAGGTCTAGTAATGGAGACCTGTTTAGCACATAGCACATTGTGCCACTTCATCCGTAACATAGTGGGGAGTTTAGAACTGCAAGCATTGATCTTGCAGCCTCTATTAAGGTCCTATTCTTTCTTTCACCACCCCATTTTGTTGTGGGGTTCTTGGATTACTATAGTCCCTTTTATACCTTTTGACCCACGAGTTCTATAAGAATGGCATTTTTAAACACCGTCCCATTATCACAATCAATTCCCTTAACCTTTTGTTCAACTGATTTTCAACGAGAGTGATGAATTCATCAAGACTTGAGATGTTTCATCTTTGGTTCGAGAAAGAAAACCCAACAAAATCTGCTATAGCCATCAAGGATAACCAAATGTAAGTACTTATGATCAATGCTTCGACTTGAGTAGGACCAACAGATCCATGTGGAGCAATCGAAGAGGTTGTAAATGATGCTCATAGCATTGATAGCTTTGTAAGAGGCTCTGTGTTGTTTTCCTTTGTTGCAAGTGACACAATTATGATCATTGGTGAAAACTTTGGAGGAAGACCTTCAACAAGACCCATTTTAGAGAGTTTGTTTATGGTCTTGAAATTCACATGAGCCATCCTCCTATGCCATTTAGTAGACTCATCAAGAGATGCTTTAGCCACCAAACAAGTGAGGTCACCACCGGTTGAACTTCATTAAGGTTGAATGTGTATAAATTGTGAGTTCGAGGAACTTTCAGAATTGAAGTTTCTTGGGAAGTTTGAAGTCTTTAGACAAAGACAAGACATTCATTCTCGAGAGAAGAGAACTTTGTTCTTAGTGTCACGATTTGTGAAATGGAGAACAAGTTGAAATGTCAAGTTCCTTAACATAGTACACATTTTCAAAATCCAGATGAGGTGTCTTTATGGTCCCTTTCCTGTGATACTTCCATCACTCCTCCAAAAGTCACATTGCCTCCTCCTTCTATAGGAACAAAATTGTGCATCATATCTCATTTCCGGACATGCTTGGAACAACCACTATCAACAATACCAATATTCTTATGCTTAAGGGATGATCCTACAAACAACAACAAAATATATACAAACGGTTAGTATTGATGGAGGTTCAAGTCATTATCGACTTGAACCTTCCTTGTGGATTACTGAGTTTAGGACATGAAGATTTAGAGGATCCACCATTGTTCTTGGTCCTCCATTGATGATTGGGTCCCTTGTTAGTCCAAGAACAACTCGCCGAGGACTTCAGCGATGTTCTATATCCATCCCAAAGATACATAGAGTTAACATATGTAGGCCAATAGCTATGATTAAAGTATGGGCTAGTTGGTTGCACATATGTCCGCAACCGAACTTCTCCAATGAGAGTCGGTATTAGTTTGTGGGACATAAGGTGGAATATTAGCAACATTGGTCCACTTAGATTTATGTTTACGGTGAGTTGCACATGCACCCAATCTTTGCTCATAAAAATCACAATCCTTAATCAAATGAAATTTACTTCCACATACAAAACATGTCTTCTTGGAAGATTTATTCAAATAGGGAGATGTTTGATTACATGCGTATACTTAAATCGTAAACATTCAAGGAATTGTTTTAATGATCGATTATGCAAAGCTTTAAAGATAATTCTTGAAGAAACCGCCTTGGAAGTTGATTCTCTCAGCCTTCCTAGAAGGCTTGTAAGTAGACGGGGTGCGTGGGTGTAGGCTCGTGTGAGGGCTTGGGAAGGTCGGACTACTCATTTGAATCACGGCTTTCATAGGAAGTAGACCCTTGATCCGATGAATTGTCACCGCTGTCGAGCAAGAGACAAAGTCATTAGATGAGGCATCGTGGTCTGCAAGTCTTTTGACTTTTGCCATATAGATGATGTGATCCATCAAAGTCAATGATGATGGATAGGTCTATGGGCATAAATTCACCTCTAATAGGTCCGAGACGGCATGCATTTCACCTTCTTTACAAAGTTAGCTAACCTGCTGGTGTGGATTTACGACCATCATATCTAGCTTCTACTCCTACATACTTTTGAAAGCCTAATCCTAAGCCGGAGGTTACCGATTGATTATAGATTTCACTAGCAGATTATCACCGATATTAACCATTCCTTATGCCTAGCTATTTCTCGCCTAGTTTTTCCTTAAGCTCTAGGTTCTCGAGACACGACTTCATCCTTTGCTTTCTCGAGGACGCTTTTAAGTAATTATTAGCAACTTCTAGATCAAACTGTAACACCTTTATCTTTTCTTCATAAGCTATTTGATTCTTTTGAAACCATACTTTTTGTCTTTCTACTATTTTTAATGCTAGTTTATGAGCTTCATTTTCAACATAGCATTCATCAAACTTAGGTTTCATAGCATCATATTCTTCTTTAAGTTCATTGTATCTTAGACTACAACCAAATATACGCTTGTGTACGAGATAGTCCCATCAAGGCAACCGATCATGCCTTTCATCCAAGTACACCTTGCCGAGAATCCAAGCTTATCGGTATCATGAGCTTCCTCATTCAGGTGTTCATGTGCGATCCATTGACCTGTTCATCCATGGTGAGGAGAGCTGCTAAAGCTCCGACTTCCTGCTTTGTCACAGCGATAGAAAGGTAGTTAGCTCCATCTCCACTCTTTCGCTCTTTACATTCCTTGAGAAATGCCCCATCCGGTGACAAGTGAAACACTTGACTTTTCTCCTATCAAAGCGGTGGTTCCTTTCCTTGAAGGCAAACTTCCTCCCGGACTTCTCTTCAAACCTTTTGATGTCCATCGACAAACAATGCCACCTACATTTTCGCTTTCATCTCCTCAATTTCAAGTGGGTCCAATCGATTAAAGTCTTCATATGCAAGATATCTTGAGTATCATAGTCGACAACAAATGAATGAAGAACATCCTCCATCACACTACTAGTCTTAGTTTGAGAAGATGGTGGAGTGGGGACGAGTGTTATGTGGTGGAGTGGGAGTGCAAGATGATGGAAAGTAGTTGGAACTAGGAGACGAAGGAAAATAGTTGGAACTAGGAGCGGTACCATCATGTTGGAGTGAGATGTCCCAACAAAAGCTGCATGGCGAGAAAGAAGATGTCGGTAGGGAGTTCGACATCGAGGTTCAAGGGTTCGAGTGCATTGTATACTCATCAAAGGTGAGCATGTCCAACCCACCTTTAGCCTTGAGGGCAATACTTACATGTAACCATGATGGAGGCAAGATCGAAGGAACTTTGAGTCATAAATATCATTATCGTGTTTTGCATTCAAATTGGTTTAGCTAACTCAAAATCCTATGGAACCTCGGCGTATCCCTTGTGGATACCTTCTTCGGAGATATTAAAGTCCCTAAATTGTTGTCTCAACATGGACTTCTCATTCTCTTTGATTCTTCATTTCCACCGAACCTTGCTTTGTGAGCCATCCATATGTCCTTTCAGATCATCCATATGGTGAAAATCACACGATGATCTTCAGAATGGCTTGAAGCAGAATAGTTTTTACTTTATGCTCTCTCCGCATAGCCAAGCACCTCTTCGTAGCTTTTGGGAGGAGCCATGATAAACTTCCCATCCTGCCGTGAATCATTTTCTTTAGACTGTTTCCTTTCTTCACTACCTCCACATGATTCCAATCAATATTGGAAACCAGTTTTCCATCTTCATAGTCCAAAGATCATACTCTTCCTTTTAAATAAGGAAATTTACCATTGCCGTTTGAAAGACTAAGCTGCATTTGCATGGAAGTGGTGTTGGTGTTGTTTGTGTTGGTGACTTCACTTCATTATCGAGATCGAGGCATGGTGAATGAATGTTTGATTGTGGGGTGAGAATGGTTCTTAGTATCGTAGAGACTTTCCCGAGGCTCGATACCACTTGTTTAAAACACAAAGACCTTGATAGATCTTAAGCACTCGGAGATCGTTAGTGTTGCCTATGTAATCACAAGCAAACTAATAGAAGATCTCTACAACTCGTATTTTATAGAGGAAAGTAAATACAAGTTATAATAACTAAGAACACTTTGATCCTCTATGGATCTTTTGATTATAGAAACTCTATGTTTGGATATTTTACAAGACTTGAAAAGGACTTAAGAAAAGCTTATCTATTACAAACTATCATGGTTCCTTTTATAGGCAAGAAACCCTAACGACTCACGAGCGTTTATAATGTACGCCCTAATACAAACATAGACCAAGCATGCATCTAGACAACCATGAAACTAATCATATTGTTTTACTAATCATATTGTTTATTACGAGTAAGCTCTATACAATACGGTGCCAACCTATCTTTCACGAGCGTTTATAATGTACGCCCTAATACAAACATAGACCAAGCATGCATCTAGACAACCATGCAACTAATCATATTGTTTTACTAATCATATTGTTTATTCCGAGTAAGCTCTATACACACGGGCGCCAACCTATCTTTCATACTTGGGCACCGACTTTTACTACATCTTGAGCTTATCTCTCCTACGTGGATTCGCACTTTCAGCAGGTAAACACGATTTACGCTAATACTTCTGTGAAGTATAACTTCAAAGAAAATTCATTCTTCTTCTGGAGAATCTTCTTCGCAGATACTTGGTCGTAATCGAGTTTACCTTAATTCCCAACATGTTGTCACTTGAGCCTTGTGCGTTTGCAAGCTTCAATATCGGTTCCATAAGGCGGTGGGATACAATGACAACTTCTTCGACAGTCTTTGGATTCGAAGCGATGACATCTCCTTCGATGCTTCGAGGTAAACCTCCGATCAAAGCTTCCAAAAGCTTTTCATTGGTTGGAAACAGATGAGGACATAGAGCTCTCAGCTCATGGAATCTCTTGAAGTATGTCTTGAGATCATTACCTTTAGCAGCTAGGTGGTAATACTCATCTTCGAGCTTCTTGATCTCGGTTCTTGGGCAATCATCAAGCCATCAAGAGTTGTTCGAATCGACCACGAAATCTTACATGCTTCTTCCATTCCGATTGGTTGAGCATGGGCTTTCCACCAAGGTAACGCATCTTCTAACAAAGTTCGATTGCGAACTTGACTTTTGCAATCATCTGGCAAATACTTGAAATATAGCCTCGGCCTCTCTCAAACCAATGAAGTAAACCAACAACACCTTTAGTACCTTTGAAGAATGTCTCATTGAAGTTTTTGAACTCTTTGTAACTATACTTGCATGTTATGAGGACTCACTTTGATTTGTCGAGTGTTAGTTGCATTTGAGTTTGCCATTTCAATAATACGCAGCACACGTGGCACGATTCTCTTAGCAAGACGGCGACTTCACCTCACGTCTTGCTTGAACAACACTCTCGACTTCACCCTCGAGCAATCTCGCCTCTCGGACGATCTCGACTTCTCTTGCAATTTCCGCCTTTTGCAATCTCGACTTGTCTTCCGATCTCGACCCTCTTGAATCTCGACTTATCTTGCAATTTCACTTCACGTGCCTCTTGGGCAATTCGCTCAACTTGACATCGTTCGACTTTGGCGCTAGCGTTGTCGATGACATCTTTGTGCTATAGCGGTCATTAACGCTTTCAAACGACCAATTTTCGAACAACTGCAGGGCGTGATGGTGGATGAGGTAACTTTCTTCTTGACCATTTTCTAAAATTACCAAGAAATAAACACCAAGATTAAGACATCATCGATCGATAATAAAAGTGATTACACATTATAAATGTCATAATAGTCAAGATCACCACTTTAAATCAATGATGTGATATCGTTATGAATGACAATAAGTGAATCATGATTTTTCTCAACAAATCATAACATATATATAAGGACATATGATTGTTTCGTATACATTACCGATGAATAATATCACAACACAAGAATATAAGAAATACAACCATAGGATACATAGAATACATCATTACATAGTATTCTTCACAACCATAGGTTACAACATCATAATTTTGTTCCAAAGTTACAAACCAAAGGATACAAGCCTTAATGCCTCATATGGCGGCTTTAGGATAAATACTAAAATAAAGATGACTAGGATCTACGATCTCCGACGCGTCATAATGACGACGACGAATCTCCTTAACCATGGTGTCAAATCACGAATACGCATCACGTGCTCGATCTTTCGCCTCGAGGTCATCAATCCTCTCCTTTAGGATAGCGAGCGCGAGCATGAAGCGGATGCAAGCTAGTGATGCAAGGCTCTCTCTCGGCCTAAGGCAGTGTCTCTCAACGTACTAGCATCTCGAAGCTGTAGTCTCAAGCCTCGGGTCACTCGGTTCACGGCCTCTGCGCTTCTACCATCCGGTGCTCATCATGTCAAATACAATCTCAATGGAGCAACGACCTATCACGAGGTTCTCGACCTCCTCCAAGCTCTATCCCAACCAAGGAATCTCATCATAATGTGCCAGAGCTCACTCAAGCTGGTCTTCATGTCTAATGAGTCTCATAGCCAAAAGAGGAGCGGTGTGGTGTACTGTGCTCACCGGTAACAAGTAGAACTAGAGTCAGTGCGGAGTTGAACTCTCCAAGCTCGAATGAACTAGGTGCCCATCCTCTTTCTCCAACGACGAGTAGTGATATCAAGAACGACCATAGCCTCAGCACCGGCCTTCTTCCTTAGTCCGGTCTCAACGCCCACTTAAGTAGGCATGTCGTGATCGAGATAGTGATGGTGGATAACACTTAATGCAAAGTGGTAAGGATGGATCACTAAAAGTGTCCAATGGAGGTGATGATGTAGGCGGTGATGAAACAAGAACAGTGGTGGTCTAATGATAGAACACAGAGGCGGCTGTGGTGAAGTAGCAGTAGGTGGTACAATAGGTGTAGCTGGTGATGACTGAGTATGTAGTGACTGAGTTGATGGTGACTGAGCTGATGGTATCACATGAGTCATAGTGATGGATCGCATACGCTTCCTAGCGGTATGCATGATGATGGCACTCTTACGATGCAGTCTGTAAGGCACTCTAAATGGCTCAGGCTCATAAGGCTTAAGAACACGGATCCTACGTCGACGATGATGGATCGGTAGGGAAGATGATTTAGAAGAGTCTGATGAAGCAGGGTTAGTGCTTTTGGATGACTTGGATGATCCATCATCCACGCCGACATCTCGAATGTACAGCCATTGTGCACATCAGTAATCTTGATCTAGGGTCATAGAAGCAAATGCATTGTGCTCTTGAGAGCGAGCAATCATAGCTGGGACAAGAGGAGTTCGGGCAACTTCACCTTCCTCAAAAGGTTCGGTCTCGCCCAAAACAAAGAGTCGGTAAGACCGGACTTGGATGAGCTGGCATATTGACGGTCAGCGAGAGGACATAGTGTCTTCCATCTCGATTCTCGGAGACGAACAACCGGTGGGATGCGCATATGGTAATCAGTAACAACCTATAAATTAATGTAAGTAAAATGCCAAATAATATATTTAACAACATTTTAGTTAGTAAGATATTTTCCAAGCAAATCTCCATGCCTAACTTAAATGAATGCAATTTACTTATGATCTAGTGATGCATCAATCCTAATGCATAGAGCGGTCACGGAAGGGCGTAAGGCAGTGGTGTAAAATAGTCTTGTTTTAAAAGTGCGGTTATAGTCCAATTGTTTTTGAAAAACTCTTTGGTTCTCTATAACCTTGGCTCGATGCCAATCAGTAACACCCATGAAAATCTTAATGACAAATGAAGACTAATTGAGTGTTACTTGAATGGAGATCATAGTCAATAGTTATAGAAAGCGACTCGAAAGAGACGTTTATTAAAAGTAGTAAATAGATCAAGTTTCTTTCTTAAAGAAAGATCATGAGTTTGAAACAAATGACAACTTTTATGTTTTACACCACCAGATAAGCCTTGCCATGCCCCATTCCGCGCCTTGGTCATAATCTTCCGATTACCCGAGATAACATGCTTAAAAGGTCAACAAAATGTTGAGTGAAATCCATAGGTTTAAAATAGTTGAACACAAGTATATGAGCATGATCATTGTAAACTAACAATATCATCGGAAAAATCCTGATTATTATCGCTAAGCTCATGAAACCAAGACTCAATGCATACACCAAATTACCAAAGGTACGTAAGTATGCCCCAAAGAAGGTATTAGCCAATTACCTAAAGAAATTCAAATATGGTGCTACAGTTATTTCTCTATAACCGAAATGGGGTCGTTAATCCCTATAGTACTATTCACGATATCGCATTCACTCGCGGTGACTAATGGTTCATGATCGAGGACTTATGGCTAAATACTTAGGCGGTACTAATAATCAAGAGGAGTGCATTTATGAAAACCTTGTGTTCTAGTTTAGAGCATGTATCTCCTCGCGGGGTTTGTAAAATAAAGTAAAAGCGAGGCTATGAACTCACCTTGATGAAAATGAACACGCACAAATAGATCAATCACAATGGGTTCCAAACCGAAAACTAAAAATGATGAGATGGCGAGTCTCAAGAAATGAGCAGATTTGGTTCGCAACCAAAATAATAAAGCATTGAATATTATTATTCAATAGGTCATTGGATTGTCCAATCCAATAGTGTGCGTGCGTGCTTAACGTTTTAAGTTAATTTACGTGCTACATTGCCTTAATTAATGATCCTCACTTACGCATAAGTGAAATGTCTTCCTCCGTTGCGGATCTTAATGGTTTTATTGAGTATTTTAACTTCTTTAGATTCCCCGTGTGTTTTGTCGGATTTAGTATATATATATATAATTATTTTCTAGTATATATATATATATATATATATATATATATATATATATATATATATATATATATATATATATATATATATTTATTTATTTATTAATTTATTTTTCCGTATATGAAATAAGTTCATCAATATCCGAAAAATAATACGCTCATTTGATCAAAGTACTCGTTTTACAAAGTTAGGATAAGATTATAAGTTTTTCTAAACTTTTCCCGAATTTACACTTTCTACCCTCAAGTTTTAAAATGTACAAATTTAGTCCCTCAAATTTGAGAAATGTACACTTTCTACCCAAAACATATTTTATATCAAAACTTTCGAAATGACGTTTTAATCCTTTGGTAAAGCGATTTTCTGAAACTTGACCTCCAAGTTCCATTTATTCGCTTTAAACCTCTACTTTTCAAACTTGACACTTTTAATCCAAAACTTATTCATAACTAGTTTCGGTTAATTACACAACTGGTCCTTGTGGTTTCACTGTGCGCATGCACGTATCCTTACCCTTTATACTATTAAATAGCGCATGTTTGGTCCCCAACCATTGATGCTTGTTCATTTATGTTCAAAATCAACCCTACACCTTTGAATTGGTACGGTGTTAACCCAAGGATAACACGAGTTGCAAATTAGGTCCAAGGTAACATTTTATATATCGATAACTTGGCAAATTGATTTGAACTTATTTCCAACTTATCTTTAGTGCTTAATAGCTTATTATTAACTTATTGGGCCCGCTAACTCTTATCTACTTAATTTGGGCTTTATGGGCTACGTGTTACAGGCTTCGGCCCGTTTGGTTTCAAGGTGAGTGTTTTTAAAGCGTCATGCGAGTGGTTAGGGGGAGGTTTTCATAAGGTTTAGCAAACGCTTAATGTCGGTGTGAAAGTAAAGCGTGACATGAGAATGTTAACGAGTTTTATAGACAAATACTAGCTTTATTAGTGTGAAATACTTCCTATCATTATGTAAATTATAACTAACGAAAGGAGTGAAAATGAAATAAGTTTAGGTAGGACTTACTACACTCGTTCGAGTGGGGATTGGAATGGAATGAACGTGTAAATGTAAGCCCTTGTTCTCCTTATAACTCGATCAACCTACCCAAGCTTCCCTAATCTCCTTTTACTTGCAACAAACCCAAGTCTTTTCTCGTCTCTTTACTCCACGTATCACTATAGTTGAATTGTGTAATGTATGGGATGGAGAGATATGTTGTGAGATTTTGTTTAAGTGTGGGTGACTCTACAAGTGTTGAGTATAGTATTTTATAGAAGACAAGTTATGGGCTTGATTATTATATACAAGAGCTTCTAGTTCCAAGTAGATGTGAGATTTGTTTGTGTTTGTATGTGGCGTGTTCTAGGTGGCGGTGAAAGGGGAGGCACTCCTTGCCTTGTCAAACTCAATGAGACATAAAACCCAATGGGTATGAAAGTCTTAGTTGGTCAAAGCCTTAGACCATTTTTTATAATGCTAGGTATTATTAAATTATGAGGTTGTAAGTGGCTTAAAGTGTGGCTTGTGTTTCCTTGTCCATATACTCGACATACTTAGGATCAAATGGGTGAAAGACTTGGTTTGGTTTGGTTTTTATGACTTGTTCACTGGCGGTTACAAAAGGAACACAAGAGATATCACAAGTTTGATATTTCAACTTCATGGCATGGCCAAAATTCACTTGTGGGCTTTCAGATTTCAAATAGGCAGCGACGAGGAAAATTAAGCGTAGTTGGTTGGGCTTGGATAAGGGACGAGGCCTAAAATGATCTTGGGTTTGGCTCGATGTGGTAATAAGGTCCTATAATGGTGAAGTTGGGCTCGGTAGAGTCCGTTAAGTCCCATTGGATATGAAATGGGCGATGGGTTTCTGATGAGGCCCAAATGAGAGTATAGTAGGAGTTGGGCTTGTGTTGAGGCCCAATAAAAGTCTAGGCCCAATCCTATATTGATATATTTTTATTATAATTTATTTCGTTACTATTACAAATTTTTACGATTAGTTATATATTTTAAGGTTATCGGGATAGTGGGAAATTTTGTTCTCGATCACAAGTATGTTTATGAACGCTCAAGCTGCGTTGATAATGCATATGCTAAGCGATATGCAAATTAGAAAATTTCATGATAAAATAAATCGTACTTAATGTCCGATTAGAGCTTTAAGTACATTGAAATTTTCCGCTATATGTTAGACTTATAATAGTGAGTGCCGGGCGCTAGTATCTTGAACACTCACCCCTAATTCTTAAGTTCATCCAAACGGTAGGTGATCGGTTGGTCAAATCGCAAAAGTAAAAGGTCGTCCATTGGTCATATCTTACCCTTTCGCCCCGCCTACTCATTTAGGGTCAATTGGTCATATCTCCTAAGTAACTAGCCTCTACCGCCATTCAAAACTACCCAAACAAGGGTAGCTACCAATAAACTATGCATGCATACACTTAGAAATAATTATATGGAAGTAATGTAAACGCAAACAAAATAATTATGAATCATAACTAGGCCAAGCACCAAGAGGTGCTTAGTCAGCTCATATTAACCATACAAATCAATTCAATGTTTAATGTTATGAAATACATGAATCGAAGTAGAGAAAACATAAAATGCTAATGCTTATCGTAGGGGAGTGATTTCTCCTCAGAGATAGCTCAGTATGCTCCTCTAGACTGCCTTTGGCTTCCACGCTCTTTGGTTGTGGTGTGTGAAATGGGATGCTTTGAAATGTCGGAAATCGTGGGGTATTTATAGGTAGATCTTTGTTCACAGAGTAACTAATAAAATAGTTACGCCCGTAATCATCTAATTCTTAAATAAATTGCACTAGATCTGCTTGGTTACTACGTAACCTTAGAAGGGATTACGCCGTATCTTCAATAATTCTTGGTTACGATGTTGTTTATGCACGAGTTACTGCTGATTATTACCATTGCGGAACCTCATTTGACCTAATATAGTTACGTCAGAATCTTTTGGAGAGTTACGCCATAATCTTCCGATAAGTTGGCTTTCTCGAGTCACGCATTAGTTACGGTAATGTGAGAGATGAGTTACGCCGTAACTTCTTCAAAGTGAGCATACTATGATAAATCTTTAATAATTCTCAATTCCCGCCACTTTAGCTCCAATGCTCGTAATTTACCCGAAGTTGAATATAATGGAAAACAAGCGAAATCCATATAAATGATATAAATTACAAGCATTATCATGGGAAATTGACACTTAATATCGTAATAATTTGATGTTATCGAGCAAATTTTGAGTAATGCGGTACCTCTATTTTAAAGCTTTCATTATGTGATATATGTTTTGGTTGAGTTGATGCGCTTTATTAGAACTAGTCGCTGAACACTTATACCTACCCTATGCCTTTGTCACAAACCATGCTTTCACTAGCTTATGATGTGTCCGAGGGCGTCCTTGTCACGCAACTTCCCCAACATTGACTCGATGACTCACACGCAGCGGTGATCCTATGTGATTTCGACACTCTAGTTCCACTTCATCATCATCGATCGCCTAGCTCATCTAGGAAGCTCACATTACATCGTGCCTTAGCACGAACCCGCACTTCTAGACTTACTCGTAGTACTGCCTCGTATGTCTGCACGACCACCATCGGCACCTATTCACTGCCGGCTCACTCTTCCGCCATCACCACCAAAGATCACCATGTCTTAGAAGAACTAGATCCCCATGTACTACCTCGTGATTCACCTTCACAGAGACGCCAACTCATGGACTCCCTCCTGTAGATGAGGATGATGAGGAGCATGAGATCGAGGCGAGTAGATGAGGATGTAGATCCTCGGCAGGGAGGATGATGAGGATATCCCGACATGGGGTATTCCCCATTACAGATTCTCGGGCATTCTCGTGACCATGCTCTCCTCACCTTTGCTTGAGCCTCGATTCTCCTGGGCGCCTTTTTGACTTTGGCTCACCTCCTCACTTACCGTAGAGATAGGTAGCCCACTAGGTTCGGAGATATCGCGAAATTGCTTTATAGCCCGAGGAGTATGGAGTGCGGGTCCGATTTTGGGAGAGGATTATATCCTGAATATTAGCCTTAGTTAGTTTTCGTGATCAACTAGATGGAGTCTCTAGTAATGGTGTAGAGGATTTGAGAGTGGATATGAATAAGATGGTTAAGAAGTCGATGGCCTTAGAGAGGGCATGTCGGAACTCTAGGTGTGTGGGGGAACCGGCAAGCGGAGTGTTCGATAGCCCAAGAGGTAAGGCACGGCGCTTTAGCGCAAGGTCGATTTAGTTGGAGGAGGAGGTCGTGAATCTTAAGAAAGATCGCGACTCTCACTGGCCTTGAGGTCTCGTCACTTTGGATAGTGATGGACGATGTTTGGGGATCATTTAGGAGTGCTCGTAGTCGTGGCTAGATTGTGTTTGATTCATGGCATTGTACCATCTAGAAACTGACTAGTCTCTAGTTCGAGATGTAGATCTATCCTAGTTATCTTGTTAGTATCATTGTTATGATCGTTTTTGATTTCTCCGTATCCTTTCATGTATTCCACTTTGAAACCTATGAGTTATGGTTATTAGAATGTGGATCCTTTGGTTTTGATTCGATCTCTAGTTATTTCGTTATAATGTAGTATTATCCTTGTTAGCCTTGATTATGTATTAAATGCGCTATTCTAGGTGATCCTTGGAACCAAACCCGGCCTTATAGAGCGTGAATAGTGAACTTATGAAACTGTTGTTTTAACCTTCGATCAATGGCACCAAGACGAAACCGCCGCCGACCAGCCGAGCAGCCTCATATTGTGGTTTATTTCGCTCCGCCGAGGTCCTTGTCCGACCAGACCACTCCACCTGTTGAGAACCGGAACACCGATAACCCACCGCTGGGAATGTTAACGCACCGTGTTGAGAATGGTCATGTTCCATCAACCTCCACCTTTCAATCAAGCCCACATCGACCCGACATGTGACGCAACGTGTGGTTAAACCGCTAGTCGACTCTATTCACTCTAACACCTCGGTGGAACCCCAACGCTTAATCGAGCTTGAGGTTGTACTCACAAAGAGTTCCGATTATGTGGTCCCATCGAGTTCGGAGGAACCGAGGGAGTGGTTTACCTAACTAGGTGGATGGAGAACTGGGGTCATGTTTACCGTTAGTAACCGTGATGAGGATTGTAAGGTTAAGTATGCAACGTTCACCTTGAAGGACGAAGCGTTAACTTGGTGGAACAACTATCGCGGTCAAGTGAAAGTGATATAGCTTATAGCATGACTTGGAGCCGGCTTAAGGCTCTCAGATCAAGATTATCGCCCTAGGAATGAAGTTAAGTTAGAGATTGAGTTCGGAATCATAAGGTTATGGTAACGACATGGCGACCTACAATCGTCATTTCCAAGTGTTATCGTTGCTTTGCCTAGAAATGATTCTGCATCAAGCCCTTAAGATTGGAAGGTATAACGATGGATTTCCTCTAGCTACTAGGAATGATGGCATCGGGATACGAAATGGCTAACTTGCATGATGCATTACTGTGGCTTAATGTTTGATGGACTCTTATGTGTGGGAAAGAGGAGACAAGGGTAAGAGTGATAAGAGGAAGAGGAATGAGGCTATTAAAGGGAATGGCAACAAAGCAAGAAGATTTGCCAGTAATGTACGCCTATAGGAAATGGATAGAAGAGGGTTATGATGGTGAGAAACCCTTATGTGGTCGGTGCAACCGACACCACCATGGACCGTGCTCAATAGTGTGTAGGAATTACTCTAAGGTAGGACACATGGCCAAGGAGTGGGTCCCGTCCCTTCATTGTGGCTCAAATTGCACAAGGAGGCGGATGGAAGGCCACTTGCCACCTCTTTTGGATGTGGAAGAAAGCAGCACTACAAGAATGAGTCTGAGATCAATGGGTGAGAGGAAACTCGGTAATGGAGGAGGATTTGTTAACCGAGTGTGGGAAGTAATGGTCATAACCACAGCAGCGTGAGGTTGAAGGGAACCAGAAATCGGGGTGCTAGAAATCACAGAGAGACATGGGAACAACAACAGTGTATGCCATAGGAAAGGAGGCTGAGAGGACCAGAACATAGTTACTGAGTCGTTCCTTCATAATAATCCCTATGCTTCCATAATTGTTTGATCTTCGTGCGATATGAGTTTCAGATCCACCACCTTTATGCCATTACTAGGAATTTTCCCAACACCTTTAGGGGTTAAGTTATGATGTGGAACTAGGTAACTAAATAGGAAATGATTGACCACCGTAGTCCGAGGATGTACCTTAAGTTTCCTAGACCACTTGTTTAGCAGACCTTTTGCGCTTACTTTAGGGAGTTTTGACGCCATCATCGGAATGGATTGGTTGTTTAATAACGGTTACACACATCATACGCGATGAGAAGATAGTGCGTGTACCGTGTGGCGAAAAGTTCGAGCATAGCGTTGAGACTTGAGGATCCGTTGGAGGTCCCTCCTGGAGTGACAAGTGTGTCGGACCATTAACACCAAAGAAAACAATCATGTTAGACTTGATAAAGAAAGAGGCTTATAAGTACACCGTTTTACGGGTTGAAGGAGATAAGTATCAGGTCAGTGGATGGGGAGATAAGTGTTTTGTGAATGTTGGAGCTAGTGGCTTGTACATGTAGAAGATGAGTGCTTACTGTGTATGCCATGTAACCATGTTGTTGCTACCCATCAGTATATGAGCTTCAATGGAATGCAAGTAGGATCTGTTGAATCATGGGTTCATCCATGTTACTTGCTTAAGACTTGGGAAGAAACTTATAAACACCACATTCAGCCAATAAATGGTTTTCAACATTAGAACAAGTCACAAGTGCCTACAAGCATTCTTCCACCTAAACATCATAAACCATTAGGTAGGCCACGAAGAAAAGAACTAGGCTTTTACTAAAAATGATAATAGTGACAAAACCAAGAATTTGTCACGATCTAGTAAGAGTGTGGTTTGTGGTATAGGTGGCAATGCCGGACACAACAAGAAAATATGTCTTGGGCAAGAGGTGTAATAGAAGTCAAGGCAAGACACAATAGCCTCAAAAATAGGTTCATCCAAGTAAAAGTTACACAGCAGAAGAAGGCAAAAGGTTACAGTCACAACTTGAAGGAAATGAGAAACCTCGATTGTCAAACCGATGCTCAATCTCGCGTGATTTTCAACCAAGTGTGGTCCAATCTCAACTGAAGTCAAGTTGATGCTACTTGTGGTGGGTCTCCAAAACAATTTGGACTAAGACCAAGATTATAGCGAGAAAGTTGTCGTTACCACAAAAAATGTTGGTTACATATGAAAGCCAATGTTTTCTATCAAATATGTATTCTACAAAACATTATTTGTCGTCATTAAACAATGTCCTGCTTTCGAACTTTGTAGACTACAAAATTTTATACATTTGAAATATATCCATTTGCATTATGTATGAAATCATGTCATGTTACTCTATGGGTAAAATTGTGTTTTAATTGTATTGATTTGCCACTGTACCTATTTCTACATATTGTTACAAGTTCATACGCATATTAGCTGTTGAATTTACAAAGTCATTATCGTTTCACCCAACTATTATCACAAACAACAATGAAGAATCAAAATGAATGAACAACACCATATCAAGTTTAAGTTGATAGTCAAAGCGGTGTTTGTTCATCCATATCTAATCATTCATCTATCTTTGATACTTGTATCCATGTTATGAGTTTGATCATTTTACTAAGGTGTGGTTTGAATTGGATAATATTTGTGGCAACCGATGTGGGTTTGAGCATTTATTGGGGCAAGGACCAAGTATTAAAGGCATAACATTAGAATGACTAAAGCATAAAAGTAATATTATTTGTACTGTACAAGGACCAAAGTACGTCAACTCATGACTTTTTACAAGTCAACCATCACCACAAGACTAATTACAGAGACCCTACCACCGATTCAAAAGGCAAAAAATCACCGAAATTGTAAACCCACTAAATAAAACATATACAAATGAAAATGATCAATATCCATGAGAAACATGTGTTCATCAAACGGTATATTTTCTCCTTCTCGAGAAGGAGTTCAACTAGGGTATCTTGTTGACTAGCCTCTAGCTCGTGGGTCTCTCAGCGACTGCAAGCATGACTCCATTGTCTCATCGATGAGGCGGCAGCATTCTTGTAATGCCTCCTCATTGCGCGTGAATGTGCCTCTGCAAGTAGAGGATCACCTCCTTGCTCTTGTTGTCAATCAATGGATCCAACCATCCATTGATAGGACATCTAGATCCCTAAAAATCGAAATCAAACGTTTGAAAACACTTAAAAGATGAAACCAAGATGGTACTATAAACATAACATGTTAAACAGTAAACCTCAACAGACAAGAAAAGTAATCGCCGCTGTTTACATTGTTCCAAGAGTCTTTACTACCGCCCGCCTACCACAACCACAACGCACCATTATTACAACTTGATCGGAATTATTAAGGATAAGATTTTTTGGAGAGGAGACTTTAGGGATGAGTGGTGAATAAGATTCGATTTTATTAGCCACTCAATCATTGTAACACCCACGTAAAGAGTATACCACACGCTATTTGATTAAAATATATAAATAAGGAAATGACAATTGTGCCTTAGACTAAAGACAAAGCAAACGCGATCGTGGGTGGTGACTAACGGAAAATGGTCAAAGGACCGCTTTAGATTATAAAACTTGGAAAAAGAACTCCCAACGATAAAATGCCAAATTTTGGTTCAACGTGACGCGTATGTACAAGATTAGGGACGAACCTTGTATTTTACTCTAAAATTCATAAACACAGGGCTAGAAGCTCAATCTTTGAGTAGACGATCGATGTATATTGAAATTTGATTTATGAAACAAATATGTCTATTTCTAAGATTAGTTTAATATATCTTTCATCATGTTGAAATAACAAACATTAGGGCTGTAAACGAATTGGACAAACACGAACAAAGCTTTATTCATGTTCGTTTGTTTAACTTTAAACGGAAAAATGAACAGAGACGAGTGCGTAAATGGATGAATTTTGTTGTTCATGTTCGTTCATTAAGAAGTGTGGTTGTTCGTGTTTGTTTATGTTCGTTCATTAAGAGAATAAATGGACGTAAATAAACGAACATTAATGAGTGTATGAAACAACAAAAAAATATACAAAATATTGTGTTTTATGTATGTTCATTTGTTTAGCTATACTGATTTTTATAATATATAATAAAATATACTATATAAGACCATAAACAAAAAAACAAACATATACACATTCATCAACTAACGATAATCGACATTCATTTAACATAAATGAACGAACGAAGTTTTTGTTCATGTTCGATTCACTTAACTAAACGGACATAAATTGTATTTATGTTCGCTCATTTAATAAACGAACAATTATAAACAAATATTTTATCTTGTATGGTTCAAAAATGTTTACTAAACATTTGATTTATTAATGGCCAATTTATTAATGACAAAGAATAAACAAATCACAACATAACAAAATAAAATAATATACAATCAACAAAATTTCACAAGTCACATAATTGACATGTGTCCTTTAGACATTTGCTTCAAGAGTTTTTCATGTACCACTAAGAGCATTCGGTGTTTTAACATAGAGGTAAGTTAAACTTTAATATTTTCGAGTTAACCACCGCGTTAACACACCACAACGTTAAAGTTGTAGTTACCATGGCACGTTAAAGCTTTAACGTTGCATTAAAGGCATGCTCGACAAAAAACTTACTACACCCCTCAAACGGTTATAAACAATGTCGATTAAAAATCACTTTACCCCTCAACGCTTTAATAACGGCTACTTTGACTAAAAAATTCAAAACCATTTTCCCACCACTATAAATACCCAATAAACACACAACTTATTTTCACACTTCCACAACTCAAACTCCATATTATGTACTTCCTCTCTAAAAATTATTCATTCACAATGGTTTCAATCAAAGTGACGAAGAACCCAAGAACTTGTCCGATCTAGATGACTTAAACGACTTAGAGTTTATGATAGCCGCGTTTAATATCGCCAACCGCTGGAACAAGCGGAGAACTCAACTCGCTTGTCCCGTAATCCGATCTATCGTGAACGTGAGCTTGTCAAGAACGTTTGTGTAACGACTATTTTAATCACGGTTGTAAGTATCCGCACCGGAATTTTTGAAGAAGATTTCGTATGAGCCGGACGCTATTTCGACAAATAGTCAAAGGTATTGAATCTTATACTTCTGAATTTATTCCAGATCATTTTAAATTCTTTAGCCAATCACACGATGCTATGGGTCGAATGAGTTTAAGTGTTGTTATGAAGTGTAAATCTGCCATACGCCAATTGGCGTAGGACACCGCACCCGATGATTTTGATGAATGTTTGCAAATGGGTGAGCATACTTCACGTGATTGTCTTGATAATTTTAACAAGTGCATTATTGATTTGTTTATGCCGGAGTATTTAATAAAACCAACATGGTCTGACATTCAAAATATTTATGAAAGACATGAGAGGTGGCATAGTTTTCCCGGAATGCTTGGTAGCATTGATTGCATGCATCGGGAGTGGAAAAATTTTCCTTGGCTTGAAAGGGCAATTTGGTAAGGGTGATAGAAAATACCCAACAATAATGCTTGAAGCGGTTGTTTCAAGATTTATGGATTTGGCATGTATTTTTCGAGGTGGCGGCGAATAACAATATTAATATTTAGATAACTCTCCGTTATTCGACGGCATTCTTGATGGCGTCGCCCCTAGAGCACCTTATATGGTTAATGGAACCAGGTATGAACAGGGATATCACTTAGCTGACGAAATTTACCCACAGTGGTCAACTTTCGTCAAATCCTTCTCGGCAACAACTTGCGATGAACACGGCTATTTTTAAAGGAAACAAAAAAGTGCACGAAAGGATATCGAACGTGCTTTTGGTGTGATTCATGGATGTTGGGGTATACTACAACAACCGGCACGTAAAATGGAAATTGTCAAGATATGTAGAATCATGTATTCTTGCATTATTTTGCATAATATAATTTTAAAAGATCAAAGTTTGCACTACGTGATTATGGCAAGATGTGGGTGGATCCGCACCACGATGAGGAAAGACAAGTGGGTCGAAGATGTGATGTCCATCGTTGAAAGGCAAAAGAAATACGCGACAAAGAAACGACACTCGACTCCAACTAGACCTTATGGCCCATCTTTGGCATAAACATCTTCAACGACAACAACAACAACAACAAGAAGATTCGAAGACGATGAATAAGTATTTGTTTTGTATTGTAATGTTTAATATTTAATGTTATGCAACGCTTAATATTCGTATTGTAATTTTAAAATTAATGCTATGTTTTTAATCAATGAAGTATTAGTTTTAGTTTAGGGGTTGAATTTGAAAATAGTTGAGTTAAAGTTGAGCTAAGGTTGAGTTATGATAATGGGTGTTTCTTTTGAGTTAAAGGTGAAAAGGTTAAAGGTGATGTGACGCTGACGTGACATTGGGTGAAAGTTTAACCCAGGATGATGACACCCTTTGCACTATGTGTAAAAATGAAACTCTTCACACACATCAAAAATTGATTCAAATTTGAACTTGAATTCAAATTTTGATTATTGGTGTAAGCGATTCAAGTTTTTTTTGAGGGAAAAAGAAAAGAAAATTGAAAGTAAACAAACAAATTATCAAGATTCTCGAGTTTTCTTATACAACAAAGAAAGGAAATAGAATGGATTTTGATAGAAAAATTAATGGGTTTTTCTTTCAAAATTTTCCGTCAGATATATAAGCGATTTGGACGGAATCAAATTTACACCTAAACTATTTGTTATAAAATTAATAATATAACCCTCATTATATTATATATCTTTTGGTATACATGTGTATTCCTCCGAGCTCGAGAACACGGCTTTACTTATTTTCTTTCATTTCTTTTCAACTCGAGAATATGAAATATAAGTGCAACTTTCTTTTCATTCAAGATTTTTTTCTTTAATCTTCTTTACCCTTAATTTTTTATTCCCAAAAGAAAAAAAAGAAAACACAAGTGTTTATGGTAACTTTACTATTAAATCAATCTCTATTGTGGTACGAAGTTCAACGATCTTGTTTCAAATTTACGTTTGATCTCACAATGCCTTTTTCTTTTTCTTAAAAAAAATCGATATTCTTTTAAACAAGAAGTTATGAAAGATTTACTTTAGAGTATGTTATGCACGAGGTTTCGAGCCCGCGCATTGCTGCGAGTGTTTTCCTTAAATATGGATGAACCAGTTTGTCGAAGATAGCAATGGCAAGAGTCATAACATTGCAAGCGTAGCTGCTGCAAGGATGTGCAACATAAAAAAGTGGTCAAACCTTGTAAAACATACATTAGCTTCATATGTACTAATTGCTGGAATGGTGTGCAAAATATGTTGTCATAGAATTAGAAATTCCGGTATTAAAGAGTCGGTCACCTTAAGTATATGTAATCGTTAGAAAGCTCGTGAGTCGTAGTTATTTTAAGCTAAGTAGTATTTAGTTAAGTAACACCGGAGGACGGACTGGTCTTTACCCATCAGATGCCCGATCCACACTGTTGTGTGGCGCTTTATGTAAGACTATAAATACTCTCTACCTTGCAAGGTAGAGAGTTGGAGCTCATAATAATATCTTTCACTTTCTCTCACTAAGTTCCCTAAACCTTTAACTTTCTCTCTCTAGAATTCCATTTATAGGCCAACTTGGTGTTTTGGTTTGATGTGTATGTGAAATCCAATATCTTTCAATTGGTATCAAGAGCCATGATTAGATCATATCATGCACATCTTTGGATTTCTAGTGGTTTTTAGGTGGTTTTTAAGTTTGAAAAAGTTTAGTGGTTTGTGCATCATTTGGTTGATTTCTTGTGTTAAAGCTTGGATTTTGGTAGTACTTTTACGTTTTGAATCATCACAAGTGTTTAGGTTTTCATTTGGTAAGCTTGAATCATCTTGGTTGGGTTGTTTTGGGATTGAAAAGTGATGTTTGTGAAGTTTTCTTGCTAGCGACTTGCCTACGGATTATATTTCCTTGTAGCGACTTGCTTTACATTTTGTAGCGAGTTGAAGTTTTGGAGCTAGCGACTTTAGGCTTAGCGACTTACGGTACAAGTAGTGGACTCTCCACCACGGGTAGCATACATGGTGAGTAGCGAGTTGCTATTTAGCGACTTGATTCTTTAGCGACTTGAATCTTAGCTAATTGTCGCCAAAATTCGCTAGCGACTTGAGGCTTAGCGAGTTACTATTTAGCGACTTGCCTTTGTTTAGCGACTTGGGACTTTAGCGACTTGGTGGTATAGCGAATTAGGTGTTAGCGACTTGGTGCATTATCTTCCAGCCGACTTGGGTGATTTTTACGGTTTCTCTTGATTTAGTAAAATCCGTGAAAGAATCCATTTCCGGTTTAATCATAGAGTTATAAAATCCCGTGATAACTGTTAACATGTCTACCAACGCTCCTACTATCATCTCCATCGTTGCTCGAGGATGTTCAAGCAACCGTTCGGATACTGTCCACCCATGCTTGACAGTAACCGACTACGATTCTTGGGCTCAACGAATCGATTGCATCGCTCTTGGAAAGGAAAATGGTGTCAACATTCTCAAATTCATTGATGAAGGACCGTATTGAGTTGAGACGACTAGAGATGTACTTGATCTTTGAAGATGGAACTCGATTTCTGGAATGGGCAGACTCAAAGATGTATGATGAGCTTGATGATAAGGAGAAAAGAGATTCGATGTCGATATCGTGGCTTCTAACATTGTTCTTCAAGGTCTTCCTAAAGACATCTACAAGTCGATCAATCACAACACCAAGCGCAAGGCGGTATGGGATATTGTCAAGATGCTTCTCTCGTGTTCTAATTAACTATGGAAGACAGAGAATCACAACTCTATGACGAATTTGAACACTTCAAGATGAAACCGGATGAGAGTGTTTATGAGTACTATGTGAGATTTCATAAGTTGGTGAATGATATGAGGAACATCGAATGACTATGCCTAACATTCATTGAACTCAAAATTTGTGAACAACATGAATCCCAAATGGCACAAGTTTGTCACCTCTATAAAGCTCACTACTGAGATTGAAGAATACAAACTATGAGCAACTCTATGCCTTCCTCCTTGAATGAGAGACATGCTATGTTTGAAAAATGATTCTTAATCGCTCAAAACCAACCAGGAGAGACAAGCTCGTCTAATGACTCAACCGCCTTCTACTCAAACATCGAATCACAACCAAAGCCTCACAAGTCATACCCATGGGTAATGGTAATCACAAACTCATTCCCGATCCTATGTTCAAACAAGTCGATGTTGATGCACACGTGGGTAACATCATTAATCAACTAGCTCTTCCGATTAGTCAAAACATGAATTCTCTCCCACAAACCAACAAAACCTTAGAACAAAGATCTAACCCACACAATCAAGCTAATGTTAAAGATGGGAGGATGGTGCAACCAGCCTCAGAAAAACAGTATGATCGGGGAAGAGGTGGAGCTGGTAGAGGTTATGTTGGTAATCGAATCGAGGAAGGAATGGTAATCAAGGTCAAGCTAAGCCGATCAAATGTTATAATTGTAGTGGTGAGGACACATTGCAAGGAACCGCACACCTCCAAAGCTTCCACGTAACGCCGATTACTTGAGATAAGATCGCTTTGTACAAGCTCGGATAATGGTGCCGCTTTGGATGAAGAGGAATTGTTGTTTCTAGGCGAGGCAATGCCAAGACCTATGATGCAGATGTGGATGAGCAAACTATTCTGGAGATAGGTCACAATCATCGAATGCCTTTCAAGTCAGCGATTGTGATGCATACGACTGATGTTGATGATGGACCCACTGCACACACAATTTTTATGGCTAGCATTTCTCCAATGGTTTCTCCCAAGGTCTCTTCCTCACCACAAGCTGGCCCATCCAAAGACAAACTCATCTCGAGGTATTAAAACTATACGATGATGTCGATCGCAAAAGATGCATGACAAAGTACAATCAATCAAACTATTGAATCAAATATTGAAAATATGGGTAATATCAATGTTGTCCATATGATCAATATATGAAACAAAGGAAAGTGAAGTTGTACCAAGTGATGCATCTTATGCGATCAACAATGATTATGTTTTGATGAATACACCGCATGTGCCCCCGATGATTCCAAATTTCCAACTAAATGCCTATAAAGAACATGTTGCTATTTATGAACAACGTGCATAATTTGAGTTGACCACGCGAGCGGTGAAATGGATAACCAAGTCGTATAATCATTAGAAAAAGTAATTTCAGAGAAGAAGTATTAAAACAAGAATTAAATTCCTTGCAAGAAAAGCTTTCTAAAGCGCTACAAAACAAGAACTTCAAGAAATGTGAAAATGCTTAAGCAAGAATTTAATGCAAAGGAATCAAAACTCTTGAGAGATTTTTCTAATCGAAAACTTTGAAAACAAACTTGAAAACAAGTTGTACATACAAGGAACACCATTCAGATCGCTTTCATGATCACTAAGCATAGAGTTCTAAGCGATAAGCATAGTGTTCCCATTATAGATAAACCCAACCACGAGCACGGAAGATAGCAAAAGCACTCAAAGTGTGATCTATGATGGCAATGAGATTCTTAAACCTAGACAAAACCTAGTTGCTCGAGTACACAAAGGAAGATAAGAAATTAGATGAAATCACTAGGAGAAGATGAATAAGAAACTAAATGATCCTAAAAGCAAAGAGAAGAAAGTAATTATAACTCCTCATGACTACAAAAGGAGAATTGGATCTCCCCGAACATGTTTAAGCCTCAAACATTGTTGACTCTGAACAAGTGTTCGGAAAATGGACTTAGATAAGCGTAAAGCGTAAAATATTGTTGAAACAAACCCCCCTTAGGAAAATGCCTAAAGCAACCGGTGTATCATCCCAATACGCCAATGCATCTAGTTCCTAGAACGATTGTTACTAAAAGCAAGATCTTAATCAATCAATATGTTATTTTCAACTATTTGTTGATTTTGAGAAAACTTATAAGAAAAGGATCACACCAGCTGGGATTACTAAAGGGAAAGGGGTTTGAACAAACAAAAGAATGCTATTTAAGCGAGGTCATGCCTTTCTTTAAACTTCTAAAAGATCACTTGAGAGTCTTAAAAGGGGATACATCACGATATTAAGGAATGGAAAAGAATTTGATGTAATGATAGTTGAAGTTAGTGACTATGAGCGAGCACTAAAATATAATGAGATTGAGAGGAAGAACTTGCATACACTAAATGAGAACTGATTTGAATGTGTTGCTCAAGATGTGTTTTTCATCGCTACAAATTGGTCTATTAATGCTTCTCAATTTCATAAATTATCTTTCTCGAAGTCTCCCATGATCGTGTCATTGAGCTTGAAAAACTAATTCTAAACTAAACGAGAAAATTGAAGCTGGATGATCACGACAATTTGGTTAAACATTTTTCTAAACTAGAAGTTGAGCATTTTAATTTACAACTAAAATATTAACATCTTAAAGAAAATGTCAAAACTTCAAATATCAAGACATCCTCGGATGCTCCGAGTTTGATGATTTTTCAAATTAACAAACGTGATGAGCAGTTCAAGCTCATTGCAACACGATTAGAAAGTTGAAAGCCCAAATCTCTCAATTAAAGGGTCAAACGAACAATATGACAGCTCCCAAATGCCTCCTCCTTTAGATTCTCGGAATTCTCAAATGTTTCATCTTCAAAACCTAGTAAATGCATTACAAAGGAAAACGAAAGTTTTCTAGAAGAAAATGAAAGGTTAAACGTCATTTCAATGAGTTATTTGAATCAATAAAGGTCACTCGTAATAAAAATAACGAACAAATAGCTTCAACGCAAAAGGAAATTGAGAATTTGAAGAGTCGTGTAAAAGGAAAATGCCAATGACCAATAGGAGAATGGTGTATCAATGGTTCACTCTTGTAATAAATATGCTTTTGTCTGGAAATATGTCCTCCTCATCTCGTGAATAACAATCTTGTTGTTCAAACATACTTCTCATCCCTTAAGGATTGCCTAGAATGTCTGCGTGAGATTGTTGAAGAGGATAAGTTAGAGAAACCTCATAATAATGCAATTGGACATGCATGCTTATATGCCAAACGATCTCAAGAAATCCTAGAATGTTTGATCAGAATATGCCATAAATCCTTAGGTGAGAGAGTTAATCCGTTGATTCCATGCTCGATGCCTAATGCCAAGTATGATACTCATTCAATGCCCAATGTTTTGAATGTGAATCTTAGTGTGCCTTTAAGTAGTTCAGATTCCAGATCTGTCAATGCTATGAAAAAGAACTCAAGTGTGCCTTCTAGGACTACAAATCCCATCACTTCTAGTTTTAAGAAAGTGAACCTTAGTGTGCCTGCATGTAGTTCAGATCCCAACACATCTAAACAGTGATGCAAAGAATAGTAAAACCAACTAATGTTCCCATTCCTCTACAGAGTAATCGGTGACATTAAAGGGAGCGGGTCAAAGTCTCAAGACAATACAAGGAATGATAGGACCTCAAAGCTAAGAATGTGCCTTGGAAAAGAGTAGAAGAAAATCTAGGAACTTTAAGCTTGAATCGAATAAAGCGAATCATGTTGATTCTAGTATTAGCCATAGGCGTCTTGTAATTAATTCAATTCGATACTATTTGCAAACCTTGTATTGATGTCTGCTTGAATCTGTTTCTAATCATGAATGTGGTGTTAATGTTTTGCCTAATGATGTTAATTGTCCGATTAATATTGTTAATGGTAAAATTCATGCTAAAAAGGCTAAAAGGCAAAACGAAAGAAAGTTAGAAAACAATGGAAACCCCGGGAAGAACATTTAGTAAGATGGGCTATTATTGGATACCGTTGGTCATAAGAATAATCGACAATGCCCACTAGAAAATGGATGCCTCTTGGTAGAACTATTCCCTTAAGAAGTGAGCACACCGTGAGCAGGCTAATGAGTACACTAGTCGCATCTATTCACAATGATTCCAGTGCCTTAATTTACGATATGAATGCTTCTTTTTATGATGTGGGTGTTCCAACCATTGTTACTAACCAAATGGAACCCATTCTTGCATGGGATCCCAATTATCCGATTATCCATTCTTGTCTGTGTTCAACTGCGGATCGCTCAAATCGTTCATGGTACCGGACTCAGTTGTTCTAAGCATATGATGGCGACCGGTCACGGCTCATGAACTTCGTGAGCAAATTCATCGAGACGATTAGATTCGGAATGATCATTTCGAAGCTATTATGGGTTATGGAGACTATGTTGTTGGCAAAAGTGTTATCTCCGTGGTTTACTATGTAGAAGGTCTTGGTCACAACTTGTTCTCTGTTGGTCAATTCTGCGATTCTCGATCTAGAAGTAGCCTTCAAAACATACACCGCTTCGTTAGAGAACTTGATGGTAAGGAACTTTTAAGAGGTTCTCGTGGTTCAAATCTATACACCATCTCTATCGAAGATATGATGAAGTCTTCTCAATTTGCTTGCCGTCAAAGGCCTCTAAAATAAAGTCATGGTTATGGCATCGTCTGCCTCAATCACCGAACTGGAACCATCAATGATCTCACCGAAAGGACTTAGTTGTAGGTTTACCTAGACTCAAGTATGAAAAGGATCATCTTTGTTCAAGATGTCAATTGGAAAAAGCAAGAAGTATGCCCATAAACCCAAACCTACTAACTCATCACGTAGTTCTTCATATGATTCATATGGATTTATGTAGACCAATGAGGTGCGAGAATATCTTTGGGAAGAAATATGTGTTAGTTGTGGTTGATGATTACCTAGATTCACCGGGTCAAGTTCTTAAGGACAAAGGATGAAACTCCGATATCATCATCAAACTCATCAAACAATTTGCGAGTTCGACTTAACAAAACCGTCGTAATTATCGTAGGCATAATGGAACCGAGTTTGTCAACAAACAACTTAGTGAATTTTATGAAAGCGCTGGAAGTGTTCCACGAACTCCTCAACGAGCGGTGTAGTTGAAAGACGCAAATCGAACTCTTGTAGAAGCCGCTAGAACAATGCCGATTTACTCAAAGGTTCCAATGTTTCTACGAAATTTCAAGCTATTGCCACTGCATACTACACACAAAATCGCTCCCACGATTCACACTGTTCATGGAAAACTCCATATGAACTTGTCCACAACAGAAAACCTAATCTCTTTCCTTCGTGTGTTTGGTGCATTGTGTTATCCAACTAATGAGGGTCAAGACTTAGGCAAACTTAGAGCTAAAAGACATTGGAGTATTTGTAGGGTATGCACCAAACAAAAGGGATACCGAATCTACAACAAAAGAACCCGAAATATCATAGAAACAATTCACGTTACGTTTGATGAGTGACCGGTCAAATGGCTCTGGACACTCGATTCGGGACCCGACTTCAAAAGCAGTCCCATTGGTTCATCCCTTGTTCCAAACTCTTCTCAAGAAACTCCATATGTACCTCCATCCGAAGATGATTTAAAGAAATTGTTTGATCCTATGTTTGATGAACTTTATGATCCAAGTACTAATGAGGTGTCGATTCCTACTACGAGAGGCAGCTCATATTCACGTGAATGAAGTCAATCCTCGGCCTCAATATCCTCAAGTCAAGAAGCGCTGCTGCCGATCTTTCGATCTCATCAACAAATCATCATTCTTCAAATGTACATCATGGAAATGTTTCGCATCAATGATGAAGTTAGTCCCTTTGCTACTCGAAGATGATCCATTTGAAAACATATTTGCTCCTCGAATCTTCATCGAACCATCTTCTTGGAGACATCGACTCTGCCCTTGATCCCTCAACAACTACCACATGAACACCTCGGAAAATGGACTCACGATCATCCATTAGACAACATCATAGTAAATCCTTCTCATCCAAGATCCACTGTAAGCTTGACACTCGATGCCTTATGGTGCTTCTTTAACTCTGTACTCTCAAAGATCGAACCTAAAGATGTTAAAGCGCTATGAATGAAGGCAATTTGGTTCAATGCAATGCAAGATGAAATTCATGAGTTTGATCGATTAGATGTATGGGAATTAGTACCACCCAGTTGTGTTATGATCATTGCTCTTAAGTGGATCTTCAAAGTGAAGCTTGATGAGCATGGTGATGTTTTGAAAAATAAGGCTAGGTTAGTAGCTAAAGGTTATCGTCAAGAAGAAGGTATTGACTTTGAAGAATCTTTTGCTCTAGTTGCTCGAATCGAGGCAATCGTAATCTTTTGGCTAATCTTGCTAGTAAGAACATGGTAGTCTATCGATGGATGTGAAAACGGCATTTACGAGCGGAGACCTTAAAGAAGTCGTCACGTCCGCCAAACGAAGGATTTGTAAATCAAGAGCATCCTACTCACGCTTATCGTTTGAAGAAGGCTCTTTACGGTTTAAAGCAAGCTCAAGGGCATGGTATGATCTGTTGTCAAAGTTTCTTCTATCAACGGATTTAGCAAAGGAGCGATTGATCCAACATTGTTTACCGTGAAGTCGAGGCAAACATTTAATTCATGTTCAAATTTATGTTGATGATATTATTTTGCCTCGGCGCACCCAATGGAATGTGATCGTTTTCAAATGAAATGAGTTCAAAATTTCAAATGTCAATGATGGGACAAATGTCATTTTTCTTGGGATTACAAATTTCGAAAGTCCCGAGGCATTTTCATAAATCAATCTAAATATGCAACCGAGATCTTAAAGAAATTTGGATTTGATTCAAGTGACCACATTGACACTCCCATGATTGATCAAACCAAACTAGATGAGGACCACTCTGGGGATCATGATTGACCAAACAAAATATCGTAGTATGATTGGATCCCTAATGTACCTCACACTAGTAGACGGACATCTTGTTCATTGCTTGCATGTGTGCTAGATACCGTGCTAAGCCTACTAAAAGGCACCTTGAAGCGATTAAACGGGTCTTCGGTATCTCCAAGGAACCATCAATATGGGTCTTTGGTACCGAAGGACACCGGCATGTCACTAATGACCTATGCAGATGCCGATCATGCAGGTGTCAAGATACTCGTCAAGTACATCCGAGGTGCTCGGTTTTGGGTGATAAGCTTGTGAGTGGTCTTTAAAGAAGCAAATGAGTACTTCTATTTCTCTCTGAGGTTGAATACATAGCCATGTCATCCTCGTTGTGCTCAAATCTTATGGATGAGATCTCATTATCCGACTATGGCTTTGAATTCAACAAAATCCTCATCTTGTGATAATAAAGTGCTATTGCTCTCTCATGCAACAACGCTCAACACTCAAGAGCAAAGCATATCGACATTCGACATCATTTCATCGGGAACAAGTGGAAAAAGGTATGGTGGAACTCTATTTTGTGAGGTCTCGAATATCGCTAGCGTACATCTTCACCAAAGCTCTTCCAAGAGAACGTTTTGAGTTTATTCTTCCACGCCTTGGCTTGAAAAGCCTTCAACCGAACACTCAAACGCCTTGGGAGGAAGACGAGGAGTAAAGGTCTATCTTCATCTATCTCTTGTATATATCTATTCGAAAAACAAAATACAAAATTATAAAACCTTCAAAATCAAATAGAAAAATATAAAACCTTCAAAATCCATAAAAATCAAAAATGAAAAAAAATCTTCAAAATATTGTCAATTTGTTATGCTTTTTCTCGGTTCGACAATATCTACGGTGTTTGTCCGTCATTCAAAGAATGACATGGGACTTAGATGTTGTTTGAATTTAAAAATATATATATATATATATATATATATATATATATATATATATATATATATATATATATATATATATTTTGGGAGAAAGAGAAACAATGGTTTATTGTCACTTCAGCAAGAACCTGCCAAAGAAAGAACAGAGCCATACTTTATCATGTTTTCAAAATTCCATGCTCGATTCTATAAACATTTATCTGCGAAAACTAAGCGCTTTGAAAAATAACTCGGACTCTATTTTGGTAATCATCCGACTTATTTGTCAAAATATCAATCTCTCAATCAACAACCTATGTCATTGATTGAGGGGAGAATGATTTCAATTAAATTAAAAGTTATTTAGCATTAAATTGTTTTCAAAAGATATTCATGCATGTTTTATCAATGGAGTAAAGTTTTAAAATCCGATCCTTATCAGTTAAAACGCTTTCATAGAGTAATCAGTGACATGTTATCTTCCCCGCATGTGACAAACGATTTCAAATTTTCCATTCACATGTTGAGGGGGAGCATCTATCTTACACCTATGATTTGAAACGTGATCATTTATCTCAATGTGCAGGTTCCTTCTAGTATGTGCAAAACTCCTTTCAACCTTGAGGCACATATTGAGGGGAGCAAAGTATGAAAACCTCATCCTTCCCCACAACACGTTATCTACTTGATTTGATCGTGATGAGATGTTGATATCTTTTATAAAATGGTAATCAAAGTTAATTCTTCCTCTTGCCTCCGTGTGCAAAACGATTTCAAACATTTGATGCACATGTTGAGGGGGAGTTCTCATTCTAAAATATCAAAACAATTCAGTACAAAATGCTTTGATAATACATCTTAAGTATCCGGATTGATTTTCAAATGGTTTTCAATTGGTTCCAATGGCGGATGAACAATACCAAATAGACCGACCAACTTTACTTTATGTACGGTGATATAAGGATGATAAGGTTAGGTATTGGTTCCCATGATCCGCCGTATCGGAGGGATCCACCCAGGACAATCCACTAGTTAGTGTGAAGTCCTTAGGTATGATGATAAAAGGAGAAAAGTGAGATATGGGAAGAGTGCGGATCGAGGTAGAGCAAGCATCGGAACAAACCCAACAAGGTTCTTGCTATGAAGTCTCGGTAAGCAATCAAGGGTTGAAGAATTAAAAAAATTGAATGAGAAAGGGTGAAAACAAATAGCCTCCATTTATTCAACCTTAGGGCGTAAACCGGTTCAATTCATATGCTATCTTGATGGTAACATCGGTATTGAAGACAAGACGTCATGGACCCGTGACGACCGCACTTCAACTTTCCAAACCACTCAAGATCCTCTTAAAAGGACTTGTTTCATTCTCACGGGAACCAACATTATCTATCGACTTTCTCTTAGAGATTGTTGATATCAAGAAGGAGACCTCTCCCTAGTCTCCGCACAGATCCAAATATGCACATATTGAGTCTAGAGCCACGAGATCATCAATAAATCTCATTAGGACACTTTCAATGAAGACTCTCTGTTTCACACAATGTGGAAAGAGATTATATCTTGAGTCCCACGCATTATCCTTGTGGTTTTGCGTAACATCCGAGTGATATGTGAACATATTCACAGTGAAGATGGAAAACCTTCGAGCCAACATCAAACAAGCTCCTGGTAGGTGGCATGTGAGATCTATTATATAGATCAACCATGTGACAACCTAACGAGAAACAATGGGCGATTCAATCTTTTGAATCAATCACGGTTCGAGTTATGGATTGACGGATACCTTTGAAAAACCGGTCTTTGTGCTTAATAACTCTTTTCTTTAGCACATCGACCGTGTACTAATTTTTCAAATCAAAAGGTGTTTTATGATTGATAATTGATTTTCAATAAAACCTTCATTGTATTGCAAAACAATTTCTATTGAGCAATACACGATTGTTTTTCAAATCTTTTTCATCAATCGGTGGACTTAAATTGATGGTTCACTCACTCCGTGTTGTCTTCTTTGAGACATTCGGTTTGAGAACAGACTAGAGCAACGCGAAACCCCGTCAAGGAAATTCTTGAATTATACCGATCACAGGCGAGATATGTCTCGATCAACGGGGAACCGTGGGCGTGTACCTCAATTCAACTAAAGTGGTCAAAGACACTTTGTACGCTTTATTGCTAACTGTTGTATGCGCACGCCCGACGGTTGCACCGATCGAATGAAGCGGTCAATCCATAGCCGCATGCTCACACAATACATTCATCTCTCAAGAAATTATGATAAGTGCATCAATGACTCGATATTTTCACTCCATGCTTCGCTACGATGTCGCCAATATCATGAATCAACGAAAGCTCTACATACTACGATGAGAAGATATCATGATCCGAATGTGAGCATGTCGGTCCGTAAGTCACAACATCACATAATACCAACACCACAATGGATGTCTCGTAGATTTTTGATAGGTGATGATCTCAAAAGTGGCTCAAAATTATTATCATGTGGATCAAGAAAGACCTCCACTGGATTAACCAAACATGCAATGAGAAGAATCAATGACTACGAGCTTGGAGCAAAGTACTATATCAAGAATGCAAGAACAATTTTTAGTGTAATATCTGCTTGTATTCAATGTAATTTTAGTACATGATTGAGGTGACCTCCTTAGGGGGATATTGTTAGGAATTAGAAATTCCGTGTATTAAAGAGTTGGTCACCTCAAGTATATGTAATCGTTAGAAAGCTCGTAGTCGTAGTTATTTTAAGCTAAGTAGTATTTAGTTAAGTAACACCGTGAGGACGGACGGGTCTTTACCATTGATACGATCCACATCCCGTTGTGTGGCTTTATGTAGGACTATAAATACTCTACCTTGCAAGGTAGAGTTGGAGCTTATAATAATATCTTTCACTTTCTCTCACTAAGTTCCCTAAACCTCTAACTTTCTCTCTCTAGAATTCCATTTATACGCCAACTTCGTGTTTTGGTTTGATGTGTATGTGAAATCCAATATCTTTCAGTTGCATCCAGCCTTTGCATAGTTTTACAGCTATAGTGCAAGCTTGTCACATAAGAGTATCAGGTTTGTATGCTATTGCATACTTTTGTAGCCAGGTTGCAAGCGCGGCACAAAATAGGAGTATCTTGGTATGCAAACATGAAAATATGTTTCAAAACATCAATTTTTAAGACTGCCAGTTTAAATATTCACATTGGTAAGTTAATGCTAGATGTCCTTCTTCTTTTCAGTGTTCCTTGTCTTCCTTTTTTCTGCAGCTGCAGGTTCCACCGTCACTACATAAACATAATCAAAATAAGAGCATCAGTAACAGAAGGTAAAAGGAAATAGATGAAGTTAACTATTATTTATCAGAAACATATGAAAATCCAGTGTAACAAAAAAAATTGTCTTTGTGATGGTTAGGTATAAACTGTTTTGTTGGGTTCATAAATACCCAAACCCTTAATCTAGGATTTGAATAGAAAATAACCTAAGTGCTTAGACCGTTAAACACTAACAGTCACCGAGTGCATAGTCTCTCGGTGAGCCATCTTCGTGATGCTCAACAGAGACATAGAAGAAGTCTCCACCAAGAAGGCGTAACTTAAAGGGTGAAGATCGAGTCAAGAAGAAGATGGTGATTCGTAAGTGATGACAATAACTCATCAATTTCTCAAACTCCTATCCAACTACAAACACTGTTAGCCGTAACATTTTTATTAGAAGTGATGGTCATTCACGTTTAGGAACTTTGTAACGTGTGTTAGATATCGTGATAGAATAGTCAACGGGCTCGTGTATTGGGCTAAGCTAAATGGTTAGACGTTTAGTAAAGCTAGCCTTTTATCAATGATATCCAATCCATGTCCACGAGGCCCAAGCCCATGGGGCGTTTAATACTTGTAGTATAAATACCCCTCAAAGTGTCATTTGAGGGGTGTGCTTGAGTGTGTGTGTGTGTGTGTGTGTGTTTTTCATATGAAATATTGTTTTCATGTTCTTCTCTTCTCTCTAAACATACGCCTAACATATCAAGTCACCATCTTTCTATCTTAATCTTTTCTTCATCTCACGCATAACATACTTGTTTGTGTGTTTTACGTGTAACTTGTGTGGTAAGCGTGGTATTCGTGTGATAAGGTTGAGATATTTATGGCCTACAAACATCAAGACAAACTCAAATCAAGATCAAGACTATGAAGATCAAGAATAGGCGGGAAAACGGTTATGCTTGAAGCGATAAAGACAGTACTTATCTTCAAGAACTCAACCTTCCCTAAAAGGCTCAAAGATCAAGATCGATATGAAGAAAGTGACTTGGTCCCTTTACCTAATATAGTCTTTAGAATGAGACAAAATACATCAAGATTTTGTCTTCGCAAATTGTCGGCTTGTCACTTAGAAAGAGTTAAAACTCATACTTGTATAAATAGCATAAGAGATGGAGGAAAGGTTGCTTGTGAATTGTAAAACACACATACACGTGAAGCCATCTTTCACCCTCCAAATACAACTTAATCCCCGAGATAGCCTACCGGTACTTGTAGTTGTGCTCGTACATAGCTTGAGCTTAGAGAGGAGTTGCAAACACTTTGTCATTTCAATCCTAGTACTATTCCGCAGTACTAGGTTAACGCCTTCTTCGATTCATTTCTAATAAGAATATGACGTTGAAAATTACTCTTGTGTTTTATTTATATCTTTTCACCATTGATTCACTAACTGCTTTATACAATATTGAATAGGAACAACAACATCGCATAAACATAATCAAAATAAGAGCATGAGTAATGTAAGGTAAAAGGAAATATATGAAGTTAACTATTATTTATCGTAAACATATGAAAATCCATGTAACCAAAACAAACTGTTTTTTGTGATGGTTAGTATAAACTGCTTGAACTAAATGCAACCAAAATGTGATCGCTTTAGTTTGGTCGAGTGCATCTGCTTATATTTACATGCCTACACCTCTTGTCTATATAAGTAGTGCTCATGTGTGTGTCATTTTGGGTTACACTTTATTAACCATCTCGCTAAGAAGTGTGTGAGAAAAATGGGAACGACTCCTAACTTTGACGAACCGAAAGAATCATATGGTTCGATAAGCTACACAATGCTTTCCGTTTGTTGGTTTTGCATGAAGAGTGTGATATTGAAGGCCTGATTATGGTATTAAATGAAAAATGTGATGATGTGCGTGCAAGAATTGTGAAAAAAAGGAACTACTGAGAGAGGGTGAAGGTTTCAATTTAACCTATCCTGTAGCCGTTAATGGCCTCTCGTGTTTGCAGGAAGCACAAAACAAAGATTATCAGTTGTTGGCTGCAATGGTTGTTCTTGTTGATGTAGCGCATGAAGCCCGTGATCGAGAAGTTACCGTCATGTGCTCACTATGGAGCAAGATGATTAGGGAGGCTTGTGCGGTTTTAAGTGTTGTCGTGTTTTGAGTAGAAGTCCATGTAGGTCTCGCATTTGTGTGTAATATTATGGTGAGGTGATCTTTGTATTTGATGTTGTAAGATATTTTCGTATGAATAAACCCGGTAGTTTGTCTATGAGTTAAGTAACATGAATCTGCTTTTATTTTGCTTTTGTTTTTTTAACCATTATATTTTTTAATTAACTATTTTATATTCTATTTGTTTTTTTCTAGCTATATAAGGATGACTTTGTTGAGCCATTTCTCATTCGCTTTACATCTAACCACTATAGGTGCAAGACCAAATATTAACCATTTAAAAGAGTGTTGTGGTTCTAATAAGCTCCAACATTGCTTCAAATATCCGCTTGTGCAAGAATGGAGAGAATGGGAGTCTCATCATGTACATTGGGCGTAAACGTGCCGATCTTGAGACTAACATTAAGAGAAGAGATCAACCAATTGAAGAGGGCCGCCTTTTGGTCCATTTGATGATGTTGCTCTGATGAAGTTGAGTGTATGTTGGAGACGCAGAGAGATCGAGATATCTTAGTGCGCTGGTTGGTGTTTTCGATCTAGCTCGTGAAGCGGAGAACCGAAAGCACGTCATGTAGGTTTGATGGATCTAAAGGATTAGTCTTTGGTTGGTTTGGATCGTGTTCGCCACTATATTGGTAGCAAGGTCTTGTGAATTTTAAGTTTCTTGTATTTTGTTCACCAAGTATTTGAATTTCATATGAATAAAACCTTGCTTTTGTATGCATCCTTATTTAGGTTTTATATTAAAGGTTAATAAATTTAAAGACTTTAAGAAGTGTCAAGTGACATACACAATAATTTTGATTTTTGTTGGCATGTTAGACTTTGATAGGTGTGCAGGATATGAGAAGAGTAAAATGGTATGCAAAATTAGGAATTGCTTGTCCTGTTTTGAATGTGTGTTCAAAAATAATAGATCTTGTGAGCATGTGTAAGTGAAAAAAACAAATTCAGTGCCAATTTGTAGTCAAGACTTTAAAGTAGCGCACAAATAGTAAAGAAATTTTCAATTTTGTCTTTGCTACTCAATGATGATGAGAGCATGCATGCATTATTTCAAAGGCTGAATGATAAGGCCAAATTTGTAAATGTGGAATGCAGCACTAATAATATCATGTGATTTTAAATAAATATTGTAAATGTATCGAACAAAACATTGCAATGGTTGTCATATTTTTTGGTGTTATTCAATAATACCGAGCAGATGTGCATCATGTGAGGGATTGAACTATGAGGATAGGGATTGCGATGTGGAATAGGCATGTGAAAAAGAAGTCTACCATTAACTGCCTATTTAAAATATGAAATGTGCATGTTAATTTTTCATAAACTAATTCCTTATTTGCTCAAAGTAACCAACAAAAGAATGGCAAGCCATCCTAAGTGTGATATGTCAAAATGATACTATTTCTACCAATTGGGCGGACATGTTAGCTTCATATTTTCAAAGAAGCCTCAATAGAGGAGATTGAAATAGCGAGAAATAAATGCATTGTCTGTGAGATTAGTTGGTATTATTAGTGAAAGGGGTTGTTTCATTCAAGAGTTGAAACCGCCAAGAACTTTTTGGGTAAAACCGCCAGTACTTAAGGGAACTTCAAGGAAAGATGATCAAAGGTTGTGAAATGATAACAATGACAAATGCATTGGATCTAAGTGCTCGTGATAAGGATGTGTTTGCCATAAAGCTTAAGTGGATTAATTGATTTCTAAATGTTAATGTGTAGTGTGCTATAATGTGTCTATGTTTAATAAATTTTGTGTTTATGTTTGTAAAACATGCATGTGTAAAATTGTGTGATGAATAAAAGCAATAATAAAGATTGTAATTTAAGTATGGATAAATTAAAGCAAAAACAAATGTAATAAACAATGATGTATCTATGGGTGTTTTGTTTGTATTTGTCGCTTGCCTATTTAAGACAAATTTAGTGCACTTTGTTATTGAAGTAGTTTATTTATTAATTTGTCATACGTATAAGATAAAGAGATGTCTAGACATCCTAGGTGTGATAAGTTTAGAGCTCACGCCAACTCTAACAATTGGTTTGATATCTTAGTGTTCTATTGCTACCAATCTTCGTGCAAAGATATTCGATGGCACAACAAATGGCTCCACTTGTCACAAGATTGGCCGGAATCACTCAAGAAAGGCCTGGCCATTCAAGAATTAGAGATCGCTGGGAACACCTACGCCAAAAATAGCGTAATATTTAAGGGGTTCAAGCTAGACATGACCAAAAGATCATGCGATGCGCATTATGGCACGTGAACTGAGCCGAATGCTCGTAATAATGATTTATTTGTTTAGAAACTTAGGGGTCTGATGGATTTCTAAGTATGTGTCAAGTAAGTGTGCTTTCGTTGTTGGTTGTGTTTGCAGTTATCGGTGCCAGTTATTTTATTATGAGTGTCGTTGTAGCCTTTTGTGTGAGCCATGAAAATGATTGTAAGATATTGTATTGAATAAAACAGTCGCTAAATTTGTAGGGCTAACCTTTTGTTTCTTTGCATCTTCTTGGTCATCCCGAAACAATGCCTTTTGCACTTTTTGAGTTGCTTGCTTTATGTTTTTGCTCTTCCAAATCGTTGGTCTCATTATCGCTACGGGTGTTGTTGGTGTTTCTAGTCAATCATAAACAAATATTCGTGATTTGAATTTGCAAATGGTACAGTAGCATGACATCTCTTATTTAATAAAATAGTATATTAGATTTGTATCACCACCTTCCGCTCCATTGTCTCCGCAATGCCACTTTGTTCGCTTTTTCGCTGCTCAAGATGTTGTTGGTTTGTTGATGTCGAGGCGCCGATGATGTCTATGCATCGAGAAAGAAACATTAAATATTTCTAGTTAGGAGTGTTTCTTTTAACTAAGATAATGTGTTGATTTAAATGATATTACCGGGATGCTTCTATCATCTTGATGGTTTCTTTTTCTTGTTTTGTTAAAGACTTTATCAACAATAAATCGCCGCTTCACCGACGTCTTTGAAATGGAGTCGAAGACATTTTTCCGCCTTTAATGGCAAAGATTTGGTGGTATTTCATGGGTCTTCCACTTTGTGGTTTGCTAGTAGCTCGAGCATGAATACCTCAGAACATCTTCCGCCGGGTCAAAAAGTGACCGAATCACGGATGGGTCTGTGATGAAAGCTTTGAAATTAAACCCACGTGTTTCATCGATTTAAATGATTAAGGTTTCATTTGATAGCATTTTTTCTTTTAATATTATATGAAGTTGAGCTAGAAAATTATGTACTTATAGGATGGTTTTGCTTGTTTTCCATGGTTGAGGCAATGGTACATTCCTCCTCTTTTTTCACTTTGGAAGCACATTCACCGCAAGACATGTAGTAACAACTTTTGATGTTGATGCCGGTGATCGTTGCCTCGCTATGAACGCACTTCGTAAAATGTTTGTGCAAACAGCTAAGCGACATATTTTTGGCATCAAACTTTCTTACAGAGGTGTAATTGAATGTTGTTTTGTTAAATTTTGTTTTACACAAAACTTACCTAATAACTTTCAAGATCTTGTTTTAGTAGTGTCTTGTGGGGAATCTATTATGAACTTTTCTTTTCATGACTTCACATGGAGTCTTTGTAATACTGGAGGGCGGTGTTTCTGTTGCTTTTCTTTGTGCTGCTTTTGTGTTGCAAAATTAGAATTAGAAAATTTTATGTGAACATGGTGTGATATTCAAATTTGCTAATTAAAGATTTTACCTTGCTCGTGCCTCATCGCCTCGTATCCGTGGATTCAAGTAGTAACGTGTTGCAAAGGTCGCCGTAACCGGTAATCTGTCATGCTATTGTTTGACAATGTTGTAAGAATTTGGCATTTAACTTTTATAATTTGTTTATGCAATACCTCTAAATTTTGCAACTCGCAAGAGCCGATGGCAATTATAATCTACTGTTGCATTGCTTCAAGTTGAGCCTCTTCAAATTTGTGACCATGTCATCCCACATAGTGAACTCAACAACATTACCACCGGAAAGATTAGCAAGGCATGAGAGATGTGATAAACCTTGGCGCCTATTTTTAGCCATAAAACGCTTTTAACATAAATGAATGTACCTTAAATTTTGATATTGACTTTTCTATAAATGCTTTCTTCTTGGTCGGCATTTGTTTTATGTGATAACCTCTCCCATCGATCGCGAACATCCTATGTAATATGTTACCAATTAAGTGTTAGGATGTCACCGTTGTGTTTGTTGTAAAAATTTGAGAGTGAAAGGTTACCGTGAGAATTGGGTATTGCATTCGCCCATCGCATCTTCTCAGAGGGAACTCAGAAGTTGGCTATACGAAACCAAATCAAAGTAGTGGTGAGGATGTTTGTGCTTGTATAGCATCAAACTTTGTGGCTTTTCCAAATCGAGGCTTGTTTTGTTGTCAATCGCTTGTTGGTAAGCATTGGTTGGTTCACATGAATTCAAACTCAGACTTCCCAAGTTTGATTTTTGGGTTGAAATAGTCGATTTCTAATTTTCATGTTACCTTGTATAGCATTGCCTCGCTGATAATTACTTGTTATTAGACAAACCTAAAATGGTAGTACATTTTATGCATGTTACCCAATTAATAGATACCTCTTGATCTATCTTGATACAAAGAAAATCCGCCTCTTTTTTCCCGAAAATCCAGATGCATCCTTTTGCCATAAGTGATCAAGTCCATTTTCAGACACTGCTTTGAGCACTTTGCTATGAGATGTTGGCTTTAATCGCGGATTGTTACAATTTCGTGCAACGATTTCAAGCCTTCTCTTTAGAGGTATGTCGCATAATAGCATCCGGATTTTCTTCCATTGCTACCGCTATGATAAAAAGAAAGTTAGATCTGGATAAACAATTGAAAATGAATAATGATAAAGGGAATAACAATTTGAACACTAAGATCATGAGACACAACATATAAAATTGTTTGTCAACAAATCTACCTGGTAGAGGCTTTTATGATACTTTTATTAAAGAAAAGATAGTAACATGCAATTATGATGGCATTGTGTATAGAATGCTTATTACCAAAAGACGTGCAATTTTTTCTATGAATATACACCATGGGAAACCTATAACAAACGAACCAAGAAGTTTGCTATCAAAAAGGCAAATATTAATGGCTACATTTGTGTTGGCAAAACAAAGGTTGTCTCTTTTTTAAATCTTTATAAACAATATTTTTGTCACATTTGGTCCTTAGTTTTCTTGTTGTTTGATAATGACTCTTAAACTATGAGCGTATGTAGCTCTAGAAAGAGCCACATACAACCGCCCATGACCAAATCTTCGCTCGGGAAGGTAAACACCAATTTTGTTTAGAGATTGGCCTTGGCTTTATTGATTGTCATAGCGTAATAGAGCTTTATTGGGAATTGAGTGCATTTGAAAACAAAAGGAAGGTTTGATCTTTATGAATCACCAGATTCTATGAATGAAAACTTTCTCGCCAACTCTTGTGCTGTGATGATTTGCACTTCAATAAGTTTTGACATCAGTTGTGTCACTATCATACGTGTTCCATTGCACAAACCACCTGCCAAGTTAACATTCCTTAAAAGCATCATTGGTGATCCAACCTTGAGTTATAGTTCATGTGTTGGGAAACCCGGTGTTAAATGTGTTTATATATTAGGAGGATATAACATATCTATTTCGCTCCACTATTCCTCACCGTGTGGCTATATCATAGCTTGCATAAGTTGTCATCTCGCAATCAACCATCTCCAAAACTTTTGAATTAATGGTGTCCGATGTTTCATTCTTTGGACACACGATTGCCTTTTCTTGTAGGGCGATTGTCAAGGTGTTTGAAGTGTAAGTTGATCATAGATGAAATCTATGAGATTCGAGAGCCCATGTTCATCATCTTGTATGCAATATCTATAAGGAATCTCAACCAATGCTGAATCTCTAGCGTCTTCTTTATCAGGTTCACCAATCTTACCATCTCCAATATCGAGAAGCCATGATGCAAAGGAGCGTGATGTGCTCTGCTCTTCTAGATTCAAATCTGACCGGAACAGCCTCATGACATGAAAATAAGGCAAGAGGTGTGATTCTGCAATCGATGATGCTATTGTCTCCATTTTGGGTGCGCCTTTTTTGATTGGCGAGTTTGCGGAAATCACCTCCTAAACGATCTTTTTCCACCAAACAAAACATCCAAAAGGCCTAATATGTCTCGAGTACTATCTAATGTTTCAAAGCATCGACGGTCATTCATTGGTGCTTCATCCCGATAATGAGATCGAGTTTCGTTAAAAGATTTCATATAGAGTGTGTTTTTAACGCAACAGAGCGACTCATCCGTGAGTTCGGTGGAAGTTTGAATCTTGAATGTGCGGTTCGCCTCATTGGAAGAAGGAGAGAAGCAATACGGAGAAGAAGCAACCGCTAGCACAATCTTACCTTCACCAGATAGTGCTAATTATTGTTTTCACGTAAAAGTTTTACCAGTTCCTCCATGACCATATACAAATATTAATTCTTGCTTACTGCTTTAAAAGCGCTTATAATAAAATTTCATATATGTTTTTTGTTTATCGCTTATCCTTGGAATCGATTCATCTCTTTGTTGCGCCAACATCTCCCTGTTGTAATTCTTTTCTTCCATTAATAGCCGGTTGTTTAATTGATCCAGAGCTCTTTTGAGGTGGCTGCAAACCATAATTCGGACCGACGGCACAACTTAAGTATTATTTCCACCAGATAATATGTACCCTTCCAATTCTACATCATTCACATGGTAGTTGGGTATACGAACTTGTTCTCGAGACAATTGCTAGAATATCATGGCCCATTTCTCGCCAATTTATTCCATAAGTGCAAAGGGTTTGCAACTTCACAATGAGTAAGCACCTTGCAACTTCACAATGAGTAGTCACCTTCCATCATATTAGGAGCCATCACCGACCGATGTTGTGCACATAATTAGATGGCTCACACCGTGCAACGGGTTGTTGGGCATCTATTTTCTCGGCCTCCCTCTTTTCTAGGTTGTGAACATTCAAGATCATACAGTTGCATACTGCTCCAATAAAAAATCCATGAGAATGTGAACAAAGCAATAAAATTTAACAAATCGCATCCGAAAAGAGAAGAACCGTGGTCACCTTCCATCATATTAGGAGCCATCGGGTGACCGATATTGTGCACATAATCGATGTCTCACACGGTAACGGATTGTCACGCCCTGCTTTCTGGCCTCCCACTTTTGTAGGTTGTCGTGAACATGCAAGATTATACACACTTGTACTGCTCCAATAAAAAAAATCATGAGAATGTGATTCAATGATTCCAAAGTGTTTTGCTAAAACAAAGGACATCAAAGCACCTCTCAGCAGCAAAGAAGTCGTTGATGAAGAATAGGCACACTTCGCTGTTCTAATCAGTTGACAATCGGGCGATGTTGAACAATGCCGACACCGGTGTCGCTAACCATGCCAACACTTTTCTTACTTCCCATTGGTATAGACATTCCACCAGATAACCATCACGGTGTAAGTTTATGTGGTGCCCTCAGAATGTGCACACTCCTTTCCAACAATATCTACAAAAAATGCAACATTAGCATACACATGTTTCAACGGTAAAGATGACAATAAGTCCGAGTATAGGAACAATCAAGAACAAAATGAGCAACTAACCTCTACCATCATGAGTCTCTAATGCGTAAAAAGACATGACACATATGGTTGACAAAGGGCACGCCGCCAGAATGTTGTTACACATTTGACATCCGTGACCACCATGTATATTCGGAACATTGTCTTGTATCGTGTTTTGAGGTGAGCGGTTGTGAATACTTTGGGAGCCGCTTATCGGTTTCAAGTCATAATTATAAACAATAATAGACATCCAACTATCAACGCAATAAAGAGCAAGCAAAGTATAACGACTAACATATTCAAACAACATGTGAGCAAGAAAAGCATTATCAAGTGAGAGTTTGAAAATAGAGAAGAGGCAAAAAAGGGGGGCAAACAAAAAATCAAGGAAGTCGGTCGTTAACCCAAAGGAAGGGTGCACAACATTTAATAAGGGAGCATTCAATTGCAACCGACTTTAACAAGAACCCAAACCAAACTATGAAGCTCATTTCATCGACCACAACATTTCAACCATCATAAGCAACATCTAATTATTCTAACACCTAAATATAAGAAAGACATAATGAATATATCAAGATAACCCACAATCGAACCTAAACACAACATAGTATAACCAAGATAAAGATAAAGTAAAATAAGCCCAAATCAAAGTAAAAACATCAAACCTTTAATAGATTCTTCAAAATAGGAAATTTGCAGGTTGTGTTTTTGATAATCAATAATTGAAACACCTAACCTTAATATGAGATTTACCAAACACACAAAATATATGGACCAAAAGAGATACCATCAGAAGGTGAACCCATGTGGCTAACGTGCATCCACAAATACGAAAAAATATTGTTTTCAAAGTACAAATCACCGTATCCCTCTCACAAACCGCATACTAACAACAAAAGGGCGTTTTTGGATCAAACCATGCCCGGATTTTTCCTGAGATATACCCGTGGATCTAAAACCAAAAGAGGCGATGTGAGTAGGGATGAATAGAGCGGTCGGTTAACCTAATGGGCCTCCACCCAAACAGGCCGGTAAAAAATTCCTAAAATGCATTATTCATAAGGTCCCCAACAAATATAAAGTAGTATAATGTTCGGTTATAAAAATAAATCTATGAACTCGGATGTATAAAGTAGTATAATGTTCTGTTATAAAAATAAATCTATGAACTCAGATGTATACCATTTAACCGACGATTCTCATTACTCTTCCTTCATTTCCTAAATACATACCTTTAACTTTTTCAGAATCATTACATTTGTATAATTTATTTTATGCTCAAAGTCTAAATTATATGTTCTCAGATTAATATCTTGAAAATGTATGAATGTATAATACATCAATAGCATTCATGTAAGTCATCTTGCTAACCCAAGCATGCATGTTCTCGTCTGGCAGATTCTTATATTATATTTCTTTTGTCCCAAATCAATAGTTCTTCTTTCCGTTTTGGGTTGCTTTAAAATAAGTGTCTCATTTCAAATATAATTATATATTAATATTGCAAGTTTATTACATCTAATGATATTAAAATTGGAAATCTCAATTAAAAGTAATTACATAAGGAAATGATTTGAACTTAACACTCAACTTTTTTATTACGACACTCTAACTTATGCATTAAACTGTTGTACTATATAGATATTTTGCTTTAGCTAATTGTAAATAAAAGTGTGTAAATTAATTAAAAATTAGAAACCTCAATTAATGATATTAAAATTTGAAACCTCAACTAAAAATAATTACATAGAGAAATGATTTTGAACACTCAACTTTTGATCATGACACTCTAACTTTTGATTAAATTGTTGTACTTTTTATAGATATTTAGTAGGGGTGTAATCGAGTCAGATCCGTGTTAACCTATTCGGGTTCGTGGTTGGCGGGTTAGTATATTTTCACCCAAACACGACCCATTTATTAATCGTGTCAAGAAACTCAACCCTAACCCACATCCGCATAACACGTAACCCATTTGTGAACCGCTTAACCCATTTAAGAATAGGTCAAGATCGAATAAAGCCTCATTGTTTGTCAATTTAACTAGTTTAAATGCTAAAATGATATAAGGATCTAAAATATGATAAGAATAACATACAAATAACTATGCGACAATTTTCAAAATTATAAGATCAATTTTCATGATATCTAAGGTATAAAATTATAATTCACTCATACTAAGTAAATAACAAAATATATTTAATCCACATCCAACATAAAACAAAGTTATATATTTTATTTTTAAGATCTTATATACTTAAACGGTTCACGGGTCGACCTGCTTAATACTTACTCAACCCAAACACGAATTCGTTTATTAAATGGGTTAGACGGGTTGACCCTTTTGACCCAAACTGTTTATCCTCAACCCAAACCTGCTTAACTTCGTCGGGTTCGTGTCGCTTATCGCGTGCCTAGAATTGCCACCCCTAATATTTAGCTAGTTGTACATAAGAATTTGCAAATCAAAACTTGATGTGTAAATCATCTCTCATTACATAAAAGTAAAAGGCGAGTTATTAGGACCTCCTTAGTTTTTTTTTTTTTTTTTTTTTTTATTTATTTATTTTTTTTATAATTTTGTTTATATCAAAAGCCTATAAACCCGAAAACGCGAATGTAAATATAAAGTTTAATAAGCCAAACACTTAAAACCGCTGTAAATACTAACGTAAACCGACAAAAACTACGTTGTCTTTAAAAATAAGGAGATAAAGGAATATTCCCATGAGTCACATCCATAGTGAGTGCTTTAATATTGCACCAAGAAACTACTGTATTATTTTGCAAAAAGTAAGAAAAATGCAATGATTATCATATATATATTTTTTTCAAACTGTATGGTTTGAGTGAAGACAAATCTTACTTTCTTATAAAATATTTAGTCCTTTTGGCGTTTAGTGTTTAAAAATTAGCAATACAACTATATAAACTAAATGTACAATCAATTTGAACACACTTTCTTAACATTAAAATATCTTAAAATCTTAATTTTCAACAATACAAGTATTCATTAAATATATACAATTTATTGATCCATAATTAATATACATTTTTAAAACACTTGTTTAATTATAAATAAAAGTATTAAAATAGATAGTAGAAGTCAAGGTTTTAAATAACGAAACGCGACGTAATGACAACGACGTGCCCTCACGCCTTATAAGTTATGATAAAGCCATAGCGCTTTACTGCGTGATTTAAATGACACAAAATATGAAAATATTTATAGATTTATATATTATATCATATTTCATATATATTGAGTTTATAAAGTGTTACACATAAGAAATTAAGTCAAGAAACTATCATTATATGTAATCTTCTTCATTTCTTAAAAAAAAAAAAAAAAAAAGTTACTTTTTAACAAAGTTAAATTCAAAAATATGACACACTCGCTTCCTTTCCAAGTCCGATCTCACGCCATACCTAGAACCGACGCCTTAGTTTATAGCGAATTGAGGTCACTTCTGCTGCTTAGTGCCACCATAACGCGCCTTTTCGAACCTCGATACAGTCATGCAAGTCGCTAACTAATGATATTTTAAAAACTATTTCAAAGAAAAATACAATTAAAAGAACACATTATACAAACCAAACTAGTTACTAAATACTAAAAAAAACAAATAAAATAATACAAAATAACCAAAGTTTCATCAAACTTTGGTCATTACTCATAGTCCCTAAACGAATAAACTAATCGGTAAAACTATTGCCATAAAATATACAAATGAAATAAATTATTAGTCAAAAAATTAAATTACGAATATCCGCAATGATCATGCTTGAAAAACTTGCTAGTCTATATCTATACTACTTATAAAGCATGTATACTTCCTCCTATTAATTTTTAAGACTTTCTAAAATAGATTTTAAGCAAATATAAGTAAACAAACATCATTTACAAGTATTTGAAACACAAATAAAACTAAAATAACACAATTCAACACGTACAATTAATATATAATTTAATTAACCCCTTCACCAAAATATAAAAACTCATAAAGCCAAAGATACAATCATCATAAACACAAATTTTTAATATCAAATAGTAATCAATGTAATCAAAAGGTGTTGCGAAAAGAGAACATGGGCCTAAGACATTCCCAACGGGCAACAAGCTATGTGTATTTCGTTTTATGGGCACAAGCTATGTGCTAACAAAAAATTATTTATAATAAAAATTGTCTTGGTTGAAAGTCACTATATGTATCTGTTGATGCATACATTAGTTGTATATGTAGCTTAATTAGTAGCATTTGCATAAATTAGATTTATATTATCATTCATTTATACGATTATTGTTAGAAAGAACGTGTAATCGAACAACATTTGTTCACCATAAATGGTCACGAGTATTCGCCGCATCACGCGGATACCCCGCTAGTACTTAATGATAGAGCGGTTATAATTTTTTCGAGGATCTGCCTTTACTTAAAAACTTGTCATCCTATAAAACTTCCATTCCTAGAGACTTTGTAGTATAAAACAAAATTAGTCATTTATAACGAAATAACAATTGCATAAGTACAACTATCCAATCAACATTGATTGATATAAAGCATGTCAAATCATTTTGTAATGCAATATTGCCTTTAACGGCTAACTGTATTTTTAGAACAATAGTGATATTGATCTTTTACTATTCTTTGTTTTCAATTTGAGAGTTTGCTAACATGTAACCATTAAAGTATAATAAAAGGGGAATATTTAGTCACTAAGAAGAATTGTTATTTAATTATAACAAGGATTTCAACCCGTCCGTTGCAGCGGAGTGGTTGTATACGTTAGTGTTGTACTCGTCGAAAGAACATATTTTTTCTAAATCAAACTCGGTTTTCATGTGTTAATTGTGCTTGCCACTGTAACTGATATACAACGTATATGTGTGTCTCCAGTGTACAATCTCGTTGCTTGCCCATATAAGAAATCCACCCATAAAGAAATAGAGGGACATCTCACCCTAACCTCGTGGAGTAATGCTGATCTATCCACAAAATTAAATGCATTCAAGAAGTCCATAGTAAGCATTGCAAAAGACCCATCATTATGATATTAACTCAACATTCTATTTGGCCGTATGTAAAATAGCCTCAACACCGCTCGACACTCTGACCCCAAAGTGAAAATCACTAAGGTACGTTGACATTTCTTTTCCCACACCTTTCATAGCAACCTTGGAAACCAAACGCTCCAAATAGTACCTACCGCATTGGTCAAATCATGTTATCTCGGTTTAAGGAGGGGCATAAGAGGCGAGATGCAACAAACCCTACCAAATAAAGGACACCTTCTCGTTAACCATAAATTAACGACATAGGTGATGGCCTTTAAAAAATATGCGGAGTAGCGGATCTCTTCTCCACATAAAACATATAAAATATGTTATGCTCTCAAACCATCTCTTCAACATGAAGTGCCTTTAGGGAACGATTTAATACAACAAAGACACTATCAATCTCTGCAACAAGGGGAGGCTCAGTAAATGTGTTGCTCGGCATGGAGGGTGGCTTGTAAGGATGCTTCGCCTCAGAGGCATTAATAGTATCATCACAATATGCAGCTACACCGGAGGAGGATAACACTTTCATTGTTGTCGTAAAGTGCCCATCCACAACCTTGCGAAGACACTGCCCGATGTTGGTGTTACTCGTTGTTCTCTCCTCCAGAAAATCACCTCTACCCTGGCCCACGGACCCCAAACTAGAACCATTTAAAATATTTTTAACTAACGCTGTAATACCATCATCTTTCCCCCATGTAGCCAATGACTTAAGGATAGAACTTTGTTGCAAGGATTTCCTATTCTTGGACCTACGCTCTTGTCTACTCTTGGGCCTATGCACTTGAAGCGTGCATCGTGGAAAAAGTAACAATCTGACCCCAGGCATCAACAAAGTCGGTTGGGCAACTACCTTGTAAAGAGCCGCTTTCAACGCAAGAGAAAAAGCAAGCCGAAAACCATAAGGATACATTTGACAGTAATGATAGACACTTTGAAAGAGTTGTTCTCGCTTTTCACCTTCAATAGTCACCACTCCCACACCTTTATTAAAATATTCACTTTTATAAAAATGTACCCCACTAAATACCCCACGCACACTCACAAACCAAATGGTATATAATATTTTATAAAACATTTGAGACTTGCTTATAATGGAAGGTTTAAAAAAATTAAGATTAAACACTTGCTTATAGTGGAAGAATTTTATTACTTTTAATATTAAATCAATACAAGTCTGTCTATACATTTTAAGTTAAATTACAAATACATTAACACATATAATTAATACTAGACTAAAATACACCGTTGGTCCCTAAACTTGGCAAGACGATCGTTATGGGACAAAACTCGACTTTTCATCGCCATAGGTCCAAAACTTGGCAATTAAATGCCGAATCGCCCCTTGACCAATAACGCCTATGTCAACGCTTTTTTTCGTTAGTTATTGAGGGTATTATAGTTCATACACATTTATAACTCAACTTAGTTAATTTCGAGAAACGCCATCAGATACCATTTTGATCGCTTCCTCCTTCCTCACACAACCCTCACACGTACTTTAACAATGGCGTATAAGGAGCTTACTTTTACGTATGTAACTCGATGAGATGGTAAAATATGTGAAGGCAAAATATGGGGATACTTGGTTACAAGAAGATGAAATGTCGATGAAATGTTTGATGATTTATGCGTGTTTGCGAAAGAATCAAGTGATGAAAGGTTAGTCGGGTTTTTGTATTTTTGTGATTGACATTTTAAAGGAAGAGCATAAATAACTTAATTTATTTGATGAACCGATCGGTGTCGAATCATCAAAAGAGGGATTATAGCAAGCTAAAGGTATCCGACGATATGATTGAGTATGCCATGGCTACTTATGGAATACGTGGGATATAGGAGATGACATTGCTGATGTGATACTTGAAGACTTGTGGGGAAAATATGGGAATAAGGAGTCTGAGAAAGGTTAGAGTTAATGTTTCCAAGCTAAGAAAGTTGTAAATGGGTGAACTCTGATTTCTTTCGGTTTTGTCTATCTTTCCAGATACTAACGTGAAAGGAAATGAAGTTGATGTCATCATTATTTCAGACACATCTGATGATGAGTGTGGGAACATGTCTTCTAAGACCACTACTTTGAAAGGTTCCACTTCCCAAGCTTCCAAGGCTTCCACTAGCAATGTTGTACTTGGTCTTGTAGCGGCTGTGGGATGCTCCAGCACAAATAGGAATGAGTGGTATGTACCTCCCCCTAAGGACCTCAAGTCTCCCCCCATGAATATCAAGCCTCCCATCAAGAAGTTCCTGTTATTTTTAGTTGTTGATGTAATGAAGATGTATATTTTTGGTCGATGATGGTTACCGAAACGATACTTGTTAACATGTATATTTTGCTTCATATGGTGTAATTAGGTGGTGGTGTAGGTATATTTTGGATATGTTGTTTTCATTTTGTAGTTTGCACTTGCATATCCAGTTTAGTTTGGCGTTTGGAAAACCCATTTTGACTTATAAGGTCAACATAAACCAAATTATTAGAGGAACCACACCGAATTGTTAGTATTTAAAATCTCTTTTGTAACCAAAATTCAATTATTATAAACGTAGAAGCACACCCATATCAGTTATGCAACATTTAGACTGAAAGACAACATAACATTTCTTGCTAGGAATTCACTGCTTTAAATCACTATTAGGTAATCCATTTGGTCTGTCAGTTGCAGTTGGTTGAAGTGGTGTTTGTCTTCATGCTCGCCATTTGGTCTTTCAACATGTGTGCTTCAAGTGGTGTTTGGCTACGGCGCTCTCCACTTGGTTTTTCAGCTGTAGGTGGTTCACTTTCTTCTTAATCACTGCCCAAGGATGCACCAACACTCGTAGGTGCAGTAATATGTAGTCCCATCACATATGCACCAATATCTCCTGTGTTTGTGTTTTCCCTTGTAACACCACCTCTACCAGTATAAGATGTGTTTCCCTTTCTGTCAAGGCACACTGGACAAACATACCACATGGAATCTCTATAAGGTGGACGCCTTGAAAAAAAAGGTCAATCCATTGTTTTCACTTTCACCAACAAATAATGCATACCATTTGACAACCATTTTCTACATCCATGGTGATAAAATGTTGGTATGATAAACAATTGTTGACTTAAGATGTATTATATAAGTAGATGGGAGTTGTGGTTGTTGAAGAAGTAGATAAGGAGTAAAGACAACATAAATTCTTACAAACTAGTCAACTTATATAGTCAAACCCATAAAAACAAAAACATGTTCAAACATGATATTGTCGATATTACAAATGGCTACAAGAGTAGAAGCCTACAACCTTCGGAAACTGCTGGAATTTGTGCCATTCATAGCGTGAATTTTATCCAGCACATATAGATGTCTTGGATATAACTCTGCCACAGACACTCCATAGTAAGTTGCCTCAGACTTTGCATCTTCAAGCCAATTTTTCCTCTCCTATTCCTCTTCAATTCTTTTGTACATTCTCTCCTCTTCCAAAAACTGATGGAATGCTTCTTCATCCAACCTGGACTGCTCTTCATCTTCCTCCAAATTTGTTTGTTCTTCTTGTTTCTCATAAAGAGCTTCAACAAACTCTTGTTCCATAGTCTTCCTTATATCGACTTCATCCATCCACTACAAAAGTAATACATTTGCGCATCAACTACAATGCCAACACACAAGAACAATCATTATGCAAATGACAATTAAATGAATACCTGTTACCTTCTGCCATCACAATGCCTTTTTCTACCTCGAATCTTAGTTTCCTTTGTTGGTTTTGGTACCTGATCCTTGTGACAGCTAGACTTATTATGTCCAACAGTTTGACAATTGAGCATTTAACTGCTTACGAGCTCTAGATTTACCCATTTTGACGCAATTTCTCGAAAGGCTTGGGTTTATGTATATGAATTCAAATTTGTGGTAAAATATGAGAATAAACTGCTTGCTATAAGTTAATGCAAATGTGAGGACAGGATAGGGGACTAAAACCTTAGTCCCCTATACTCTTAAACTGTTTGAGCAGGATAGGGGCCTAAAACCTTAGTCCCCTATACTCTTAAACTGTTTGAGCAAGGACCTTACTTCTACCAACACCCAATACAATCAAAACCGATATAACAACTCTCTTAGACGAATACAACAATTAACAACATAATTAACAAATTAAAACACTAGAACATAACATATAGATTCATTAACTTCATATTAAACATTAAATATTCAGTACATATTTTTCCAAAAAAAAGGGAAAAGATAACCACTTATTTCCTTCTCAACACTTCCTAAGATCATCAAGGAACTTGTTCCTGTCACACACCTATGAGTGTGCCTGACAGATCATCCTCCTTATCTCCAACGCCTTCAAGATATTAGCCTTTTGCTTGTTGCGAAGATCCTCAATAACCTTGTAGTTCATCATCGTAGTTCGAAAGCCTTCGATCTCAGAGATGTATTCTTGGGTTTCCTTCATACCCCGAATCAAGTCGGTCAAAGTGTTTTGGAGTCACTTAGCAATTTTGATGTCCTTATCATTTTCTCTCTAATAAAAGAGAGAAATCGAGTCAAACATGTAGTCAGAGTTCGAAGCTTTGGCGAGTTCATCAAGTAGTGGGAAGTCAGCCATTGGGAGGTTGTTGAGATTTTCTTAGAATATGTTTCTTTCGATTGTTGGTATGCAAATGGTATAGTGTATTAACCAATAAATACCAAAATCAACTGGACGTTTCAAATTCAGAGACTAATTGTGAAGTTAGTAAAGAGAGAAATAGTCAAGTTTGTGTGAGAAAAATACGGAATTTTAAGTGCAAAATGGCTAATCGCCAAATTGAGGGACCAAGTGTGACATTTTAAACCTATTACCTGCAACTTGACCTTTGCCTTCCTTGATACGCTTATACACAATTAATGTGTTGGGAATCACCAAAAGAACCCAACTAACAAGATCCGAAACAATAAACACTATCATAATAACCCGACCCAATTAACAAAACCCAATCAAAACGAAACCTAACATACATCCACACTCATGTACTGAAATACACATCTAGTCAAACCCATTCTTAAAAAAATAAAAAAGTAAAAAGGAAGGACAGAAGCATATTCGTCTCCACTTTTAAGGATGTGAAGGAAGAAGAAGAAGGTGAGGTCCTGTTCAGAATCCACTATAATGGGGTTTTTGATTATAGACCACTCAGGTATGAACGAGGTTCATTAATTAATCTATGTGCCTTTACCAGTGATAGGGATATATTTAGTTCAAGCCCTTATAACATGTTATTAGAGATTAATGAACAAAAATGGGCGTTTTTTTTTCTGTGATCCTAAAGAATCCCTAGAAAATGGTTTGCATTTGATTAATACTGATGTTGATGTTCATACTTTGTTTGGAATGGCTTAAACAAATGAGTCAGTTGATATCTTCGTAGCCCACAAGCCCCAAAAGTTAGCACAATTTTACTTAAAAAAACATCAGTTTTGAAGTTGTGGGTTAGGTAGAGCAGGATGCTTAGTCAAACAACTTTAGGACTAGACGTCCAATGGCGGGGATAGATAAGAAAAAATGCAGGGGGTGGAACCAGGACACCAAGAGTGAAAGGTGGTGTTGTAATCAAAGGCGAAGAAGGGTTGTAGCTAAAAAGGAGAAAATTAAAGGAAAAGGAAAAGGAAAGATGGTTGATGAAGAGGATGTTTTGCCCGTAAAAAAGGGAGAAGTTGTTCAAGAATTTAGCGAGGTTTAGATGGAAGGGAAGGCCAAATGGTTGAGTTTGCAGGGTTTGATGTTGAGAACTTGCTCGGTTTTGATGTGGAGGGAAGGTCGAAGGCTTGAGCTGCTGTCTTCGATGTGTCAAGCGGTGTTAAGACACCCTTAGGAGCAAAGAAAGATTACAAACCACGCCCTAGCAATCGTCACCAAAGGCGACCCTAGGTGAGGTTTCAATGATGAATACCATATCATGTGTTTAATTCCATTGTCGTAATAGTACGAGACATAACTTATATGTTTGTTGTTTGTATACTTGTTTTGCGAGACAATTAGCAGACATCATCAATTTAGGGTTCATGTTTTGTCGGTTCATCAGTTTCTGGATATTGATCAGAGCTGTGTAGATCATTTGAAGATTCAGCAGTTGAACGTTTTGAAGTTGGGCCCAAATTCATCTTTTATACTTTGTAAAGTATCAGTATATTAACATGTATCAGACAATGACTCTGTAGTATCATTTATGTTCTAGTTTCGTCAAACACTGTATATAGTTGACTGTTATAAGTCAACTAGCTAAGTAGTTGATAATGTATAAATTTGTTTGTTAATCCCGGTAAAATTTCATGAGCTCATACTTTCCTTACCGTTGACTTTTATGAAGTCATACTTAAGTGGTGAGGACTCGTACAACCGATATAATTTGTTCAAACAATAACCCCTTTATGTGTTGGTGGAATAGTTCTTGAGTTAGAATTAACTAAGTTGAGTTATAGAAGTGTATGGACTATAATACCCTCCAATCTTTTTATAACTAAGTTAAGTTATAGAAGTGTATGGACTATAACTAAGTTGAGTTATAGAAGTGTATGGACTATAATACTTAAGTGGTGGCATTTAATGGCCAAGGTTTGGACCTATGGCGATAAAAAGGTCGAGTTTTGTCCCATAACGATGCGTCTTGCCAAGTTTAGAGACCAACGGTGTATTTTAGTCTTAATACTATTTAAATCAAACCCCTCACTTAAATGTACAACTATTTTACCACATTGTGCAATCTAATCAAACTATTAATCATATATTGTTAAAATCTAACAAGCCAAACACTTAAAGTTAATTTCAATATGAAGTTCTCAAAGAATTATTACTAAGAAAAGCTTATACTCGAAAAGTATGACTTGCTGAAAATTTTAATTACAAGGTAATCCGTCGTCGAAACACGCGATTACCCTGCTAGTGAATATTAAAAACATTAAGAAGGGCTCACTTTGCACAAATTCATATTCTCTGAGCACCTCACCATTCGTCTCCTTATTTTTTGTTCCTCACGCATGAGTGGCCTCCCAACAAACAGGCATTAGCGGAGCTACGTGAGGACCTAGGAGGGCGGTAACCCTCCCATAATTTGGAATACCATGCATAGAATATAACTAGTAGGTACCCGCGTTCATGATGCGGGTACCCAGTAAAAGTTCCGTGAATCATGTATTTTAGTTTATTATGTTTTTTTTGACAATAAATTTGAGATATCAAGAATTTTGTTTAACCCTGTGCCGTTCGGGCTCGAGCCCATTGGCCCGTGCCTGTTTGGCCGCGCCTGCTTGAGCTCGACCCGTTTGGCCGTGTGCCCGTCGGCCCGACCCGTCTGGACCGCACCGCTTGGGCTTGGGCTCATTTGGCCCGTTGCCCGTTCGGGCTTGAATATTTGTATAATGTGCTTTATTATTTGTATTAGTGACATTTAATGCAAGAATTGTGTTTAAGTTGGTTGTACAATATGCTTAATAATTCGTATTTCTTGTGTAAAGGGTGTTTTAATAACTACATTAATTGTATTTATTGACCAGTTAATTAATTGACTATGTTAAATATCTTGACCACATTAATATTGCTTTGTATTTTGTCCATTAAGTTTTAAGACTTGTAAGTCTGAAAATTAAGATTGATGAGAAAGATCATTAATAGTGCATTGTGTATTGTACAATAGGATTTGTATTTTGTAAGTCTTAATTTTAAAACCATGAGAAGAGAGATTCATTCCTCTATTATAAGTAGTATAGACTATTTTTGTTCAATACATTCATTTAAGACTAAAATACACCGTTGGTCCCTAAACTTGGCAGGACGAATCGCGATGGGACAAAACTCGGCCTTTTCATCGTCACAGGTCCAAACCTTAGCCATTAAATGCCAGATTCGTCCCTTGACCAATAACGGCGCTGTCAACGTTCCGTTATACGCAACAAAAACCCGTAATCATGTTACTGTTGAGGGTACAATAGTCATTTTGTTTTATTTACTGTAGCAGCTGTCTTGTCCAATTTCCCACCATTATGTACAATATAACAAAACTGTGTAATCATTGCTTATCCCCAAACTTGTTTTGGAAGCCTACCCAGAAAACCCTAATGCAATGTCTATCATCAAATCAAATAATCTAAGTAAGAAAATAACGAACAACCACCTTGGATTTACTCTGTGGCGAGTAAGGGAATATCCTTTATATGATGATCGTGAAATGGAGGAAAGAGCTGCAATTAGGAGATATTGTAAGTCTTTTTGGTTAGAGCCTATTACAATCATATGTTAGTACGACCGATTAAGTTATTCTCCTTTTAGGTAACTTTAGCTTAACAATGTTTTTGTACATTTTTATATTGGGTGAACTCGGATCGCTTAGCATGATGTTCCATTATGAAGGTACATTCAAATACTTTCCGTGTAGGATATATCAAGGAGGCAAGAAATGCCTTATTGATCTTGTGGAAATAAAAGAGGTATCTGTTGATGAAATGGATGATCTCATGACCCAAATCGGTTATGAGTCCGACAAACCAATTATTTCTACTTTCTTAAGCCTGGTTGTACATTAGACGACGGTTTGTTTTCTTTGCGTGAAGTCGCTAATGTAGACTTGTTGAAAGATGTTGTCATATAGCATAAGTCGATAGACGTGTATGTTGAAATAGGGAAGACTAGATTAGAACTTTCTGAAATGTCCCCACAATCAACTAAGACTGTGTTTTAGGAGATGGATGAAGATAGGAGCGGCTATTCAATCCTGTTGTAGATGGTTGGTGTTAGATGATATAGATAATGAACCTGCCCTAGATCCGTTTATCCAACTTACACAATTTCATGTGGACGTCAATGATATTGGTGAATCTAGCAATTTGCCAAACATTGAGCCACTCTTTTCCACCTTAGACTGCTCATTTGCTAGCCAACCTGTTCATAACAGTGAGTGTGCTTTAGTAGTTATTGATGAGGACAATGCTATAAAGGAGCCTGATAATGTTGAGGTTAATCTGTTTAGAGTGAGTCAGGGGAAGCACTTAGACAAAGTTGGAACAACACTAGTTGATGTCAATAACAGCTTTGAGAAGCCTGAAAATTTTGAGGTTAATCTGTTTCAATTGACTCAGGAGAAGCATTTACACAAAGCGTGCAGAGCACTAGTTGATGTCAATAATGTGTTTGAAGAGCCCGATGTGGATGTAACTCGTTTCAATTGACTCGTGATAACATGGAAGAGGATCATGTTGTTGATGTTACTGTTACAAGCGAAGTCACACTAGTGACTTTGGCAATGCGATTAAACCAAATGAAGAGAACACTTGTCAAGAGAATGATGCACAACCGGTATGGTACAAGTGAGGCGAGTAATGATTTACGTGAAGAAGGAATAACCAAGAATATAAGTGATGACGTGTAGTTGGTAAATGATTTACCCGTGATGGTTGATGATGCATTTTGCAAGGACCATGTTAGTTTCAACACGCTGAATTTGCTAATGGCGCCTATACCACTTTTTCTATGTCGGTCGAGTTTGGTATCATAGGGAAGTAAAAACCTAGTAAGAGAGCATTCAATAGAAACTAGGAGGAGTTGTTTTTGTGAAGAATGACAAAACAAGAATAAGGGTCGTGTGGGGTTGTGTTCCACTTTCAGCCCAATCGAAGGTCCTAGACCGGATATAGGCCCATCTAGAAGTCCATTAAGCAAAGAGGTATAAATGCATTGCTTTCTAGAAAAAAGACCTTCACAAATACCGCCCATGGCTATTGTTTGTCGGCAGGAATGGTGAGACAGTATCCGGTCACGTAACATATAATGAGCAACAAACTTGTTTGCAATCAAGGAAGTCGAGCTTTTGACCTTCGCTATATCTCACGTAAAATTACAAAGACAAGTTGAAACAAATCCACGCTTCTTGTCGTCCGTGCATAATCAACTTACCAACCAATACGACCTTCAAGTGTCCCCGCAGGTTTTAAGGCCAAAACCTAGCAATAACAAACCATCGTGGGTCAATTCAAGCTACAATTTACCATGTTGAGAGATTATGTTCAAGAGTTGCGTAAGACAAACCCTAATACAACAATGGTGATGAATGTGGAACGACCTCCGATGAGTCTCTTCCAACCGTAGAATTCAAGAGATCAGATGTTTGTTTAGGTGCATTGAAGCAAGGATTTAAAGATTGTGGGAGATCGTTGTTCAATGGCTACTTTTCCAATTCGTGGTCCTTTCAATGGCCAAATGATGAAAACTGGAATTGATAGCAACAATGGTATATACCCTTTCGCTTATGCTTTTGTTGATTCGGATGACATAGGATCATGGACTTGGTTTCTTCATTGTTTATCCGATGATATAGCACTTGGGCCAATTTCAAGCATCACTTTTATTATCGACATGAATAAGGTACTCTCTTACTGCTCATGAATTTAAGTCTCTGCTTTGAAACAGACAAGAAACATATTTGATTTTGTGCGTGATATAAGTAGAGCTTTAGCGAAGTTTTTCAAAGTGCGTAACACGATTTTGTATTAAAAGCATTCTTGAGAAAATGAAATTGCAATGGAAAGGTAGGGCCTACAAAGACCATATGTGGAAATGTGCAATTTCAATCTGCAGGCAGCTTCGAAAGCTATGGTCGATCTCAAGAAACTTAATGAACCAGCCCATGATTGGTTAAGTAAGATACCACCGATCCATTGGTCAAGGTCATATTTTTCATGTAAGTGATCTATCTGTTGCACTTACTTTGTATTTGTAAATGCAAGATAAACAGTTATAATTAATACATGTTTATTACTTGTCATCTTTAGGAGAGCTACTTCGATGTGTTACTTAATAACATGTGTCAAGTGTTTCATGAGAAAATAAAGAGGGTTTAAGCAAACCAATTATTACAAACCTTTAGAATACATCGAGGAATACCTGTATGAAGAGGATAATGCATGTTCTTATGGTGATTGAGAAGAGTGATGGGCCACTAACACCAACCGCACAACACATGCTAGAGGCTATTAAGAAAGAGGTCATATAAGTATATGGAATGGGGATCTAAGTTTCAAATTTAGTGGACCATGGGGTGACCGATGTGTAGTTAATGTTGTACACAAGACTTGTACTTATGAAGGTGGAGATAACAGTTTACCATGTAAACATGTTGCTACCAATTGAATATGGCTTTAAATGGCCAACAAGTAGGAGTCAGAAACATGGGCTCATCCTTGTTACTATCTTCTCACTTGGGAGGCTACCTATAAACACCATGTCCAACCTATAACTAGCGGTGTACATTGGGAAAAATCAACTATGCCAACAACAATTGTTCCAATCAAATCGAAACAAACCCGCCCACCGCAAGAGGTAGAAAAGAGTTAGGATAGCTCCCAAATCAAGAGATTGTGAAGGATGGTAAGTCGTCAAGGGCTTAGAAGAGTGTTAAGTGTAGTATTTGTGGCATTGCCGGACACAACAAGGTAACATGCCTAGGGTATCTTTGAGCCGCAAGTAGTAGAACCGCAAATAAGGGAAATGTCAAACATGTGCCTACTAAAGTCAGCAGGAAAAAGAAACATCCTAAAGGTAAAAAGGTAGCAAGCAGATAAAGAAGTCAAGGTATAAATGTGTTGTTGTTGAAAGCCAAGTTAGTGCGTTCAAGGAAGTGGTGTTCAATATGAAAATCAAGAGCCATCAATCAAGATCCCATCATACATGATGCATCCTCGTCACAATCCCAAAGAACATCAAGATGAAGCAATTGCCGATCCCAAGATGCATGAGCAAGCCCAAGTGTCAATCCCAACAACATGATCAATCCCACCGATTCTCGACAAATAATCGATGTTCGCGCTTCGCTTCAACCCACGCTACACGTAAGAATGACTAGCAAGCAGTCGCATGGAAAGAACGATGGCCTCACCCTAGGTCAAATCTGTTATGCTAATTATCTAGACGATGTTTCATCTAGGTTATTTCCTATGGACAAGTTATGTACTCTAAAAACATATGTGTGTGTGTGTCTAACTGTAGTTCTCATGGTTTGAAAAGTATGCAATTTTATGCAGTTGGAATTATATCCATTTGCATTAACTATGGAACCATGTCATTATTGTGTATTTTTTTAGATTGACTAAGCTTGATGTGTGAATAATTTGCATCAAAAGTAAGCAAAGCAAAACAGAACCTCATAAGAATGTTGACATTTAAAAGTCAACCCTAAACAAATTGCTAACCATCTGCATACCCATAAGGCATTGAAAATCAGAAACAAACCATATTGAATACTTCATAACAACGTTACTACAATTCAAGATACATAACATTAACCATCTCGCCTCATTACATAAAAGCTAAAAAGTTATCCCAATGCATAAACAATCAAGAACAACATCCAACTTAGCACTGTAAATCTTCCACTTCACACATCACCTTGAAAATGCTAATCTTGCCTCAAGCTCATTTCTCCCTCAAAAGGCTCGGTATGATCATTCTTGAACGAGCACAGATTTCGGGATCATACCATCTTATCCATCGACAAGAAGACCCTATTGATGATTATGACAAGTCATTAAACAACCACCATTGTTACAAACTTACACAAGAAATATTAAGACGCACTTACTTGAACAGACAACCAAATAATCGACTGGTTGGCAGAGCTCCACGGCGCGAATAATAGCTTGCTTACCACACCAAAGAACGCACCATCTTGAAACAATTATCATTTTGAAGAAGACCTGTTTTGAAGGACGGTTTAGGGATGGGTGATAAATGTAGACCAAACCATGTTACACACATATACTAGCTACGCATAACGCGTACAACGGTTTTTATTTAAGACGCTACATGTGAAAGACGATTTTTGCCCTCACCAACATAACGTTGACAACGACATTATTGGTCAAGGGACTAATCTGGCATTTAATGGCCAAGGTTTGGATCTGTGGCGATGAAAAGGCTGAGTTTTGTCCCATCGCGATGCGGCCTGCCAAATTTAGGGACCAACCATGTATTTTAGTCTTCATTTAATATGGGATTTTACTAATTTAGCCCTCTCAAAATAAACTTGTGTACACTTTGATCCTCAAAGAAAAAACATTGTAGCTCCACCACTGATGGTGCGTGAGCTAAGCTTGTCACGGCGGGAGTGAGGCTCCACTGAGAGCGATCTAACATTTAAATATGTGTGACACACTGTTGAAAATATAAGAAACTAAAAAATATAAAAAGGATTATCGTTCCTATCCAAGTTGGTTTCCTAACTAATTGCGTTACAATGTTCACGCACTATAAGTAAGACCATAACATTATTTTATGTCGAAGGTGATAGGTCCATATAAAGGGGTTGTGCTTTCTTAGATTGATACGCACAAGATCTTTAGCTTTTTACCAAGTTTATAAAGTAATTTGATGCGTCAAAGGTTTCTTTTAGGAAATGGAAATTAAAAATATTTGATAACTACAATTATAACATATAACTCAAGTCAACTGGAATTATACCCTCATAAGATTATTGTTGGTCATCCTACAAAATGTTGTCATTTAGTGACACAAAAAAGAAGTGCCACTAATCAAAATACCAACAAAAGTTTTAAAAAAAATGTCACAAAATTATTTAAGTGTTTCTTTTACACTTAAAAAAATAGATAAAAGTGAAGCAGATAAAACATTATTTATAATGACACAAAATATGTAAGAATAATTATTTAAGTGTTTCATCAAAACACAATTTTTTTCATCAAAACACAAATTTTGAATGTTTTGCCGAGACCTTTTAAGTTTCACTGAAAAGTTATAATTCAGTTATGTTTAGTGATACTTTTTTTGTGTCACGAGAAACTCTGTCAGTAAAAAACAATTTTCATGTAATGTCTATACTCACTAGATAGATTTCTGAAGGCTGGCTTTAAACATTTCAAAAAATATATTATAACCTACAGAAATCTCGATACTTAACATAGATTTATAGATGCATAATGCATATTTTTATGATTTCCCAAATCTATTTGGTATCAGAATTCGTTATGTAACAAAATTAGGTGAAAAGGCTAGGGGTGGTCGTTATACAACAAGTCATCGTCACAAGATATCGAAATAAAAAACCACCTTTCACTTGACTTTATAAAACCCAACCTCTAATATCTAAGTACGACCAAAACACTCAAAAACATCTTTTTCGGATGTTCTTGCACGTACTTTGATTTGTGTTTTGACACATATATGTATCAAGCTTATTCAACACATATATATTATTTATCAAGTAAGTAATATGGAGAAGGTATAAATGTGTAAAGTTAGATTATTACCTGTTAAACTAAGCCCATTTGTTCTTTTTGCTTATAGTATTGCAGGAAAAACTTTAAGCTTACCAAATCTACATTTATCGTCTTATATATTTAAAGAAGTGGGCAAATCTCTAACTTTAATGGCGAGAATGACCTATAAAATAAAGAAGAATCTTTACATATTTGAACAGATTTATTTCTAACCAAAAGTGTAAGAAAAAAGTTTATTGGCACAATATGCTTTTCGATTTGACAGTCAATGTTAACTGATTAAACTAGCCTAGATACCGAGTAATTAGTGTTGCAAAGTGGAGGTATGCAAATGTTTCTAAAGTTGCTACATAAAAGCTTTCTAGCTTTAAATCTACTCAGAAATGTAAATTACGATGCTTGTGAGTATTTACTAGCGAGAACAAGTGTTTATGTATGATACTTAAAGCAAGGATTAGGGTAAGTTTATCGTATGAGATTAGGCTAGTTGTATGTTCGGTTTTCTTTGACTGGTAAAAACTTCGAGATAAGAGTGTTTATCTAAAGTCGGGGTAACGCTCACATACAACTAGGGTTTCATATGTATAAAAATGGTGAAGATCAACTTGGTCATCCTCATGAATTGCATGTGTATTATAGGGATGCATATAGGGTTGTGTGAGATCCGTGGATGTGATCCAATGGTCTTGGGAGATCCCAGGGGAGTCGTCCTATAGATGAGACAAGAATGACACTTGATGTAATATTCTTTGCTCTTGGTGTTACGGGAATCTTCGTAGTAGGTGGTGTTCACACGTGACAATAGTACAAAGCGGTCTTGAAGGACAAATTGTTATCTTAGTTGTTACCTGGAGATTGGTCCTTTTGGGCAAAGCTTATCGTAGCCTTAGCTAGTCGTATCATGGAGATTAGTTCTTCTGGCAAAACATCTCGTGGGCTTTGGCCTTTTGGGCGTGTAATGGTCGTATGAGCTTAATATATCGGGCGAAGACTTCCATGCACTATCAAGTCCCGCAGACCATTATTATATTATATTTATATGATATGTTGATGAACTATGTTATCCTTTAGATACTTTCATGATACAACATAGGAGACCTTGCATCACTTCCAGCAGCCAATGCATCTTAATGAGTATTCATTGTGATGTATGAATCTTTGATGTGTTTTATTAAGTGATTGTTGTGGTTGCGAGTCTTGTGAAAGAAGGTAAATGGTGATGAAGTAATGTTAAGAATATTTATAATAAAGTTGAGAACCCTTGTGATAAGTTGAGAACCTTTTTAACCTTTGAAAGTTAAGAACCTAAGCCTTCGTAACTTATGAAAGTTAAGAACCTAAACTTCATGACAATTGAAAACTTGCGAACTCAAGCCTTTGGAACAAAACCCTTCATAACAAACTGCTACCTTTGTAACACCTTAGTTACAAGCCTTAGACTTCGTCCACTAGAACATTCGTGAGAAAAATACAATCCCTAGAGTTCGTAACAAAATAACCTTCGTAATAAAGAGCTTCGTAACAAACTAACCTCAGAATAAAGAGCCTTCGTAATAAAGAACTTTGTAACAATTGACTTCAGAACAAAGAACTTCATAACAAAATTTATGAACCTTAAGACTTCGTAATACTAACCTCGGAACAAAACCAAATTTAAGAACCTTATCCCTTCGTAACTTTTACCTTTGTAAGAAATGTTGAGAACCCAACCTTTGTAACTTTTGGCTTTGTAAGAAATACCCTGGTAACAAAAATTAAGAACCCACACCTTCGTAACTATTACCTTCGTGATAATTGAAACTCTATCCTCGTAACAATAGTGTCTTCGTAACAAATGTTAAGAAACATATGCCCTTGTGACTTAAACCTTTGTAACTAATTAAGTTGTAACACAAACCCTAAGAAAAACTTGCGAAGGTATCACTAAAAAGCAAAACTTACGAGCTAAAATTCAATGAAGTTTCGAAGTAATATTAAAAAACTGGAAAATTAAGAGCTAAACATAAAAAGTTACGGACGATCTTGAAAATATCTAAGTTGCGAACCTATATTCAAAAAGTTACGAGCTAAAATTTAAATATTAAAAGTTACGAACCTAAATATAAACTCAAAATGCACCTTTTAAGCCTAAAATCATCATATTTTACCTAAAGTTTTGATTTTGATTGTTAAAACACGTACCTCATAGAACGATTTCCACTAACAAACTTTGATATCTAACCGCGAAAATGATAAAACCAAGTGATTTTAAGCATGAAAAGAACTATTATATTGAGAGAGTAACGAAACTTAACACCTAAAAACGTATAGAAATCTACTCTAAATGACGAATTTAGACTAAAACAAACACTAAACAACACTTAAATCTATCACATACTAGCTCTTGATACCAATTAATGTCTCATATTTATTCTAAATATATCTTAACACATACATACACACACACACATAAAGAGAGAGAGAGAGCTCCTGATATCATTTTATTATTATTATTATTATTATTTTTAGAAAGGCAGCTCCTAATATCAATTATTTTCTCATATTTATTCTAAATATATTTTAACACACACAGAGAAAGAGAGAGAAAGAGGGGATGTACAATTTTCAACTAGTGAGAGAAAGAGGAGAGTACCGAGAGAAATGTTAAAATGTACATAGGAGGATAATAAAACTCACACCCTCACAAGTGAGACTTGTGGGGGATATTAATAGTCGAACGAGTACAAGGGGTGCCTTCTTAACTTTTCAAAGTTAAGAAGGCTCGCAAAATCTATTCCCCTCCCAACTATACAAGTGTCGATAGGGTAAATAATACAAAACAACTACTAACGTACATTTAACTACCAACATACACTAATGATACATACTTTCTGTGTCCTAACAAAAACAATAGATGAACAAATCAAAAAGAAAAAAATGGGTTGATCCTTGATTATAGCGAGAACTACAAATTCATGATATAAAAGACATGGTAGGAGAAGAAAGACTAACACAAATGAACTCAAATATTATAAGTAGCAGACGAACACATCTGAAGAAAGGTTTACTTAGTGTTTCAATAGACCAGATGCAAACCCAGACATATCTTATGAACCTTCACATAGGGTTCACAAAATCCCAACCTGAGCAAACCCTAATATTAGGGTTTTAAGACCACATCAATGATCTAGCTCTTGTCCTTAAATATCAAGATTTTAACATTTATTTGGTGGTCTTGGTTGAGAGAAATGATCATAATACATGATGGAATGCGCGCAGAGAGAGAGAGAGAGAGAGAGAGAGAGAGAGAGAGAGAGAGAGAGTAGCTAGTTTGTTAGAAATGGAAGAATACAAGAATGCGCTCACCCTCAGAGTCTAGGAGGGTATATATAGGCTTAATACATGCTATATATCCCTAGTTAACAGCATTAGTACCTGCGTATTAAGTATACAAGATAGCTACTACAATTCACGTAAATGCTTTCACTTTTCAGGCTAACAATATCCCTCCAAGTGATGACATACGTGAATTACTTACAATGTTTCGTACAAGTAAAAGATACATTAAAACATAGTTGTTTCAAGGATGACATGACAAATCATGATCTTCTAGAATCCTAAGCTTACTTTTTCTTCTTCATTACTGGGAGACGAAACATTGTAAAAAGACCTAATTGGGTTATTACTCTCTCCCAATTAGTGTGGCTATTTCTTTTGCTCCCTCCCAAATTAACAACCCATCTTTAGCAGATTAGAAGCTTGTTGTATACATATCTTTTGATGTTAGAAGATACCGTATCTTTGAACTTGATGTATGATGTGTTTTTCGTTGAAGGTATTTTTTATTCAAGTTTTAAATTTGCTAGACTTTACCTAAAGACATATTCTCACGAGCAATGTACCCGATCAGATGTAACCAATGAGGTAAACACGAGGTCGATATTAGGAATAGTGTTGTTTAAACTAACCTAGTGTATTTTATCAATTTGAAGGGGGTTTTGATTTTTATTTTATTATAACTACTTAAACTATAAAAGTAAATTAAACTAATCTATTCTACTTGTGTTGTGATCCGTAAGAGAAAGAAGTGCTAGCCATTTTACTCCATTACACATTTTAGTTATCCGTTTACTAGTGCAATGATTTTAATGTAAAGTTCTGGTGACTTTAGAATGTACAGACAATATCCCTTTGGTCCAGGCAATACCTCCATACAACTATCTAACTTAGACTAGACCACTTGGTCTATGCATCTAGCCTATATACATGTAATCATTTATACCATTTGGTCCATGCACCTACTCAATTACAAGTTTTCATTAAGTTGTGTCAACTAACCTATGTGGTTTATCTGTGATACCCACTTATTCCATGCGATATCTACTCTTCTCACGCGATCACTTTGTTGAAGAGCACTATACCAACTTAAGTGTTCTCGCATTATACATCTAAATTTCTCATTGGTCTTGGCAATTCGTAAACTTAAAATGCTCAAACACAAAAACAAGTACTTATTGAACAATAAACACATAAACTAAAAAAAACCAAACATCAAATCCTTAATAAACGAAATAAAAATCATGTAATAGTCATAACATGGTTCGCACCAAAAGGTGTTAGCCCATAACGTATGTAAAATCACAAGAAGTAAATTCAAATGAAAGACAAATAGAAATCATAGTGAAATCGATATGCAAATCAAATGATTAAACCTAATGCGATGGTACGAGACATTCTTGATGCAAGTTTTACTGACCAGGTTTTAATATTTATAAAGTCTCGTTATACCTATGGTCTACCATAATGCACTAACGGGCAGTGTACCCGATCATGTGTAGTGTAGTATTTGGTAAAGCCGAGGTCGTACCAAGAGCTATGGATTATTACTAAGTCTAAGTGTCACAGATTTTAAATATGATTTCGATAATGAATTACTTATTAAACTACTAAAGCAGATAAAAGCAAATAAAGGTAAAGGATAAATCAATAGAGGAAAGTGGTGCTAACCTAGTTATTCCTCCTAGCTATTTATGTCTACATCTACTTACTTCCAATTACTTCAGGTGGTGTCAAAGTCGAGAGGACAACATTTGGTCAATTTGCCCTAACCCATCAACAAAGATGCCACCACAGGAGAAGGCAGGTGTCCCCTCATAAGTCTTGTTGTTCCTGGTCCCCTAAGCCTAGTCATTAGCACCGCTACATGCTAGATTTATAATAGTGAGTGCCCGGCGTTAGCAACTTAAACACTCACCCCTAATTCTTAAGTTCATCCAAACGGTAGGTGATCGCTTGGTCAAATCGCACAAGTGTAAAGGGTCGCATTGGTCATATCTTACCCTTCCTGTCTCATCCGCCTCACCTAGGGTTGGTCATATCTCCTAGGCAATTGGCCTCACCGCCATTCAAAACTACCGAAAAAGTGGTAGCACCGATAAACTATGCATGCATACACTTAGAAATAATTATACGGCAAGAATGTAAACGCAAACAAAACAATTATGAATCATAACTAGGCCAACACCAAGAGGTGCTTAGCCGCTCATATTAACCATACAAATCAATTTAATATTCAAAGTTACGAAATACGTGAATCGAAAGTAAAGAAAAGATAAAATGCTAATGCTTATCGTAGGGGAGTGATTTCTCCCTTGGAGACAGCTCCGTATGCTCCTCTAGTTGTTGTGTGTGGAATGGGATGATTAGAAATGCTGGAATTTGTGGGGTATTTATAGGCCAGATCTGGGTTACGGCGTAACTAATATAAGAGATACGCCGTAACCATCAATTCCTTTGTATTTTGCACTAGATCTGCTGGTTATGGCGTAACCTTATTAGTGGTTACGCCGTAGTCTTCAATATTACTTGGTTACGCCGTAGTTGATGAAATAGTTACGGCGTAGTTATCAGCGGCATGGAACCTCATTTGACCTAATATAGTTACGTCGTAGCCTTTGGGGAGAGTTACGCTTTAGTTACGGCGTAATGTGAGAGATGAGTTACGCCGTAACTTCTTTAAAGTCAGCATACTATGATAAATCTTTGATATTTTCTAGTTTCGCTCTTTAGCTCCAATGCTCGTAATTTACCCGAAGTGGAAAACAAAGGAAAACAAGCGTAAATCCATATAAATGATATAAATTACAAGCATTATCGGGGAAATTGACACTAAATATTCGTGACAATTTGATGTTATCAAATATCCCCACTGAACTCTACTTGCCCTCAAGTAGACCTTATTAGAAAGATTCCTAAAAGATATCTCCCAAAACCTAGAAAATATAAGTTTATAAATCCCTTATGCTAGAATAAAACAAAGCCGAACACCTCAAGAAAGGGGAACAAAACACTCAAATCTCTGAACTATTCTAAGTGTCAATTTCGGGGTGATCACTCAATCGCACAGTCATAGCATGTATTCTATCATAAGCTTGGCGGTTATACAAATTTCTACCACTAGTGTTAAGGGCTAAACAATTCTCGAAGGCAACATGGGTAGACACGACAAATGTTAAGGGGTGACTCGTCATTACTAACATGTCACGACGAAGTGGACAAAATCAATGATAAATGACCAAATCCATGGCCAAGACACCAAAGATTGCTCGCTGCATCACCTAGACATGCTTCATGACTAAAGGGTAGGATAAGACAGGGGATTTATAAATGGTGTAAAAAAAACAAGTAGGTAGTCTAAATCTATAACCAAGTCATCACTACTTACCGTCCGCCCAAAGTTCAAGCTTTGAAGTCAAGAAACCGGATCTTGAAATACTAGGTAGATGTGTCATTAGAGGACGTCGTGATGGGCACACTACCTTTTCTTTAACTGTTGGCATAATTACCAACTCCAATCTTCAAATGTGACCGAGGTGGCCTCCTCGATACTAAATATATAAAGCTTATAACATAGTGCTTATAACATCGCACTTTACAATAACATAACAACCCTTTTTTTTCGAATCACCTTTTTTTTCCAACATAACAATAATAACTAAACATAATATCCCCCCTTGAGATGAACAATGAGAATTTGGGGGGTCTTCAATGATCTTCAGGAATATGTGATTTCTGAACCTTTCCACTTGAACCTTGAACTTAGGCAAATGATGACTTCCCAATCACAAATAAAGACTACAGGGTAGGCTAAGGTGTATAGGTGTATCGAAACAAAAGAGTTTCACATGGGGGTACTCAAGTCGAGGTGACTAATCGATAGACACACAATGGTAGGCTATTTGGGTGATAATCCTATAATATTGCCTTCAAAAATTGAAAAGTCCAAATACATCGAGCTAACTCAACATACCTCGTCTATGGTCTCGAAATGATGCAAAGGCCAAGTTCTAAAGTTTATAAGCTACAAGACAATCATAATTTGGTGGATTTGGGGTAAAATATTGGAAACGGATAAGGCTAATCTCACCATATAATATCAAGGGTTGTATGTGCTCGGCTAAGGTCTAATCTAGTTAGGTTAAGAAAACATGTAAAAATTTTAAAATGGCATATTTTTTCAAAATAAACTAGAAAACGAGGGCGAATAATTTTCAAGAGATAATTCTACTCCATCCACCCACTTGAATTGTACAAAGTCCCTTTGTACTAAGCATTAAATAGAGGTGAAGAGAAAAGTAGAATTAGAGCGAGAACTTCCCGAAATTCGCTCCAAAAGAAAGAAGGCCCACGAAAATAGACGTGCCTCAGATAAGCATCATGAACAAAATTCAATCCCGAAATCACACCACCGACAAGCATAATTCTAAAAAGAAAAAATGAAAATGAAAACAAACCTAACTCACTTTCAGGAATCACGGTTGCATTTAGCATATGCAACAAGTCTTTAAACCACTTGGTGTCCCAAGTGGACAAGTGAAGTCTCGTGAGGGTTTATAGGAACACACCCACAAAGTTCATTTAAAATACTAATACAAGGTTATTGTTTTTAAAATGAAAGAATTAAAGCAGAGAAGGTTACGTCAGAACTCCGTGAGGGAGTTACGCCAGAATCGCAAAACCCCGACATAAGTTGCAAAGCGAGTGGTTACGGCGTAACTACGAGATGGTGGTATTACCTGTAATTGGTAATGCGCCTAAGATTCTCTGCGCAAAAGGTTGGTTACAAAGATAATCATATAGATGAGTTACGCCGTAACTATGGTCGATCAAGAATCATAAAAGCAATTATTTCCTCGTTTCCGCAAAATGGTTAGAAAATACAAAACCCTACGAAATGGAAATAAAACAAAAGAAAGGGATAATTGGGTTGTCTCCGAAAGAGCACTTTTCTTTATTTATGAGTCTTTAAGTTAGACTCAAAGTCGCGGGGCTCTATGGGGGCCTTTGGACCTGGCCGACTTCTTCAATGTCTTTCATCAGGATATTCCTCACCCAGGCGACATTCGTGGCAGTGCAAAGGTATTCATTAGTTTCAACCTTCCGAATTTTGCAAAATGTTTCCTCCGGTCCCAAGTGGTAGCGAGTGAACTCATATTTTTCAACAATAATTGGTGGTAGCCTCTTGTAGGGAATCCCAAGGAGTTTGCACCTCCTGTGCTCATATGCTTCGTCATCGGGGTCAGTAAATTCCTCATTTCCTTACAACTCAAGGTAATCTAAAATCCCCTCAATGTCATCGTCATCAGAAGCGGTACATTTAAACCATTCTTCATCGAGCAGATTCTCCACTAGTACACGCTTGCATTCTTCTTTTTCATCTCTTACCAACTCTTTGTCATTCTCAACTATTATTCCACTCGTGTTGTTAGGACTCTCGTTGTTTGAATTTTCTTTACTCATGTACTCCTTCCACTTTTGTTAACGTATCTACATGTCCATACTTAATTTTTACCCAATTAACAAATCCCAGGTTGTCCAACCAAGGCAAACTTGTTCTTTCCTCATCGTTGGTTGACATCCAAAAGAATTCGTCTTCTGCCATTCTCCTTAAGCTGCTTCCCCCGTTACATTTATCGTCATACGGGTTGCATGATGCCCAAAAAACTTCCCCATGATATTTTATTTTTTCGCACCAGTGACTACGTATTTCCTTGTTGTCAGTTTCTTCCATGCAGTAGATGTCGTTATTAGCCACTTCCTTTTCCCGATTATGATCCTCGTAGTCAATCTTGAGTTTTTTAAAAAGATTTAGGTTAATCTTAGCGTTCCCAAATTGTATTGCGTACCAATCATCAAATGTCAAATCACCGAACTTGATATTGTGTCTCTCAAACTAGTGAGTGCACGTCAACTCTTCCTCTTTTTCACTATCCCCGCCGATGCAATGCTCGCGGAAGGGGTCGCACGTAGGCCATGCTCGTACGGCTTCATCGTCAGTAATGATTATTGGAGTGCACCAATGAGTGATAGGTGCCTCCTCTTCTTCCTCAAAGGAGAGCTTTTCTAATCTTTCTTTATCGAGATATGCAGCCCACATAAATTTATTATTCTTGATCCTATCCTTATCGGCCCCCGTCCGAAGTTTCGTTTCTAGGTTCGCATGAAGCCCAAAGATCATACTGAGTCCCCTTAGTTACGGGTATCGCCTTGCACCGTTGATATTTCTTTTTAGATGGGGACAGAGGCGCAGATTAATGTCGCGGGACCATCCGTTAATTACCGTATTCCCGATTCGCCTACTCCGAGAAAGTTGTCTGCCCATGTATCCCAATTACGCCGTAACTGTGATGTATGGTTACGTCGTAACTCACTTGAGTTATTCTTATCAATATCAGTTATAACTCCTTGATCGCTGTCAAAGACATAGTTACGCCGTAACTCTTTAAAAGGGTTACGGCGTAACTCAAGACTGTCGACGGAATTTTTACCATTATTCGCATCTTCAATGTGAGAATTACCCTGTATCTTTGAGTCATTAGCAAAAATCACTTTACATTCCATGGCGGGTTTTGATCCTTCTGGTTTATTGTTATTCCTTCTTACTTTCTCACTCAGCTTCTCCACCATAGATTCAAGGTTTTTTAGGGTTGTGTCGTGATTGGAAAGGCTTTTGTCATTGTTTTCCTGGAATTCCTTTAACCACTCATCTTGCTCCTTTTGTCTTTGGGCTGAACTTTCCAGGAATTTGTTAATTGTTTCTTCGAGACTGGGCTTTCTTTCTCTATAAGGCCCACGGTTGTAATTTCCACGATACCCGTTATTATTTCGAGTATCTCCGTAAAACGGTCAATTTTCTCCATATTTTGCTTCTTCAATTATATTTTCTTCATCAACGTGAGGACAATTTTTCGTGAGATGTCCTCCCCCACAGTTTTCACAACCCACTTGGATGGCATGAACGGTTTCTCTAACTTTCAGCATGTCTCGACTAAGATTTTCAATTTTATTGGCGATTGCTGCAATTCCATCAAAACTTCCGCTTTGGTTTCTTTTGCTTCCTCCATCGTGCCATTTTTTAGAATGATCAGCCATTTTTTGAATGGCTTTAATAGCAAGGGTAGGCGTCATGTTCGAATAGGTCCTTGATAGTCCAAAGATTTGTCTCGTAGTTATGTTGATTCCTTGTAGAAGATGTTGACCTTCTCCGGTTGTTCGATCATGTGTAGGACATTTGTAAAGGAGATCGTTGTATCTATCCCAAGCTTGATATAATGTTTCATCGCCTTCTTGTTTAAAATTATGGATCTCCAAAAGCTGGTTAGAACTTTTCGATGGCGGACAATATCTCCGAATAAAGTGCTTCTAAGTAGAGCCCAAGTATTAATTGCTCCGTGGCAATCTTCGATCCATCTTCCTCGCGCCCAAGAATCATGGGAATACCCTTAGCATAATAGCATCATGAGACACGCTTGAATGTTGAAAAGGCTTGCGATGTATAAGACATTTTCAACGTGCTCATATGCATCTTCGCCCTGTTTTCGAAAAGGGTTAGCACAAGCTCCCTCATAAATTGGTCTTTGATTTCGAAACGGACATCCGCTCCAATTGCCGGTCTTACGAGACCTGGCCCTTGTTATGCTCTTGTCAACGCCAAATATTCCTCAAGAGTGAGGTCATCGATGTTAACAACTTCCATGGTACCTGAAGACTCGAATAATGATCGTGAGAAAAGTTTAAAACAAAAACTTGATGCAGGTTTTACTGACCAGGTTTTAATATTTATAAAGTCTCGTTATACCTATGGTCTACCCTAATGCACTAATGGGCAGTGTACCCGGTCGTGTGTAGTGTAGTATTTGGTAAAGCCGAGGTCGTCCCAAGAGCTATCTATTATTACTAAGTCTAGGTGTCACAGATTTTAAATATGATTTCGATAAGGAATTAATTATTAAACTACTAAAGCAGATAAAACCAAATAAAGGCAAAGGATAAATCAATAGATGAGAGTGGTGCTAACCTAGTTATTCCTCCTAGCTAGTTATGTCTGCATCTACTTACTTCCAATTACTTGGTGGGGTCAAAGTCGAGAGGACAACATTTGGTCAATTCGCCTCTAACCTATCAAAGAAAGATGCCACCACAGAGAAGTCGTGTCCCTCATAAGTCCCGTTGTTCCCGGGTCCCTGCCAAGTCATTAAGTACCGCTACATGCTAGATTTATAATAGTGAGTGCCCTGCTAGCAATTTAAACACTCACCCCTAATTCTTAAGTTCATCCAAACGGTGGTGATCGGTTGGTCAAATCGACAAGTGGAAAGGGTCGTCGGTTGGTCATATCTTACCCTTCCCGTCTCATCCCGCTCACCTAGGGTCATTGGTCAAATCTCCTAAGAAATTGGCCTCACCGCCATTCAAAACTACCAAACAAGGGTAGCTACCAATAAACTATGCATGCATACACTTAGAAATAATTATACGAAGTAATGTAAACGCAAACAAAACAATTAAGGAATCATAACTAGGCCAAGACCAAGAGGTGCTTAGTCGCTCATATTAACCATACAAATCAATTCAATATTCAAAGTTACGAAATAAATGAATCGAAAGTAAAGAAAAGATAAAATGCTAATGCTTATCGTAGGGAGTGATTTCTCCTCGAGACGACTCCGTATGCTCCTCTAGACCCGCTTTGGCTTTTTCTCACGTTCTCGCTTGTTGCGTGTAGAATGGGATGATTAGAAATCGAATTGTGGGTATTTATAGGCGGATCCGGGTTACTACGTAACTAATATAAGAGTTACGCCGTAACCATCAATTCCTTTGTATTTTGCACTAGATTCGTTGTTTACAGAACCTTATTAGTGGTTACGCCATAATCTTCAATATTACTTGGTTACCAGTAGTTGATGAAATAGTTACGGCGAGTTATCGCCGCGTGGAACCTCATTTGACCTAATATAGTTACGTCGTAGCCTTTGGGGAGAGTTACGCTTTAGTTACGGCGTAATGTGAGAGATGAGTTACGCCGTAACTTCTTTAAAGTCGACATACTATGATAAATCTTTGATATTTCTCCGCCCGCCTCTTTAGCTCCAATGCTCGTAATTTACCCGAAAGTGGAAAACAATGGAAAACAAGTGTAAATCCATATAAATGATATAAATTACAAGCATTATCAGGGAAAATTAACACTTAATATTCATGACTATTTGATGTTATCAATTCTCTTCTTAATTTCCTAGCTCTTGGGACTGATCTTGGGGCTTTGGAGTGGTGGAATTCGGTTGTGGTGGTAAGTGGTGAGTGAATGATATATTGCAAACCCGTATTATGGCTTCTATATATAGTTTTTGGTTTGGACTTAATACGGCGTATTGAATTGCTAAACACGGCGTATTTCGGATTTCTTAAGTGCTGATGAAGAAAGCATATTCCAAAAATATTCTTCAATACGACGTATTACTGAGTAAGATACACCGTATAAGTTTAAACGCGCGATATACTTTGACTGGGGATAAGTTCTTTAATACAACGTATGTCAAGAGTTTCATACGCCGTATACCTTTAATATTTGACTTGGGCTTTGACTGCAAAGCTTCCAAGTACGGCATATTGCAAGAGTTAAATACGCCGTATTCCTTCATATTTACCAATATTTTATGAATTCTTCGAGCTATCAATACGGTGTTTGGCCATATTTACATACGTCGTATGCTCTTTTGCAGCTAGCATACATAATTATCAAAATAGCTCCAAATCATGCCTTTTTCCGCATCTTTTTCAATATTGCTCCAAAAACATTGAAAATAAAAAACTTAAGCAATTAAGTATCAATTCAGTCATAAACATACAATATTTGAGCAACAATTAAAGGATAAATATAGTACTAATTTGATGTTATCAAATATCCCCCCAACTTGAATTTTACTTGTCCTCATGTATACTTTAGATTAAGTAATTATAAAAACATCCTAAACATTGGTTTTGGAGTTAAGCATCAAAGTAATTAACTCAACCAATAGTGCTAACCATTACACCTCACGAATAGGAAATGAAATTTGATCATCTCTCGTAACTAATTTTGGGTGTTTATATAGTGGTACGCTCTTGCACAGTCGTGGTGAGTATTTTATCATAAGCTTGGCAAGGATACATATATATACCAATAGATTCTAGGACATTAAACAATTTTAAAGGAAAAATGGGTTAAAATGTGAAGGCTTAATGGTTTGTCATTCTTTTTAATCTCTAGCGACACAAATATTCCAGAAAAGGTGATAAAACGGCGAATACATAATCGTAACGACAACCACGATACTCGTGATTGCTCATTCCCTAACTCGAATAAGCTAAAGCCAGGATTAAGTAATCTTCCACAATAATATTACACCAAAAAGGGCAACAAAATCATCAATGCTCATCCAAATTCATGAATAAGACACCAAAGATTGCTCAATTCCCTTATCTTAGTAAGATAAAGGTTAGGATGAAGAATGAATAAAGATAAGATAAGGCATGGGAAATATTTTTAATTGGTGTAAATAGAAAATAAACAAAACAAATAGATTAAGTCCGACACAGCCAAATTGCTACTATCTACTACCTTACCGCAAACCCGAAAAAGACATTTGTCATTGACTAACTCACACTTTAAGATGGAAAACACATGCTTTAATGATACAAGAATAAGACTCAAATATACCTCAATAAACATCATCAACAATCCCATGTTGGCTATCCCGAATTACCAACTCCTACAAGATCCGAAAATATACAATACAATAGTTGCAAAGTTATGGCCACTGTAAACTAAAATAAGTGGTTTATATTATGTACCACATAGACTAAATACTGAAATTCACATTCTTTTTTTTCTAACATAAACTGAAAATCAAACTAATGGGTCATTACCATACCATTTCACCAACAATCCCATCAATGTTACTCATTAATGTATTCTAGTGAAAGTAGTAGTACAAGGGTATTACGCAAATTACATACTTTCACATTTCTATTGCATCATGCAATTCTCCCGACCAATGTCTCTCTAGAAAAGAAACGAACGAAAACTCACACTAACATAGAAAATACACGAGACACATGTAACAATTAACAACGAAACAATGGATATTAATCTACACGGTAGGCTAAGGTGTAAGAGTGTAACGAAACAATAAACATTTAGTGGTGTAACAAATGACAAGATAGACTCAACAGGTTATACTAGAGGTATCTTACTCTATCGATGAGTAACAAAAGGGTTTAAATAGGCGGTCAACTAACCAGTGTAATTAGTTGATAAACAAGCAAATATAATGACATAGGCCATTTGAGTGAATCATAATAATTTTTTCGTTTTATGTTGATTAAATCCGATTACACCAATTTTTCTTAATGTAATGCTCATTTTGGTAGTTACGAATAGATATACCAAGCCAAGTTCTAAACTCTAAATTAATCCACCGACAAACTCATATTTTTGTGGAAAATTTTGGGTAAAATAGTGGAAAGGAAAGGTTTCAGTTATCATAAATGGTATCAAAGGTTGTTGTGTGCGGGTTATGCTACTAATGATCTACGAAAAACATGTGAATTTTTTAAATTTTAGCATATTTTTAGTTATTTTCATAGAATAGGACAAGTTAAATTCTAACTATAGCTACCTCCCCCACTTGAACCTGCATAACGACTCGTTGTATAAAAGAATACATAAAATTAAAGAGGGTAGAATTAGAAATGAAAACTCCCTTGATATTGCTTATAATGATCCTCCATGGTAAGAATGTGAGCAACTTTTTCTTCTCTTGCCTTGGATCCTTTCACGAACAAGATCACCACATAAAAATTATCATAAATATGTACACTATCACGTTTGATTAGATCAGACCTGTAGACACATGAAACAAAAGCAGAATACTATTTTCATAGTGTTAGTGGATTAGAAATTTTTTCAAGAATGTCGTGTCCAGATCTGTAGATCGATACGACATATTCCATTAATTGGATACGCCGTATAGGTCAAGCTGGGTTCAAAACTACCTTGGTGATAAAATACAAACTATTGTTCATACGCCGTATCCATAAGATTGGATACGACGTATTGAACAATCTGTATGGAAAAACAAAGTACGGGTCAGGGCTTGAATACGTCATATCCCAAAACAGGAATATACCGTATCAAGGTCCTAAGAGATAGTTTATAAAATAAAATCCTAAAATGAAAAAAAAAAAAAAAAAAAAAGTGTTGGTCCACGCAGTTTGTGCAAATGACGTTATCTTCCTACTAATAATAAGACAAATAACAACACCATTTGTACTTTTCAACGTGTATGAATCTTATTAGAAATAAATCGTAAGATTTACAATGAAATAGCTCACGGTAAACTACTTCGATTGATGACAAATGAAACAATCCTATTAGAACGACTAGTGGCAGCTAGCTTTGCATACTTCATTCCTAAGAGAGTGGATCCTATCAACTGTAATGCTAAGTATTACTTTATGTGTTTGTTTAGGATCTCGAAATATCCCGGTTACAAAGTATCATTTAAATAGGAAGGGAAATAATGTGGATGCACATGGCTATAGTGGTTCGCCGACCTTGAAGTAGACATCGTGTGCCTAGTGAACTAGGTAAAGTGTGCATTTGGTTTTCCAATGCTGACAATCTTTTGTACCCAAGGTCTTACTTTATCGTCCTTAGATAAGACTTTTCGCTTATCTTCCCAAGAAGTTTCCTGCCCATTCATCAGACACTAAGTTTCTTTTTTGAGATAAGTCTTCAGGGTCAAAGAGACTCAGATCTCAGTGCCTCGTGTTGCTTGTAGCTCTTTATACCTTGCTCCCGACACCGAATCAATTTACAAATTTTTTCTTCATTGGTCTTCAACTTACCAAGCATGGTCACGATTGAGCTTTATACAAATCTCACTTGATTTCTTTTATCGCTGAGTTTTCATCCATTGACGATCATCGGAGGTACCATTCACCTAAAACTATCGTGGTGTACTCTTAGATAATCATCGTGAGTACAACTTTCTTATAACCAACAGAGAGTAAGACTTTTGATTTCCATCAGAGGGTGACTTACTATTTGATCCTTATCAGTGAGTGTTGTTCTCCCTTATCCTTATCAGTTACTTAGGCTATTTTATGTTTAAATATTTTTCAGAGACAGTTGGGTTGAAAATCAGACCCAACAAAAAGTATGAATTATGGGAGTGGAATACGCCGTATCCAGAAGTTGGATACATTGTATTTACTCGATAGAATGAACAGTTTTAAATAGAAATAAATGAAAAATGGAAAAAATATTCTGGGTTGTCTCCCGAAAAGAACTTTTGGTTATTTCTAAGTCGTTCAAGTTCGACTCTTTTCATCTTTACGTCAGCCTTGTGAAAAGGGCTCCTTGGGCCTTCAAATCGAGCATTCTCTTAAGACTTTGGTTATGTTCCCTTCCGTTCTAGGCATCCCTCTCATTCCAGTTTCCATCATCAATATATATATTTCACCTTGTCTTAGGAAATACCTTCTCACTTCAAATGTCTCTACGAGAATAATTGGAGGTAGTTTTTATGACATCCCCAAATTTCAGATCTCATCTGCTTGTAGACTTCTTTATCAGCATCGACATAGTAATCTTCATATCTTGGTTCGACGTAATCTTCCAAGTAGTCAAGATCTTCTTCGGTCTCAGGCTCTCCATTTTGGTATAGTTCGATCCATTGGAACCACCTTGGTTCTTGCACGCATATTCTTGTTTGCCTTAAAGGTGTGTTCAAGTTCGAACCATTCCTCAAAAGTAGCAAAGATATGGGTCAAATACCTTTATTTCACAAACTCTTTCTTATCATTCTTATACAAGTCATTCCGGATAAGCTACATTTCGATTTAGTGTCATCCATCATTTCCTCCTTGTAAGGAAAATTTGCATCCATCCATTCGTCAAATGTTGCTCTAGCAGCTTCACATACCACTTGCTCATCCTTATCCTAGTTCTCGCCAATACCGTGTGTCATGCAAAATTTTCCTAGTCTTCATATCCATATCATGGTCTTCCATATGTCTCTTTTAAGCATGTCATGAAAGCTTTCTCATATTCACGTTCCTCCACTACATTTGGGCATTTAAACTAATTATCAATAAGTTCATCGGTTTGTTTAATATGGTAGCAGTGTTTCATTAGTGGGCCACTCTTCCCGAAGTTGCTACTCTTCTTTTCTTGTTCAAATTCATAGTGATCAACCCATGGTTTGCCACATTTGTACTTCTCGCACCATTCCACTGCCCATTCCTCATAAGTTTTATTCACTTCAATTTCGTGAGTGAATACCTCAGTGTTAATTAAGCAAAACTTCATGAATTCTTCATATGCCTTCCTATAAGGCGCCCTCGTAAGTTAAAACATCAACATCAATAGCAAGGATGTCGATTTCTTTGAGCAAATTCTCATGTGCAATAATTTTCATCTTGTCTGAAACCAAACAGGAGTTGTTAGTGAAGTAGAATAAAAATGAAAACAAACCAAGAACAAAAGCAAAATATTTTGGGGTTATTTTTCAACCAATACGTCAGATCAGAAAAATTTACACGCCGTATTCAATCCTAATTCAATACGCAGTATCACGATTACTCGAATACGATACTAAAATTAAAACTAATCGCCAGATCGAAATTAATTAATACACCATATAGATAATTCATAACGATTTTTAAAAAATATATGTTTTTTAGAAAATATTAGTCAAACATTAAAATAAACAATTATCGAATTAAAATTAAAATTGAAAATAAAAATTAAACTAGACAACTAATCAGACAAGAACTAATACTTCAGATGCTACAAAGCAATACGATGTATCTATATATCAACAATACGCCAGATCCAATGGAAGTGAATACGCCAGATACCCAACCCGAGATGTAAGACGCTTAGCAAACACGAAAACAAAAAATTATAAAAAATAAATAAAAACACAACTAATCTAACAAAAATATAAAACGCATTAAATTAACATAAAACTAAACTATTCCTCAGTAGCACAAAAACTTGATGTGTGTTTCGTTGTAGGTATTTTTTTATTCAAGTTTTAAATTTATATTTTGTCGGACTTTACCTAAAGACACACTTTCACGGGCAGTGTACCCGATCAGTTGTAGCCAGTGGGGTAAGTACGAGGTCGATATCAGGAATAGTGTTGTTTAGATTAACCTAGTGTATTTTATAGATTTAAAGGGGGGGGGTTTGATTTTGATTTTATTATAACTACTTAAACAATATAAGTAAATCAAACTAATCTATTATACGTGTATAGTGATTAATAAGAGAAATAAGTGCTAGCCATGTTACTCGCGTTACATATTTTAGTTATCTGTTTACTAGTGCAATGATTTTAATATAAAGTTCTGGCGACTTCATAATGTATAGAGAATATCCTTTTGGTCCAAAAAATACCTCGATACTCTTATCTAACTTAGACTAGACCACTTGGTCCATGCATCTAGCCTCTATACATGTAATCTTGTAGACCATTTACCCAATTACAAGCATGCATTAAGTTTTGTCAACTAATCTATGTGATTTATCCGTGATACCCACTTGTTTCATGCGATATCTACTCTTCTCATGCGGTCACTATATTGAAGAGCACTATACTAACTTAAGTGTTCTCGCATTATACACTAAATATCTCATGGTCCCTGCAATTCCTAGACTTAAAATGCTCAAACATAAAAACAAGTACTTATTGAACGATAAATACATAAACTAAACAAAACCAAACATCAAATCTTTAATAAACGGAATAATAATCATGTAATAGTCATAATATGGCTAACACCAAAAGGTGTTAGCCCATAATGTATGTAAAAGCACAATAACTAAATTCAAACGAAAAGAAATCATAGTAAATCAATATGAAAATAGAATGATAACTCTAGCTCTTGGGGACCGATCTTAGGGCTTTGGAGTGCTGGAATTCGGTTGTGGTAGTGAGTGGTGAGTGAATGATATTTTGCATACCAGATTATGTCTTGTATTTATAGTTTCGGTTTGTACCCTATATGGCGATTGAATTGCTCAATACGGCGATTCTAGATTTCTTGAGTCGACAAAGAAAACATATTCCAAGCATATTCTGCGAATCTTCTTCAATACGGCGATTCGGAGTAAGATACGGCGATAAGTTTAAACACGTGATATACTTGGATGGCGTTAAATCTTCAATACACAGATGGCCGTAGTTTCATGCATCGAATACCTTCAAAAGTTAACTTAGGCTTTCACCGAGAGCTTCCAAGTATGGCGTGTGCAAGAGTTAAATACCAGATGCCTTCATATTCACCAATACTTAGTGAATTATTCCAAGTATCAATATGGCGTATGGCCATAGTTACATATGTCGCTTGCTCTTTGCGCCTTGCATACGTAATCATCAAAATAGCTCCAAATAATGCCCTTTTCCGCATCTTTCTAATTTTGCTCCAAAACACTAAAAATAGAAAACTTAAGCAATTAAGTATCACTTCATCATAAAAATACAATATTTAAATATAGTACTAATTTGATGTTATCAACGCACCTAGAAAAATTCTCGACTCCTTCAATGAGATAAACATTCAAACACATACATTGAGCCATATAACCACCAACCGACTTGACTCAAGATAAACAAATACTCACCGAAATGATGGCAGCACGTTTAGGAAAGATCATCAACATCCTCATCTTACATCGAGTGTTTCACATTAACCATATATATATATATAAGTCGAAACATTAATACCCCGCATTTAATCTAACCAACTAATGTTCATCGACCCAATAAAATCTCTTAACTAGTATCATGCATACTTGGCATGAATCCATATGAATAATGTCCAAAATACTAGATAACTCCCTCTACGATTATACTATTTCTTCCCCTAGATAAAACGAAGTTCGAAATGATAATACCAATGTAAACAATTAAGCTCAGTACCTCGTATACACTCGATGATGTAAACATTTCTCCCTCCTAATGGTTGTGATCTATCGAATCAGCATAACACTGTGTACATGACAAACCGAATCCATTGAAAGTAAACCTGAAAACCTATGAATGCATAAGCACTCTCCCATGAGAAATGTCAATAAATACCCTCAGTACTATTCCCTCAATATATCGCAACCAATAAGCCATTGGTTAATCCATACGACTAACTTTAGTAACTACATTTGGAGAAATAACCATGTACCACGATCTCTTGATGAGACATATCACACAAATCCCTCAACTTATACTTGTGCTAAACTCGTGACTCGGAATGGTGTAAACCATATAAACCAACATATAATAGTACCCAACCACTTGACCTATCCTCAACTATGTAAGACACTGAGCACTACAATGTAACTCCTTAAAGTGATAGCTACTTTGTGTATATAGAAAGAAAGAAACACAAACATAACTAGATAGTCAAGTCTTAATCATGAACAGTAATTCCTAGACAAGTCATCTTCGTGTAGTAGAAAGAAACAAACAAAGATACATAAGTGCACGAACTTGCGAAATACAACTCCATTTCCAATCCCAGAGTATAGAGTACAAAATTCGTAATCATATCAATTCCAAAGCTAGTCGTGTTATATAAAGATGGATCTTGATAACGGATCGAGACATGAGATTTATTTGTAATGGTGATTATTTTTTGTTGATGGTTTTTTTAACCAATCAGTGATTTCATTCAACATGGTAATTCTTGGAAAGATTCTTCATTTTGAATTTGGTGGATAATGGTTCTGATGTTTCACGAAGATAATTAGGGTATGGACGGAATTTGAAAAGTCAAACTTTTGGTCAAAATCAACGGTCTACTTAGTCAATGTCAACTGACAATATCGGTAAACATGAGAGCCATACAACTCGTTAAATAGAAGCCCTAGGAAACTCTTCAATAGTAACCAAGCCTTAACTCGTTGAGTCATGCAGTCAACTCGTTAAACATTTAAGCACAAACTCGTTATAATGAGTCAAACCATAGCTCGTTAGATTTAACTAGTTACTAACTAGTTAATCCGCTTGAGAACCAAACTCGTTAAGCATGAAGTCTATTAAGAATATTTGTTATGTATCTTAAACTTTAGTCTCGTAAGAATTTATTAGAATTTCATCAGAGTGATGTTTAAGGAATGGTGGGTAAAAAAGTCTCTTAACAAAAATGTCTTTAGAAAGTCTCTCAACTTAAGTCTAGTAAGAAAGTCTCTCAACAAAAGTCTAGTAAGAAAGACTTTGAATAAAAGTCTCTTAACATAGAAGTATCTCAATAAAAGTCTCTTAACAAAAGTCTGTTATGAAAAAATCTCTTAAGAAAGTCTCTCAACAAAGTCTCATAAGAAAATTCTTATAACATAAAACCATATGTTTTCAAGACTTGACAAACTCTCGCAAGACTTTGCAAACTTTTGAAAGACTTCAAAGACTCATTTTTAACACAGTTCTAAACAAGTTTCCACCATCAAAACGCAAGAAGAACGGATCAAAATTTGTAAAAATCCTTAAACCCCATAAAAACCAAGCGTATACATTTTTGCACTAAAACTCGACCAAAAATAATTCAAGCTTCATTTTTAAACGTGTAAACCATATAATGAACCTTAATAAGGGTTTAGGAACAATAAAGTTTGGAACTTTAAAGCTAAAAAAAATAAATAAATAAATACTAAAAAAATAAAAATAAATAAGAACTTGTTAACATGGAAGACGTGAGTTTTTAGCAAAAAGTACACATTTTTTGTTCAAATTTCATAATAAAGAACATCACATACTCATGTCTAGGCTCTTGATACCACATCTTGTCCTTAAATATCAAGATTCTAACAATTGTTTGGTGTTCTTGGTTGAGAGAAATGATTATAAAACATGAGAGAGAGAGAGAGAGAGAGAGAGAGAGAGAGAGAGAGAGAGAGAGAAAAGGGAAAAGTTGCTAGTTTGTTAGAAATGGAAGAATACAAGAATGAGCTCACCCTCCTAGAAGAGTTTAGGAGGGTATATATAGGCATAGTACATGCATTTTATCCCTATTTAACAACATTAGTCCCTGCATATTAAGTATACAAGATAGCTACTACAATTCAAGTAAATGTCTTCACTTTTCAGGCTAACACCAACCACACAACAGAATCCCATACTTGATCCCGAATACAACCAAGTATCAATAAACCTTGAATAATAAAAATCCGCCCTTAATTTTGAAAACCCCCAAATATGAGAAGGTATCAAAATCAACCGGTCAAATATATTAGAACAAGTATCAACAAAAAAGACATACAACAACCATAATGAATTATGAAGGAATTAGTCAGAATGATTAGTCGTATTATTAATCAATGATTGAATCAATTACACAAATGTTTGTGATTGTTTCGAGTAACAATCATACAAAGAAACAATAATCAAATGATTAATACAAGAATGCTGCTATAACAAACATGGTTTGAATTTTGGAAGGAATGAGACACCGAATGTGTTGTGAGACGGAATCATTATTTTGTGTGTGATAACGCTCAGATTGTGCATGTTTTTAGTAGCGTTATGTGTATTTTTATATCTGTTATTTGGTTATATTTGCGTGATTATAGTACTTAAACGCATCAAAAGATGTTTGTCTAGTGTTTATAACCAAGTGCAGGGAAATGGAAGAAATGAAGAAAAGAAGCTTAAACGAAGATTCCCGTTTTAGTAAGACTAAATCAGTATCTCAAGGACCTTTGAAGACCTTAGTGATCGAAGAACCGAGTTCTACAAGACTTAGTAAAGAAAAGATCAAGTTTCCGTATCTTGGAAGATCCAACCGGATCCGGTTACAACCGTAACCGGATCGGTTGGAAAACGGCCAGAATCAATGTTTTAACCATCGCCAACCGATCGGTCGCAACCCGCAACCGGATCGGTTGACTTATTGTTATTGAAGACCGGCCGGATCGGTTGGTCGATGACCGATCCGGTTGGAGAAGTTTCGATTGCCAAATCTTCGTCCACTAAGCTTCCCTTTGCATCCAAACGATTCTAGGTCCTTCTCTGGTGTATTCTAGTCCTTCCTTACTTGGAGGCCAAGTTCAGCATTTAATACCCTAGGCCTTGGAATTAGTATAAATAGAGGCTAATTGTGAGCATTAGAGACAAATCCTAATATACAAATCTCTCTACTCATCAAACAAAACCTTAAGCTCTCAAAATTCGTCCTCGAAATCCGAGAAGTTTGGAGTTCCGAAGTTCACCATTTGGAGGCCAAATCACCAAGAAGTCTACCTTAATCCTTTGGGAATCATTACTTCATCATTTGTAATCTTATTCCAAGCATTGTAAGACTTTTAATCATGTTTTCTAATGTTCAAAGTTACGAGTTTATGTTCATGTTTGCTATGAGTGGCTAGTTTCTTCATACACTTGCTTAAATGATGTTGATTATCATATGATTAGTAAGTGATTGTGTTAACATGTTTTAATTCAATTTCAAGTTGATTCTAAGACCCAATTATGCTAAAGTTTCATAGTGACATGTGTTAATCAAGTTTGGCTAATTGATAGTAATCGTTGTGGTCGAAAGGACTTATTGTTATTCAACTAGTCATAATCATTTTGTCTATGGATGATTGTTTTTACCCATTATTCTTGATTATACAAAGGAACTAAGGTGTGGTTGTAATAGAAACTCTTTTTGATTATCAAATTGGATTGGTTGGAAACATCTAAATGGTCGTAAGATTAGTTGTTGAGAATCAATTGTAGCCTTTTGTCTATGATCGGTTACCTTTTGTATTGACCATTTCTTAAGCAATTTGATGAACAAGTGGATGTTTTGTGTTTAAGTTTATGTATGTAGACTTATGAAACTTGAATTGATCTTGAATTGATTGGCTAGACTTAATGCTTGTTTTTATGAACTAAACCCTTGATCAAAGTTTAATTTGTAAGAACAATAGATTAGTACACCAACTAATTATCATAACCAACATGTTAAGAGGTTAACACAATCACATTAATCTATGATATGAAACTAGTTTAAGCAAGTGTGTTTTTTAATCATCTGAATTTCATTATATCTATTTGCTTTGTTATATGTTTTGGATAGACTCCGTTAATTCAAACTTGTGCTTAGATTCACTCAAATCCCTGCGAACGATCCTGACTTACCTTCATAATCTTGCTATAACGGACGAGTATACTTGCTTGTATGTGTTATTGGTAATATTGGTAATTCACCTTTTATAAATTTAAAACTTGCACCAACCGGGCACATCAGTGTGTCTTAAGTCTTAACCATAAATTCGTGCCTACTAAGGTTGATACTAAGGGAGGGACTCCGCCTAAGTCTAGTTCTACAATGGTTGCTAATAAAGAGGGATCCCAACCGACGGGTAGTGTACCATAAGCTCCAATTGTGGCAGATGATCAAAGGAAGGAGCCTAAGATGGTTGTGGGTGCTGCCTCTAAGGCTTCTTCTTCTTCTCCTGACACTTTACCCACCAAGAGGGTTAATCCTTTCTCTAAAGTGGGTGAAAGTGATGTTTCTGATAGTGATGACGAGGTACTTCCAGATGATAACCCCATGGCGCAATATCTTTCATTTTCATGTGGCGGTTATGACCTTGAAGATGACTATGATGACTACATGAATCAAATCAACGATCTCCCTCAAGCTATGGATGAGTACTATAATGCTGATTTTAAGATCCAAGGGCGTTTGTAGGAAGTAATTCTTGTGGTGTCTAATGTGTTTACTTATTATCTTGTAAGTTGTAGTTTGTTTCTTTTCTAGAAGATAGGAAGTGCATTGATATGCAAGATTTCCTATGTAACAGGCTGTGATATGGGATATCACCCATATCCGTTGTACTTAAACGGTTTTTTAGAGTAATGAATTTTACCGGGTCGTTGTGACCTTTTACCCAAAAAAGTCTTAACCATAAAGAGGCAAGGGTAATATATAAGCCCAAAATGAAATAACCAGCCTTCTACGTTTTCTTCATCACACTTTAGCCACAAACTTCTAAATTCCAGCAAGACTTCAAGGCGCGTCCTATAGCACTTGAAGACGCGTCCTACCTATTAATTAGCTTAACGCATGGAAGACGTGTTTTGGGTTGGTAAAAATGAGAACTTGGTCGTTCAGACGACCAAGTTGTGGGAGGTGTGGAAGTTGTTGTTGTGTGTGTATGTGTGATATTTTGATTTATGTAGGGTATGTTTTTGTGATGATATTGCTTGTGTTATTACACTATGTTGGCCGTGAAGTTGATTGAGAAGAGCGAATCTGACATGACGTTGAATTTACAGTAATGATGAAGGTCACTATCACCAGTAGTATTACGTTGACCATAAACTCCTTTCGTTTGATATATATCTTTGTCTAAATAAGTTACCATTGTTGCAACTATTTGAGAACCAGCCTGATTTATTTGAAGCCAAAAAAGGAGAATTTCTGTTTTTGTGTGAACACGCAACATAAAATCAGAGGCTATAACTAAAATCTTGTTTTTGTGTTTGTTTAATTATGATGTTACACGCTTATATCTAAGGTTGTAAACGAAATGATTGTTCATTGAACATTTTATGAACCGTTCGATAAAAAGTTTATTTATGTTTTGTTTATTAAATGAACGAAATATATTCTTTTAGTTAGATGAACAAACATGAATAAAAGTCTCAATGTTCATTTATATTTGTGAACATCCGATCATAATTTCACTAATGTACATTTATGTTCATTTATTTCTCTTGTGTTTGAATTCGTACTCTTTATTATATACTTCTAGTTAAATACGTATATTCAATCAGATGAATACTGACAAAACAAAATGTTACGCGTATGTTCAAAATTTTATGCTTGAACTTTCATTTATTTTCGAACTCATTTAACATTTTAATGAACTAATATAAATGAACACGAATAACCTATTTCTCGTAGTGAACGAATATGAACAAGAACATTCATACATTGAAATTTTCGTTTCTTAACATGAACAAATTACACTACAACATTCTGCGCTGCCAGCGACGTTTGGTAACTTTCACCGGGACATCTCCCGGTAAAGGGTTTCGGGACATGTCCTCGAAAAGATCCCGGCAATACCTACCGGGAATTCTTTTCCGGGACTATTCACCACGTTCTGGGTGACAAGTGGCTCCATGACCCTGTCTCGGTCAAACATGTCCGACGTGTACGTGTTTTTCCGGGGACAAGTCCACGGAGAAAGTATTTTGGACTTCAATTTAAGTCCCTAATTACGTAATTAGTTCACGTTTTGCAGGGAACATGTCCCCGGAGAAGAGTATAACACTGTTTATGTAAACTCTTTCTCCGGGGACATGTCACTGGGTAAAGTGGTAAATTTAAAATTATTTTAATCCTTCACCGGGGACTTGTCCCCGGCAAAACATGTTGACCCACTCTGCAAAATATTGCTGCAAAATGGGTAATTTCCAGATTTTTTCCAGAAATTTTCTAGAAAAAATCTACAACCTGTTATCATAATATGCCAATCCACAACCTGTTTTACCAATGTCACAACCTATTTTAATATGCCAATCATAACACAAATTCACTAAACATAATATCATATATACAACATAGTTATCCTTTTCCAAAATTGCCAAAACGCTTCCTAAACCGTTAACGCATGATTATCTACAAAACTACCTATCCACAAATGGTCCAAAAGTATAACAGTATATATCAACAAGATAATTATAATAAATCAATAAATAAATAAACAAACAAATAAACACATTTAACCACTCGATAACAATTTCATTCAAATAATCTGCAGAGTTCTACAAATTACAATTCGAGATTAATCTTCCACTTCATCAACATAAAATTCAACATTATTAGTACTATCATCTTCATCATCTTCATTCTCGTGGCCATCATCATCATCAGATGCTAAATCATGAGGAACGTGATCATCAATATCATCTTCGTCTTCCACAATAGTGATAATTGGTGGTGGTGCCTCAACTTCCGCTCGTTGAACATCTATATTTATAATGTTATAATCCAACTGATCCAACTCCGCAAAGAGTGTGATATGTGATGAGTTTTTGTCATGTACAACATCCTGGTTGTCTTCTACCACAATGATATCCGGGTTCCAAATATTTCGATGATAAGAATCTTGGACGGCCTTCCAATTACCACGTTACCCGGAAATCAAGGTAAAGACTTGTGTTGCTTGCGTTGCAGAATGAATGGTTCGTTTGAAACGATACACGATCGGTCATAATTTGCGTAATGTTGTTTCTATAGGTACGGCGTTTTAGGTGATTAGTGTTATTAGTGTCGAACCATTTGACTTTGAACAACACAACATTGAATGAAATATATGAAAACTCAAGAATCTCTTCAAGCGGCCATAATGCATTCCTCTATCGGTGTTAGGAGTTGAAATTCATTGCTTTGAGTTGAACAGCGTAAATCACGGTCGTGTCTGATAAACTTCACACCGTTGACTACGCAAGAGTTGACTGAGACTGCAGTACATGATGGTCCACAAGCCAAAGCGAATAACTCGTCGGTACAAATTAGGTCCTTCTGTACTTTTAATTCACGAATCTATGAAAAAGTTAAGAATAGATAGATCAGTAATAGTCGTTATTTATATAGGGTAATACATACAATAAGTTTACCTTCATCTCAAACCAGCGAGGAAACCCTTCTTCCAAGTCTCTGCCAGGAAATGCCCTGTAAATGTTCATGATATTAGAATAAGTCGTCGAATAACAAATTACGTGAAACAAATTTTGAAATAAAACGCGTACCTCTTGTACACGTTCATGTATGGGTCGATTTCATGACTGTTGTGTAGTACGTACCATACTACTTGCTTCATTGTGTACTTTAAACCGAACTAATGATTTTTACCATTCTTTTTGATGATCGAAGCACCTCAAATCGACTAGTTGGCCTTGGGCGTCCTCATTCGGTCGGGGACGATTAAATCTCGTCTCAACAAAGACCAACCCTAACAGGACTTTTCTTTTTCTTTAGCAAATTCCTTGAATACTTGATGTCAAATTTCTTCCATGCTTCACCATCAACCGGTGTTGCATCTTACGTTCTCCATAGGCCCAGACGCATGCCAAGTCATATGTTTTGCGGTGTGTTTAGACTTATACAAACGTTGTAGTCTAGGAATGATAGGAAAGTAACATAACACCTTGTTAGGAACTTTCTTCCCAGTGTGTTCTTTTCTTTCCATCTACTAGCGCCCGCAGAATAGGACAAGTCTGCAAATCTTCGTTACCGCCCCGATATAAAAAGCAATCATCTACACAAGCATGTATCGATTCATATCCTAACCCGATAGTTTTAAATGTCTTTATTTCATAGTATGACGATGGCATCTTGTTCTAGAACGGCGGAAAACTTCCTTGAATAAAGTTAGGAACTCATTAAATGTGGTGTCACTCACTTTACCTTTGACCTTGATGTGCGTAATCTTTGCCATAAAGTCTAATGAAGACATCCACCACAGTGGGTATAGTTTTCGTTGGCATTAGCAAGTAACTCCTCATACTCATTCGTTGAGGAATTGCATCGGTACTTGTCTCGCCGATATTTCCTTGAGTTGGATCATCCGGTTCGTTATTCGGACCAATATCATGAAGAACTCACCATGTCACTCATCTGTGGTGTCTTGTGTTGTGTACGGTTGTTCGCCATCCGGCTCACCATGATTATACCATTTCAGATAACTATGGTCCCGACCATTTTGTGTATGTGGTCAAACAAAAATTCGGGCTTTATCCGGTTTACATTTAAACAAAAGCACGGGGACATTTTATATTCCCATCAATATTCACCAAAGACTTGTAATGCTTGTAAAGCTCTAAGACCAACTAAAATTCTCTCTGTACGTGCTAGTGAGACCCAACTTTTATCAATTGGCATAAGCTGCTTTTAATGAAGCAACAAATAATTATAGACTTAAAATGTTCACCTAATCCAACTATGGAAGGCAATCCTAACCAGCTCTTTGAATGTTTCGTCTCATATATGAATGCAGTATAATTGAATTTACTATTTGAGAAAATTTTGGCGAGATTCCCTCAACTCCCCAAATATGTGCATTAAAGACATATTCGTAGGATTAAAGGGAAACAATGTCAAAATTTTCACAAATAGTAAATCAATTATACGCATTCATATCTAAATGAGACAAAACATTCAAAAGACAAACAGGACTTTCCGAAATTAATTTCTAATAAATTAATTTCGGACGGGTTTTCTATAGGATGATTAACTTCGGACGGGGACTTTCGAAATTAATCACTAAAGTCCTAAAATCATTTACAACAAAAATTAACAAAGTTAGACAAAAAACATACCGATTGTGGTCTTGGCTCTCGGCTAGCTGGTCTCGGGATGCTGTTCACGTGTATTAGACAAAAATTATTAATAAAAAAAAATAAAACAAGTAAAAAACCACAAAACTTACAGGGGTGTGGTGGTGGCGGTGGGCGAGTGGTGGTGGAGCGAGAGTGGGGCGGTGGAGGTGGTGCGGTGGTGGTGGTGTGGTGTTGGAGGTGGAGGTGGTGGTATGGTGGTGGTGTGGTTGAAGGATGTGGTATTCGTTTTGTTTTGTTTTTTTTTTTTTTTTTCCTCATGAATGAGACCGGATCATTAATAATTGAGGTTAATATTTCTTTTCGACTTTTAGGGGACATGTCCCGTTGAATGTTCCATTTGTCTTCTAGTCGACCTTTTACGGTGGACATGTCCTGAGGAAAACAATGGCGGGATAACGCCAAAAGTATGGAGGAAAATAAAATTTTATACAAAACTTTTCCAGGGACATGTCCAGGGAAATGATGCGGATATACCAAAAGTGTGGAGGAAAATTAAAATTACGCTTAAAACTTTCCTGGGAACATGTCCCAGGAAAAGATTTATTATTAAAATAAAATTGTCAATTTAAATAATTAGAACTAATAATAAATTATAAAATTATATAATTAAATTTAACCTAAAATTATAAAACTAATCTAATGTTAAAAGCTATGCATAAACATAAGCATGATGAAACATTGGGGACCTCATGATAGATATTGTGATTTGGTGGCGTCTATATGTATCATGTTTAACGACCGACTATAGGTGCTATGGTATACGTATCATGTTTAACGACCGACTATAGGTGCTATGATATACGTATCATGTTTAACGACCGACTATAGGTGCTATGGTATACGTATCATGTTTAACGACCGAGTATATGTGCTATGGTATATGTATCATGTTTGACACGACTGACTATAGGTGCTATGGTATACGTATCATGTCTAACGATCGACTATAGGTGCTATGGTATACGTATCATGTTTAACGACCGACTATAGGTGTTATGGTATACGTATCATGTTTAACGACCGAGTATAGGTGCTATGGTATACGTATCATGTTAGACACGACCGACTATAGGTGCTATGGTATACGTATCATGTCTAACGATCGACTATAGGTGCTATGGTATACGTATCATGTTTAACGACCGACTATAGGTGCTATGGTATCGTATCATGTTTAACGACCGAGTATAGGTGCTATGGTATAAATATCATGTTAGAACACGACCGACTATAGGTGCTATGGTATCGTATCATGTCTAACGACCGACTATAGGTGATATGGTATACGTATCATGTTTAACGACCGAGTATAGGTGCTATGGTATCGTATCATGTTTAAAGACCGGTATAGGTGCTATGGTATCGTATCATGTTTAACGACCGACTATAGGTGCTATGGTATTCGTATCATGTTTAACGACCGGTATAGGTGCTATGGTATCGTATCATGTTTAACGACCGAGTATAGGTGCTATGGTATAACGTATCATGTCTAACGACCGAGTATAGGTGCTATGGTATCTGACCAAGTATAGGTGCTATGGTATACGTATCATTTTTAAATATTACTTCTTGGGGACAAGTCCGGGAAAGACTGGCGAGAAATTTGCGCATAATTAGTATGCTTTGGACTTTGGTCAAAGTTGTTGAGCGTAAAACATGCTTCTGCGGGGACTTGTCCTGAGAAAGTTCTGAATTTGACTATCCGGTCAAACTTTGATTAAAAGCTAATCTACTTTAGCCGAGGACACGTCCCTCAAAAACTCCAGTTGAATTTTCAATCACAAGTCGGTGAGTTTATGTACACGTCGATTTTATTTTGTCGTTTAGCGACTTTCTCCAGGGACTTTGTGTCAGCGGAAAGCCTCCCTTGCGTCCATCCGATTGTTGTAGTGAAAACCCCGACCCATGGTTTGTTTACTGACTCTACTTATGTCCAACATGTTACCCGTGATATTGATGATTTTTTTTTTTTTTTGAACAAAATGATATTGATGATTGAACACCGTAAAAAAACGGTTTTTCTCTTAGGCTTAATTTATGTTGCATCGATGGAAAGGAGAAAACTAAAATATAGAATTCACATGCAAAGCACGTTGAATGTACATGCAACTAATCATCGTATTGCACGAGACTCCGCCCAATTAATATATAGCTTGTTTCTATATATTAATTAAACCTAATTAAAGTTATCTTAACTTCTAATTATTATGAAAATAGTGCGATTAGTGTATTAATATAATTATTCTGCATTTCCGACACGAGATAAACTAATCAATAAAACAATGAAAGAGGATGATTTTGATTTTATCATGCATGATGTCATTTAAGTGTGAATGGTGTTCTTTTACCGGAATGATCAAACAACGATCACGAATATATTAATAAACGAAGAATATAATTTTTGTTTTTATAAAAGCAATGTAACATACTAACATCCAGTTTTATAAAAGTTATTAATAATGCATGAATCCATTCTATTATCATTGTCTGCATCGATGCTCTCCAATTAAGATCTATAACTCTATATATATATGTTCCAAATTCAACATGTTATTGGCTCGTTATTGGTTGTGATGTAAATTATTCAACATTATTGAAAATAAAGTAGTACCTTGACTGACAATACCTTTGAAAAACAGATATTATCTTGATTATAAAATATTGATAGACGACTATTAAAAACTTATAAAGCATTATATTCTACACATATACGGAGTATAAGCTATCAAGACTCGAAGTGTAACATTTTCTTTTTTAATTCTAAGGTCATATCTCTAGCTTCTTCACAAAACAAACAAAGAAAGAAAGAAAATAAACCAAGTTCTTTATCAACAAAGACATAAATTTTGAGCTTATAAAGTTTTCAAAATAAATGTACACCGTATTAGTCAAATACACGGCATTTCCATTTACGGAAGGATTCTTCAAAAGTATAATTCAGGTATTTGTACTTCACATGTTCACTCAATTTTGTTTTTAAAGAAGTGTTATAAGTAATTACATAACTTATATGTTAAATGACATATTAGACATCAAACTACACTCATAGAAGATCTTTCGTCCAATCAAATGGGATATAATGGTGTTAGTTGTACTTTTGTAAGCATGATTAAGTAGGAGAGTTTCTCTTTTTTTTAATTATAATCATGTGATTCATGGGATGAAAAAGTGTGGAAAGAATGAAACAATTATGGTTAAGCATTTTGTAGGGTCTTCAATTATTTGATACTCACTTTATTCCCATAACTACACTTGTAATCTAAAAAAAATATATGCATTAAATCGCAAAGAATATATTTTCACTTTGTGAAGAAAAACAATAATTGGATCATAAAGTATGATGTTAGTTAGTGTAAAGATTATTATCTAGAACAATAAATTAGCAATATTAGATCTAAATGAGATATTCAGCACTAAGGAAACAACACTAGCATTGATATTGGTTTCATTTTTTAGTTTATCTTTTTAACTATGGTTTACGACTTTTTGACCGACTGGTTCACAAGATTTGACTCAAAAGTACACGTATAGCTTCAAGTTATTTTCACTATCAAATGCGAGACGTTTTGATTCGGTTAAGACGATCAAATTGTTTATCTTATAAACTTCATTAGAAGCAATAATCTGTACAACAAAGTGTTGCACATTTCTGTCAAAATTTATTTAATAGTTATGTGCCTATAATACACCGACTACGGTGTTCTATTGGTGATCTCGCATGCTCCATTATTATTTCCTTTTATATGTTTTGGGCACTATATTTATAAGGAAAAAGTGAGTGAACAAATACAAAAATAGAATGATTAGACCTTTAGTTATTTGTTATTTCACATAGGTTGGGGACCAATTATGATAATGATACCAATGCCAATTTTATAAGTTAAAGCTCGCAAAAAAAATAATTACAATTTTCTGATTGGGTTCTAGTATGATGTCTTTAGATTGTAAGAAATGCTCATTAATAGGATCACTATTTTAAATGACAATAACTAATGTTTCTTTCACCGCAAGTTCTATAATAATATGAAATTTTCATAAGCAATGACATCGTCTTTCATGGACTAAAGCTAGTGATGAATGATAACCAAACAATTTTCTCATGCATGATTGCATGTAATATTATGTATATGTGTTAAATAATGTCATAATGTCTAATGAAAAACAAGCCAATACTTCTATAGTTCTGTATATAAGACAATAAAGCACTAGCTAATTAAATTACATGTAGTGCACCCTTTATGCCAAAATAAATTAAAACAGCTATAATTGGTTGTTAGTTAAAAGCTTTATAACAATCATACATTTTAGTATCATAAACTGATTGTTATTATGCATTCTCCAATATTTGTTGTTGCAACACGTGGTACTATCCATTAGCATTTGTATTAAAATACTTGAAAAACAACATTGATGAAAGAAATTAAAGTGTTAAAATTGGAGTTTTTCTCTTCTAATGGCTTCTCTTTTTGGTATAATTTAATGTTCTTAAACAATAATTTGTTGGTTATGTAATGTACTGTTATTCATTTTAAATTACACCTTTTTGATGATCTTGAATATGCAAATTAGAGATGCATGAAGATAGGTTTTTTTAATATTTGAAACTAATTAAATATAAAAGCCAAGAACAAACAAAAAGGTTATTTCATGGATTGCCAATTACCATTTGTTTTATTTGTGAAAATTATGGGAATATATTCGATGTCTTCAGATATGAATGGTGAAGAAATAGACAAACAAGTTGCAAAAGTATATCTTTATTTTGGTTTATGTTTAAGGCATTCTTACATGAAATGTGCACTCAACATTTAAATCCAATGAACTTGATCAAGATCGCATTATTAAATTTGATTTAGTGGAGATTAATAGCACTAATTTCCAATGATTTAGTTGGAATAATGGGCGGTTTAATTATAATGATAAACATTTTTTTCGTATATTAGACAAGAGTGGTGATGTTAGATCCCATCGATAAATTTTAAGTCTGTGTTAATAAGAAACACAATGAACACGAAACAATTTTCCTTCAGCAAATTTGAGCAATAGGAGTGTACAATTTGATAAATTAAATGCTTAGAACATTCATTTGTAGTATAAGTTGGCATGAAGATTGCCTCTTTTTAAACATGAATGCTCCTTTAAGGAACTAGTTGAGAATTCTTAGCTCATTAGCATATTCTTGTTAGATTACTCTGCCATGTTTAAGCCACCATATATTTGGGTTTTATCATGCTTCTTTATGATAACAACCTCTTTGTACGATTCGAATCTATATGGATATCCTAACTTTTGAACGTCGATCATGGTTAGGCACTTATGCTCAATAGGGACTTCTTGTTCGCTTGTGAATAACACAACCATTGCACTATTTTTAAAAGCTAAAGTGTGCTTTTTTATTGGACAAATCTCTAAGTTAATTAATGTATTTGATGTTATGTTAGTTGATATAATAATAACATGTAAATAGTGGGTGACCAAAGTTCATTTCATAATACTTGATTAGTTATATGATTGGAGAAATTAACAAAGTTTCCATCTTTATGGGAAGGTCATGTCTTAGCTAGTTAATTGCAAGTTGCAATAGTGTCTCATATTATAAGTGAGATAGGTCAATATCAACCGTTTCTGCAAGTTGTATATATCATATCCATGTCGTAACATGATCACAAATTCAATATATTGTGTGTCATTCTGTTTTTATTAGTGGCAAGTTGCATTAGTTTAGTTCATCTTGGGTTTGACTTTGAAGAATTTTAGAGGTGTAAGCTCATCGTAGATAAATTATTCCAAGTTGGAATTTACAAACATATATTAGAATCGAGTTATTTTATAAATTATATGCATTGATCGATTTTATTATTCTCGTTATAATAAAGTGTATAAAATGTAAAACTTGGGATATCACTCACTCTTGATAAATTTTAGTGCTACAAGAGTTCTTTGGACGAACGATGAAATGTTCGTGTATGTAGAAGGTAGGATGTTGTTTCTGTTAGGTTAGGAACTGTGATTCAGTTTATGGGATGATCAACATCGATATAATTGTTGTTAGATGTGTTAGTATGAGCCAGGACTTCATACTTTCTCGATTATAGATTTAGATAAAATTTTATTTTGATTTTTTTTGTAGGATCACCGTTGCATATAGTTAAGTTAAGAAATTTATGTTTATTGAATCATCGTCTTGCTACATGAATGTCGATTCAGTGGCGAATAAAAAATAAATTTCTTTTAGGCATTAAATTTGAAATTCTTGTCTTCCTTTAAGACAAATAAATTTGTGATGACCATTTTCCCTTAAATTTATAAAATTACATCCTTTGTCCCAAGTATAAATAACCCAAATTAATCATTTTAACTCATTTTACACACCACTACTCTTCCTCCACCACCACCAACCACCTACCGGAGCTCCACCAAACCCACGCCCACCTCATCAAAACCCGCCTCATCCACCACCCATTCACCGCCGGTCAACTCATCTCCGACGCCGTCATTTTTACAAAACAATTAGGGTTGGGTAAAAGTTAGGGTTTTTGAAAATTAGATTGGGGGTTTTGCAATTCAAGGTGTGTACAAGTCGAATCAAGTTTCAATTTGGTGATATCTGAAGGGATTTGTAGTCAATAGGGTTTTCTTGGATCGATTCATAAAAGGATTTCTCGGATCGGAAATGATTTTAAATGATTTACATAAAAGGGTTTATTATCGAAAATGAGATCACTCAATGGAGACCTTTGAAGATCCATGTGCTGCAAAGATTTGTTCAATCAAATGATCAAACTTATATGATCCGGATGACAATGAAACTTATCTTTGGTTTTAGATAGAAGTGTTTGATGTTGTCAATAAGCAACTTCCTTATTGGCGCGGTGGAACTCAAAGATTTTAATTGGTGATGTAATGGAGGACAAACATAAACCATTGAAGGTTGGTGTTCTCTTTGAAGTATTTTCAATCAATTTGTCAACGTTACTTATAATTGAGACAAGAATAAAACGTATGTATTTGGTTGGTTATTAGAGTTGTTAGAATCTATTAGATGGATTTATGTTTTGATTTGTGAGGTGGTTGAAATAAAAGTTGGTTCCGGATTTTTGTTTTTGATTTTTTTTTTTTTGTTATGGAATCCGTTATGTAAGGATGATGGACGCAATTTTTCAAGCAGCGAGGGACCATTTATGTAATTTAGCCTAGGGACGATGGATGCAATTTTCAAACCCACAGGGACCATTTATGTAATTTGGAAGGGTAAAATGGTCATAATCTCGGTTGAAGACAAAATTTGAGTTTAATGTTTAAAAAATTATTTTTTATTATTCTCACCGAGCGTTTGTAATAGTATGATGATTGATAGGTTATTAACTTATAGTTAACTGCAAGTTCCAGGTTTAATATGTTAAAGAAAGCATTAGTTGTTTTGAAGTCTGCAATTTAGACATATGCATGCACTTTTTGGTTGTATCAGAAAATAATAAAGCATTTAGTGTTAGCTTTGGTGTAGTAAGCTAAACATTCTTAATCTTTGAAGAAGTAGTGGTCCAACTCCACTTAACAATAGAAGCAACTGGAGCTTTAAGCACTTTAACTTTAAAATATCTATATCGAAACTTTTTGATATCTATTTACCGATGACTGCTTTACCAAGTCAAGTAAACTTAGACTAAAGAAGACTAGCATACTCTTGTGTTCAAAAAGTTGTGCATCATGAATCATGAAATCTTACCTAAACAAGAACATTCGAAGGCTAATAAAATATTGCCAAACTTAACCATAAAGCATTTTAATTGTTTTTAATATACACATTTTCTACGGGAAAATGGTTTGTGAGGGAATAACAATGAAATCTTTGGCTTTTACCGAATTTTTAATACATTAAATAGATGGATTTGCATTACAAAACATAACAAGGGTCTTGTTCTAGTGGTAAAGTAGCCACATGTTTCTTTAAATATGTACTGGTATTAGTTATGTTTCTTTAAGCTTTTTTCTCAAATTTTTTCAATGTTACTTTTCTATCAAATACACTAGTCAAACTTTTATTTCATTTTAAAAAACAAAAGTAAATGTGCAGTCAAAATTTAATGACATTTACTACTACTCTTCTTGTTTTTGAGCTAGTCTCCGAAAAATAAGACTATTTTGTTTCAATTTTTTAAAATTTCTTCCTCAAACTATATTATACGAAATGATGAATATATTAAAAAAATTAGTTTTTGTTGCAACTATTTTTATTAATTCTTTTATTACTGTTATCAAAGTGAATCTCAAAAAAAAAAAAAAAAAAAAAAAACTCACTTATTGTTTGGATGAATAGCAAAAAGTGGGTTTTCTTTTTTAATCAAAAATGAAAAAATTGTTTATAAAATATATTTATTTTCAAAAAAGAAAGTGAAAAGTAGGGGTTTTTTTGTTTGGATGAAATATGGATAATCATTATTTGAGATCTTTGATTTATGTAGATCTTTGATTTTTTGTTGATCTTTATTAAATTATCTTTAATTAATACACATACTCATATTTGTATTAGAGGTGAGTTCTAATTCGGTTTTGGTCTTGCCGGATGTAAATTGTGGATTTAGATTAGTCGCTCTCGGTCTTGGTCTCTTTGAAGATCGGTGGCTTCAAATTTGGTCGGTTGGTGCTTGGTGAGTTAGAGGTCAGAACAACAATGAGTACTAGTATATATATTGCGTTATGAAAAAATATATATTACCGTGAAATTAAATGGATAGAAATGCGGACACATGCTTGGTTATTGCTTGACATATAACAAAGTAGTTGTAAATCTATCTGACGCTTAGGCGTTAAACACAAGGGTATTAGGTTTGTTATGTTTGGGCCATAAAACATACCCAGTTTGTTTGTACTCGAAGAAAAACTTGATATCTAGCCTAGTGTCGGTAAACTTGTAAGCGACGATTGTAAGGTTTTCTCCACCAAAAAAAGAGTTTGTTGACTTAGTGAAGTAACTCTCGAGTTGGGTACTTGAGAAGTAAAGTATGGCAAAGAGGAGTTTTGTGACCGAACCACTCTATATCATTGTGTCCGGTTTGCGCTTTCTTTTACTTATCGTTTTATGTTTATATTTGCATTGTGTCTATACTTATGTTGTAGCTTCGTGTTTATATTATGTTTTTGTTTATGTTGTAGTGATATTTTTTTTTATGCTTTCTACTATTTTTATAGTTGTAAAATTATTATTGCCACATTTCATATTGCGTTACACTTTATCGGTTATTTAACACGATCAAATTAAGTTTTTAAACGGAAACGTATTCACTCCTTTACATTTTCAATAGTATGTGATTTATTTTAGGGAACGATCAACACGACACATAAGTATGGTGACATGGATTGACACCTACTTTTTTATGACACGACATAGTTGGCGTCATCATTAACAAAAACTTGTATTATATAGGTTTAGATTAGTTTTGAATGGGAAAAACTCTCTAACTCTCTCTAACTTCTCTCTCTAGCCTCTATTGTACCAACAAGTTAACCAAACAAATCTCGACCTTTCCGTGGTTGGCTTTGGCGACCGTCTGGACCTCTTGTACTTTTTTCCTTCCCAAAATAATAGCCCTTACCCATAGATCATCATCTCCCATTTTATTTGCCGCCACCGCTATTTGCTTTCGGATCCGTTACTATCCGGTCTCTTACCTTTTCGGATCTGTTGTGGTCCGCCATCGATAGCTTGTTGTAGCCTTAGGTTTTGATTCCAAATCATTTGGTTTTGCTCAGCTCCTTTTAGGATGCTCGGTTTATCTTCTATGTGTGTTATATGTACTTTGTGTACTTTTGTCAAGCTACATCTTCGTATGGTTGTGTCACAAAAGCTCACTTTGGTGATTCCATGCTTGTATGGTGTTCTTTGTGGTTTGTCACAACTATTAGGGTGTATGCTTTCTTTTGGCTTAACTTGTTGCCTCGTGTATTTTATTTGGCAAGTCGGCGATTTTGCCCATTATGTTTGATGTAACTTATTGTATTCAAATTACCTCCATTTGTGAGGTGTGAAATGTAATCTCATTCAAAAAAAAAGATTAGTTTTGGACCCGGTGCAAGTTAATTTGAATTTTAAGAATACTTTGTTTGTATTGAAATAATACAATATATCCTAGTTTACTTGTTCATTACTTAAAAAATAGAAACATGAATTGCGAATTGCTTTAGTTGTGACATTCTTTTGTTTCCCTAAAATAAATGTATTGTCATTACTAAACCTCCTATCTATTGTACAAATGAAGTGATTACGGGCTTGGTGACGACATTGTTAACCTCCTTGACCTCATTCTTTTCAAAAGTACCCATTTCATTTTAATATACCCGTTCGTATGCGATTATAAAATGCAACGGTATATTAATGTGCGCGGTACTTGTTTTAAAAGAACGGTATCAACTAGGTCAACAAGTGTAAGATGTGTGAAACCCATAATTACTTCATTTAGTACACATGATAGGAGATTTATCAATGAAACTACTAATAGTAGTCTACATTATTCTTTGTATCTCGATCTTAATTACTAGAGTTTACATTCAAAATTAGGTTAAGAATCTAGTGAGAAGAAAACTTAAAATGAGAAGAATGGAAATTAACTATGATCACATATTTGAGATATATCGACTTAAATTAGATGCATATCATGCATTTAGATCATCATAATTAGTTTTGAAAGTGATTTTAAAGCAAAAGCGATCCAAAGTAGTCTAGCAACAAATTTGACTTACATATGACAAAAAATACGTAATATTAAATACAACATTGAAACGCATCTAATATATGTATATCATTTAATTTTAGCTAGAAAATATATTATGATGCATTTAAAGATCGATTATGGATCCATTTAATTCAAATTGATGCATCTCTAGTACATAGTTATAGTTTTGGGGCAATTTCATATCTCAGCCCATTTTAGTTGGAAATTTCATATATACTCAAACATGCATAAAAATGTTGTACATTATGCATTTAATAATTGCGACTTTGGGTATATGAAATTAATCATGAAAATAAGGTCATATATGAAATTAATCCTATAGTTATTCTCATCTTTCTTATTTTAAGCATTCTTCTCATTTGATCCTTAGTCTTCAAATTATTGTCTACAACAAATATAAGTGCTAACACCATAACTTTTATAATAGATACTCCATCCGTGTCGAAATAATTATCTACTTTGATTTTTTAGTCTTTTTCTTCAACTTTGTTATTAATATTTTTATTTGTGTTATATAATCTTGATTCAAAATTATTTGTCTACAACAAATATAAATGCTAACACCATAACTTTTATAATAGATACTCCTCCGTGTCGAAATAATTGTCTCTTTGACTTTTTGAATCTTTTGCTCAACTTTAACTATTAATATTTATATTTGTGTTATATAATCTTGATGAAAATTATACAGGATGAAAATACATTTAAAACCCGATTCATTCATATATTTTTAATCAAATATTACATAACACAAATTAAAATATTATGATAAAAGTAGAATAAGAAAGACTAAAAAGTTAAAGTAGATAATTATTATGAGATGGAGGTAATGTTCCACGATAGGAAGATACATGTCGTGAAAAGATTTATGCAAATACTAATATATGCTAATTACTGTATTTGTTTAAAACAATTGTCTGGTGTCAAACGTAACATACTTGGACAAATGAAATTGGTTCTTGAACTATTTGTAAATCTCTTTTTGTTGAATTAACGGTAAATAATTACTGAGTTGTTAATGATTAGTCAAAATGTTTTTGTGACTTAAAGTGTACATTTACCATGATTAGTGTTCAATTAGGGAAAATTAAGTGTACATTTACCATGTCCCATATCTTTATAACTCTTACGAAAATTATCATCTTGATAAATATCGTATTGTTGTTGGTGCCATTATTGTTACATCCATTGTTAACTTTTGATATAATTATGATGTTTAGGATATGAAGAAATTTAAGGTATAAGCATATAATTATCGCTTCATACAATAAAATTCAAGAGTTAAACAATTAAAATGTATTTTCATACCCGGAGCGCAGGCAAAACTTACTCATTATCTAACATAAACAGGTACATATGTATCAGTAAGATACCCTCATTTTTATTAGTCATTTTCTTGGATAAACATATTACGATACCACTTACCTTCTCTCCAAGAACATATATTAAGAAAAGTCAAATGATCTAGGCATATTCACTTGTACTGATAAATGTTCTTGGACCAAGTTGAAGTGTTTGTAGGGTTGGAGACTTTTACATATGTATCTCAAAGAGCAAACTACATATACGATTTACTAAGTGATCAATCTGCTACATGTTTATATATTTTTTCTTTCATGTAGTCCCGAGCTACTTTTACTATACTACACGTACAAGATGTCGATGTCCATGAAGCTGTTCTCTTTACATGGACATAAAACATCACATCTCAAATGTTAATAGCGTTCATGGATTTCGCACTTAGATCCTTTGACAACCAAGTTCATAGACGTTTTTGGCAGCTATCATGATGTTCACTTGTTTGAAGGGACAATTTATAGGGACGCTAATCATTAATCATGCAGGTTTATACGCTTGTTGAGTCGTTGGGCATATTATTACCACATGTAAAGATTGGGCCCTTCATGTTGAAAATATTTTTCCAACACCATGTCACCATCCAAATTGAATTGATACCGAGAAAACTCCTTTAGAGTGTTCCTTTCCTCACGTGTTCAACCACTAAGCTAGTTGCGTTACCAACATGTCGACAAAACAGATGGCAAAATTCTATCAATAAATTTAACTAAATGACTATATGAGGACAGGAAGACACAAGTATTGAACTAAAGCTTCTAACATGGAAGCCTCTGACTTTTCACTTGGAGAAAACGTGCAAGCAACCACTAACGATTAAACGATGTTGCAAACATACAAATTATGTTTACCAGATAAAACGGAAGAAATAAGTTACAGGCGACCAATCACACTACAAAACCCTTCCCACAAATTTTGATTATTGTGTTGCAATTCGTAAAAATCTCCAATGGCCCTCCAGGTAAATCGACCGCACAATTACGTATGATATAAGATATTAAGAAAACATTAGTTTGAAAAGTGTGAGTATATATGCTTATGCATGTTCATCGTTATAACCTTAATACCCACAATGGGGAACAAGGTGTCAATTCGATGAGACATCAACACAACAGAGGCGATCTTAAAGCTCACGATCATGCATATGAAATCGATTCTTAATTTGATATCCAAAACTTACTCTCTCGGGCGACCCTCAAGAATTGCGGCAACAACTGCGCTGCCTTTCTGATTCCACAAGCCAATGTCGCTCCTAAAATAAGGTTTTATTATCCACGGTTATTCAACTAAGCAGATGTCATCTTACCGGTCAAGATGTGCATACACATAGATACAAATTTTACATGTTTAGATTAGCAAACTAACCGACACCGCTCCCGAACTCGCATATTCGGATGTGTGCGTGAGAACATGAACAAATTCGCAAAAGTAGAACAAGATATAACACAAAAATGAGGGCCAAATGTTTTAAAATTTAAACTAGACGGATGTGAGAACAAAAAAAGTACATTCGGGTTTTCTTGGTGGTGAATGAATAACAAAGTTAGTTCGGGCCGGGAATAGCACATGATGTTCAAATGCCGGACAGAGGTCATTGTTGGTGGTTTCTTCACAAAGAAAGAAAGACAAAAACAAGCCAACTTCTTTATCAACAAAGACATAAATTTTGAGCTTATAAAGTTTTCAAAATACACTACAAGAAAAAAGGGCTTTAGTTACGAGTGAAAAATCGTCACTAATAGGGGAAACTTCGTCACTAAACCAACTTAGTCACGAAAATCAAGGTCGTCACTTGTCGTCACTATAGCTCCGTCGCTAAGTTAATAGTGACGAAATTGGAATTGACACTAAATTTAGTGACAGTAAATTAAATCACTTATGGGTGAGTGACGAGCTAAATTCGTCACTTAATTTCATCACTGAAGTGGCTAAAGTCGTCACTATTTGCTGGAATTAGTGACGAAAGAAAAGCGTCACTTTTTTAATGAACTTAACGTCCAATAGTGACGAAATACTTCGTCACTTTCCAAAAACCTATATCCCAATAATGCGGTACCTACAATAGTAAATATGGGTATTTTATAGACTGAAAATGCAAAAAGACATATAATAAGAAATTACTTGATCCATAACAAAGCCAAAATATCTGTTATGTCCAACAATTATTCGATTTGTAGCATATGCTTCTAGCAAGAAAGTTATAAAGAGATAATCATGATTCTGTAAGAGAATCCTCAAGTGGTAATCTGTTACTACAAGTATGTCACGCACTTAAACATCAGCTTGCATTCTTATCCTCCATCCAAACTTCAACTAAACATCATCTCGAGCCTCATCATAATCTTCGGTCACATCATCATCCTCAGGCCCTCAGTCCCCTGCATAAAAATAATAATTTCAAAGCACATCACTTATATTATCCAGCAAGATCATTGTCAAGTTTAAACACAATTGGACAGCAAGTTTAAACACAATTGGAAAGCAAGATCATAACAAGCAAACATCAAAAAACACAATGAAAGGTCTTTTTCATACTACTACAATAATGCATCAGCTAAAAGGAGTATATATATAATTATATATATAAGTAATAGTGTACCTTTATGGTAAGGATTGTCTAGGCATATAAAAAGCCTCGTTTTGACTCTTAGTAATTTCCTCATCATCTGAACTAAAACCAGTTACATCTAAATCGTTCATCTGTTCATCTTTGACAGATGGGATCAGTAACTTGTTGTCAGCATTTGGTAGCGACTGCTTGGGCGTAGAATCGCCTCCTTTTGACTCTTTTTTATTTCCTCATCATCTGAACCCAAACCATTTACATCTGAACCATTCATCTGCACATCATTGGCAGCTGGGGTCAGTAGTTCATCGTCAACATCTGACGAGGAGTGTCTGCTCATATTAGATTCCTCGTTTTGACTCTTTCTTATTTCCTCATCATCGGAACTCCAATCATCTGCATCATAATCATCCATCTTGCTTTTCATAGCATTTAACGAAGACTGTTTCATGTTTGCCTCGATATGTTTTCCTTCGATTCCTCATCATCTGAACTCCAGTCATCTGAATCCGAATCATCCATCTGCTGAGTGTTAATAGCCAAAAGCTCTAACTTAGGAAAAAACGAGTGACGAGCTTCGTCTTCATAAGCAGGCGGTGTTGGCACTTTCTGACTCTGATCTTCATCATTGTATATGGTATCAAGTATCATTCTAACCGCATCTTTCATGATCATTATCTTATCTCTAGTACTCTGCCAACACTTCTTTTGTGCTTTTGCGGAGCCATGAGGTGATGGTGTATGGTGATTTTTCGCCAATGTTTTTCTCACTTCATTACACGTCTCATCTAATAATTTTAAGAAATCACGAACAATAGCAAACAATCTCAGCCTTCATCTTTTACCGATTTCCCATAAAAATAATCACCCGTGCTCCTTACCAAAGTCATTATCCGTTTCTCTTCTTCAATCATCAAAATAATATCAGCTTCTGCATGCTGTAAGAACTTTGTGAGTGCCTTATTGAATTCATTAGCTCCTTCTGCTGTTTTCATATCTTCAGTCATAAAATCTTTCGTTATCTTTAACATATTTCCCAATTTAGAAACTGCTGATGTAAGCATTTCACCGTCAACAAGTGCTGCTTTTTTCACATCGTTAAGTTCTTCACTTAGCTTTGAAACAACACCCATACCGAGTTGTTGGAGATATTCTGGTGTTTCCTCGTTTGGTTCAAGGCCTCGGTTTTTAGCCACTTTGATTCCTTCGTATCTGATGATTTCTTGAACGACAAAGGATAAGAGTGTGGTTTTTCCATCTGTCCCTTTGACATCAGAAAGTTTCAAAAGGGTGTCAAGCTTGAACGCCTGAGCTCCGACTCGAAATGTACCATCATTCATTCGGTTACCTGTTTTGAGAACTGCTTCTAGAAGCCTTAAGAAAAGTCTGCTGCTTCTAAGTTTATTGCAAGCTACCTGTGATTCAACAAATAGCCACGTCTTAAACTGGAAACCAAATCATTTTAAAAGGACAGAAAGGTAGAGATGCCTAAAACATGGCCTAAACGCATATGAGTATATGCATTCTAAAAGCTACAAGAACATAATGTAGTACCTCTAAAGTGGCAAATGATTCTTTAGCCATATTGTAATCCTCATGAACGGAACTCATAAACAGCAAAGCTTCAAGACGTTTGAATGCATGTGGGATCTCAACCAAGTTCTTAAGAAAACGTTCTGATGGCCCGAGTTGGTTTATGACACCATTATATAACCTCAGCTTTAGTTCTTCATCTTGAGTCGGTGCCATTTTTAACAAAGTTGCAATTAGCTCAGCAGGAAGCTCAGTGCCTGATCACACATTCATTTCAAAATAAATAAAGAGTTCAGTTGAGCTATAGAAAAAGCAACAAACTTTGTATCACCTTTTTTAACCGCATCACAAACTTGTTCAGTTGTCACGTTCAATGCTTTTAGAAGAATCGCTAAATTCTGAGATTTTTTAACCTCAATGAGCTGAACGAACTTGGTTGGTGATTGTATGTTTACATCAATTTTTGCACGTTCTTTCTTATTTTGAGCAGCCACATAGCCAAATAGACCTACCATCATCTCCTCATCATATTTGTTCATTAACAATACTTGTGAGCATTTATAAAACAAAATGCGTAAAAGTAACAGTAGCTCGATATAAAATCTTACTGAAATGATCCATCTCTAAGATGGTGCCAAACCATTGAACGGCCTTGAACAGCGTTCACTTTGTCCCAAAAAAAGGGCTTTAGCTTTGTTCTTGCTGTATCAGAATCACCAGTTTCTTTGTTTTCCTCCTTATCAGTCGTTAAGATATAGATCGAGATGCTCGATTAACATATTTACAATTACTTTGTTACAATGTAACAATCTAGCAGAAAGTATTAGCAACTCAAGTAGCAGATCATAGGACAAAAAACGGAAAAACTGATTGAAGAAGATAAAACCAGTCATGCTCCTCTGTTTCTTGTTGAGGACTGCAAGGTACTCCTATAAATTCTAACAAACATACGTAACTTGAAATTCATATAAATAGTTGTGATTACAATTTAAGCTTATATTTTTGCCTTTGTCTTATATTTCATAAGCAGCTTTGGCTTATGATAAGTTCATAAGCTCATGCCAAATAATTCAGCATAAGTTTTTTTTTTTTATGAGACTGAATATCAAAGGGACACTTACCTTGTGTACCTCGAGTAGTCGATTCACACCCTGGTCCTTGCATCAGCTTCTCGTCTCCTCTACACTTCTACAATCCACCCTCATGTAGCAGACTAACACCCTACAGTTATTCAGCTATGTTAATTATAGGGTAGATAGGTTTACATGAATGTGATCTATTTTAGAGGCTTATAGTATTTCAGTTTGGTGAGCTAAAGTAGAAACTAATGATTCCAACTCAGGTGTCGTTAATGAGCTGACAAGAAATATTCTCATATGGTACGGTACTAGAATGAACATACTTTTATCAATGATATCTTGTGCCATAACTTAATAGGCCAGGGCAACACTGGTTCATACTTCATAGAAAGTTCGAATATGAGGTTGTCAACTTCCCGCATGTAAAGATCAATCGTCATCCACCTTGATAGAAGAGATACATCTCTTGTTACCTGCAATACTAATACAAGTCATTCTAGTGGCTTGGCTAGAAAATGCAGAATAATGTGAAATGTTAAACTAGGCATACAATTTAATAGATACAGTAATATCTAAATGTACTTGTCAATAACCTGTCGGGCCAGATCACATTGACTATTGTACTATAATGATGATAATATGATTAATAATAAGCATGAAGTTGCTTTGCACGATCATTGCAGCAATATAGCAAGAATCGGTATTAAAATAGAACTCCAATATTCACTCATTTAGGGTCAAAATTATCTTTTATGCTAAAATTTTGACCTTTAATTATCTTTCGTCAAGACCAGAAGCCTCTCTTAGCATTGCCAATTGCATGAGTGAACTCAAGAGCATCTAATCTCACATAATTAATAAAGACTAATGGTTCCACGAACACCAACAGGCACCATGGTGTGTTCTTTTGAACAAAGTCACTAACCTGATTCCCTCTCTTCAAGTTCATTTCACTTATCTGTTTATAAACCTGAGTAACCATGAGATAGATTTCATAGTTCAATTTTATTTCTCTCCTAATCGGTTTATTACTGACCATAATCAACTACTCACCCCATCACCTAATTAGTACCCCTTTTGCTCCCTGCTCCCTGCTCCAACAGTTGGATACATTTTCTGCCATCGCCCAACCTTCAGAGTCTCCTAGACAGCTAGACTTATGATTGTATTCATAATGGACAAATACTCAGGTGTTGTTATGGCATATTTTTAGATACTCTACTAAATACTAATAAACAAAACTCATAAATTGCATGACTAGCTAATATTGATCTTGACTTTACTAGTATTAAACTGATCCTATGAGTGCAATTGATTAATCAAACAACATTAGACTAACAGTAATACTACGTCCATTAGTTGAACAGAACCAATTAGCATACTTGAGCATATGCATTTATAAGTATGCAAAAACAAAGTTACATCCAGAGACATCATATAAGTATACCCTTCAACTATTTCTCTGCTTCACCATATCTTGCTAAACCTAACTAAACCTTCATCGCTAACAAACTCGAACTAGGATAATCTTCTACTTTCACACAGGAAGAGAAAATAATAATGGCACAACAATCTTACAGTTGAATCATTGTCGTTTAGTGACTGCATTAGTTGTCTCTTAAATGTCTCCAACTGTCAAAAATAAAGTAATCACATTATAGTCACTCGGCTATTAAATTAATATCATAATAAACGCATTGCCACATTTGAAAAGAGATGCAAACTATTTATTCAATAGATATGTAGGTTACAGAAACTTTGGTTCTTAATGTACGAGCCAATTATCCTAAATTTCTTCAACAGAATTATAATCTATAGAAAATGTCATGCACTCGACAAAACAGCATGTGCACACATGCACATGATATAGAAAGTTGCAACAGCTTAACAATGTTTGAGACTTAACTAGACAATGTCAAAGGAATGGGGAATGGCAACTCGAATAGTACCACTGGTGTTTCCTTAAGCTCTAAAACTAGTGTCAATGGTTGATGTCGTATATGAACCATTAGTTCTAATCAAGCATGTCGTAACAGATAAACAAGTTCAAAAAGAGAAAGCACAATGATGAATGGCAACTCAAATAGTAGCATATGTCAGATGCCCCAAAGACAACTAACTAATACTCTCCCTGTCACTTGAAAGAATTTGATCTCTGCATACTTCTAAACAACCCAAAGTACTGGTCATGTGCAGGTTGGTAAAACTTAAATCGTTAGATGATCACTATATTTACAAGGATCCCAGCTTAAAAGCATAAAATACTGAAGTTTCACATATTACAACATTGACAATCACAGCTTGAAGCATGAGCTTACCCATTGAACACAATACAGAATATGCATGTAAACTGATGTTAGTGTTGCTAGAAATTTTATCAAACACTTTGTAGGCAATGATTTAATAGCCCTAAACCTAAGCTTTGTGAACTCAAATTTAAGTCAAAATAATCCGCTAAACGTAAGCTTTATGAACTCAAATGAGCAAGCAAATGATCCTTTAAACCTAAAGTTCACTGACATAATATCTTCCCAATTACTAAATACACAATCAAATCAACAATCAAACAATTAAATTGAGCACAAATACAAACGAATACACAAAATTTCAGGCAAATAACATAACATCTTCCTAATTACTAAATGAAATTAGCTCTTAATAATTAGGGATAAGATATAACCTCCGAAAAATTAGGGCAAATAAGTGAAAATGAGATTGGAAGATGTCAGCCATGGCGGAATAGGGCAAAATAGTGAAAATTAGCTCTTAACATAATGTCAACCATGGTGAAAATGAGATCCGAAAAACTAGGGCAAAATAGTGTGTGTTTTTAGTGTGTGAAACTGGGAAGAATTGAATGATTTTTATGGTGCGTGTTTTTAGTGTGTGTTTGGTGTGAAATAGAGGAGAAGAAGATATGAAAGAAAAATGATTATCCCTGTTTTTAGTGTGTGTTTTGTCAGTTTAAGTCCCTGCACTTTTAAGTGTTAGATAGCAAAATAAGAATCATATATTTGTTCAAGTAGTGACGAATAGTTTCGTGACTATCAATCCGAAAATAGTGACGAAAATTGCGTGACTAATAACCATAACAAGAAATGAGTTACACGGTGACGACCAGTACTTTACTTAGTGACCGATACTTTCGTCACTAACGTGTATGTTAATGACAACTTATTACTTCGTCACTAAATATCACTAAATATATGCAAGTGACGAGATATAGTGACGACAATTTTATATCGTCACTGAATTGTGTTTTTAGTTACGAAAAATATATGTCGTCATTAAATTCTCGTCACTATAGCCCCTTTTTTTTTGTAGTGATAAATGTACACCGTATTAGTCAAATGCACGATATTTCCATTTACGGAAGGATTCTTTTTCAAAAGTATAATTCATGTATTTGTACTTTAAATCAGTTGTACTTCACATGTTCACTCAATTTTGTTCTTTAAAAAGTGTTATACTACCTTATAAGTAATTAAACAATAATTAAATAACTATATTAAAGGACATATCAGACATCAAACAACACTCATAGAACATCTGTCGTCCGATCAATTCATAGAACATCTGTCGTCCGATCAAATGGGATATAATGGTGTTAGTTGTACTTTTGTAAGCATGATTAAGTTGGAGAGTTTTTTTAAAATTCTAATCATGTGATTCATGGGATGAAAAAGTGTGGAAAGAATGAAACAATTATGGTTAAGCATTTTGTAGGGTCTTCAATTATTTGATACTCACTTTATTCCCATAACTACACTTGTAATCAAAAAAAAAAATATGCATTAAATCGCAAAGAATATATTTTCACTTTGTGAAGAAAAACAATAATTGGATCATAAAGTATGATGTTAGTTATGTACTTATGTTAGATCTAAATGTGACATTCAGCACTAAGAAAAAACACTAGCATTGATATTGGTTTCAAGAGCTTTTTTTCTTTTCATTTTTTTTTAAACCATGATTTACAACTTCTTAGCCAACTAGTTTACAAGGTTTGAACTCACCAATACACGAATAGTTTCAAGTTATTTTCACTAGCAAATACGAGACGTTTTGATTCGGTTAAGGCGATCAAAATTTTTGTCTTATAAACATCATTAGAAGCAATAAACTGTACAACAAAGTGTTGCACATTTCTGTCAAAATTTATTTAATACTTTTGTGCCTATAATACACCGACTACGGTGTTCTATTGGTGATCTCGCATGCTCCATTATTATTTCCTTTTATATGTTTTGGGCACTATATTTATAAGGTAAAAGTGAATGAACAAATACAAAAATAGAATGATTAGACCTCTAGTTATTTGTTATTTCAATTCACATAGGTTGGGGACCAATTGGGATAATGATACCGATGCCAATTTTATAAGTTAAAGCTCGCAAAAAAAATAATTACAATTTTCTGATTGGGTTCTAGTATGATGTCTTTAGATTGTAAGAAATGCTCATTAATAGGATCACTATTTTAACTGACAATAACTAATGTTTCTTTCACCGCAAGTTCTATAATAATATGAAATTTTCATAAGCAATGACATCGTCTTTCATGGATTAAAGCTAGTGATGAATGATAACCAAACAATTTTCTCATGCATGTAATGTGATGTATATGTGATAATATCATAATTTCTAATAAAAAAACAAGGCAATACTTCTATAAGACAATCAAGCACTAGCTAATTAAATTCTAAATTCCATGTAGTGCACCCTTTATGACAAAACAAATATAATTGGTACGTTGTTAGTTAAAAGCTTAAAAATCATACATTAGTATCTTAAACTGGTTGTTATTAGGCTGGACGCAGTAATGGGAGGTGATCGACTTACTCGATCGAGTGAGTGTCGATCGTCCTCCTGTGGCTAATCGATCGAGTGAACTTTTGAAACCAACATGGTCGTGTACACGATCGACTCCATATTCCACTTTATCGAGTATATCCGTTGCATAACGGTTATAAAAAAAATAAAAAAATAAAAAATTGAACCTTTATAAATACACAACATAAACACACTTCAATCCACAAATCTCATTTCACACAATTCAACCTCAAACTACTTCTCAACACAAGATTTATTATGGCTTGCCGTCTCCCCCATTCCGTTGAAGATATGAAAATGTACATTAACAAACAATGCGAAAAAGATGGCGTGGCTCGAAAAACGCTATTATAGGCGTTATCCATCCATTTTGGCGAGAAGGCGGAGAAGCGGCGTATGATAGCGAGACTACACGACTTTCAGCGACATTACGCCCGAGCGACAAATTTTTGATGGATGAAGCCCGCAAAGCGGCGACATTCTTGACAAGTTGTGAGAGTGTGTTCAGCGGATAACGAACAACATCGACACCAAAATCAATTGGGGCTATCGGAGAGCGAAAAAGATGGTGTAGGTGCATCAACTTGATTGTCGACTTTGTTGGGAATCTCGCTGAACCGGGAAGATTTGGCTCGACGAGAAATTTCTGGGTTATCGGACTCCTCGTATGATTACGCATGCGGGAGCATTCAAATTATGATTTATGATTTTGTATCGTTTTATATTTAATATATTATTGTTTTATTTAGTATTGTAACATTTTAATTATTAATGAAATTTTAGCTTGTGTTAAAATGTTTAAAAAAAAAATGATCATGGTCGCTCTTCTTGATGCACCCAATCGCTGAAGGTCCTTGGAGAGAAAGGCGTGGCAGGGAAAATAGGAAGATTGAGTGCCCTTGCTGGGGGCAACCTTATCCATCCTCCATTTGTGTTGCAACACGTAGTACCGGAGATGAAACCGGGGTTGCAGAATCTTATAGATTTTTCGATATAGTGTTAATTTTGAAAAAAAAAAAAAAAAAAAAAATCAATTCTTTCTAAATGCATCTTAAATGCACATGGCCATTGAAATATGATTCTATATTACTGATCAAAAAAATGTGTACACCCAATCATATTTATGTCCTAGTTCCTTCCCTGCGTAGTACCGTCCATTAGCATTACAATAGTTGAAAAACAACATCAATTAAAGAGCATAGAGTCTTTATTTTTCACTTCTAATGGCTTCCCTTTAGGTCTTATTCAGTGTTCTCAAGAAATAGTTTTTCTCTCCTAATGTTTTCCCTTTCGCTCTGTTCTCAAGTCTAAAATTTAAAGAATGGAAGGGGATGGGATGGGATGGGAAGAGCGAAAGTAGGGATGGGATGGAAGAAAGTGGTTATTTATTTTTGTATTATTGAGTTTTTAAGTAGAAAGAAATGAAGCTACACAATTACAAATATAACCTCATTATATATATATATATATATATATATATATATATATATATATATATATATATATATATATATATATATATATATATATATATATATATATATATATGTGTGCTTTTCTTTGTAGTTTAGTTCTAATATCATGTATATGCGTGCTTTTCTTTTAAGTTGGTAACATTGACTAAATAATGCATGCAACCTCAATTACAGCCTAAAAGATGGAATGTGCGATGACAAACTACCTAATGTTTTCATATATGAATGTCAATTTGGATTAGTTGGCTATCCACTAGGCTTAAATTTTTTTTAAAATTAAGCTACCAATTATAACACTTTTTAGCCACTAGTCTAAAGATCATATATCATGACTAACAAAAGTAATGTTGGGCAGTGTCCAACATCATTATCTGATGGAACTGATAACGGGAAAGAAGCCTGTGGAGCAGTGACGGAGCTAGGATTTTCGCACAGGGTGGGCCAAAAACCTTTTACGTAAACAATAAAACGTTTAGAAAACTATAAATTGGTTACTATGTTAACGAGACAAACTTATTCGTGCATATATGCAACGATAACTAATATAAAAAAGCCGTATTGACAACAATCGAACACAATGTTAGGTAAAACTCAGGTTAATTTTATTGATTTGTGAACTGAGTTTGGTTGGATATAATGATGAATAGCACCAGGAGCATATTAAAAAGATATCATCAATCGAAAATAACTTGTGATACTGTGTTAATGATTCTTCAATTGGGTGGGCCAAATCAATTTTCATATAGACATAAGTAACAGATTACATAGTAGTAAGCAATAAGTATTAAAAATGATTAATTCTATCTGTCACTGATATTGGTCTCATATACATTAAACGGAAACGATCAATTGAATGAAGTTTTTCAGTTGCTGTGATTATCCACCGAGTCGTCTCGTTCAAAGGCTATTCGGACTCGACCCATGGCTCGTACTTTACTGGCGTGCATGATTATTGAGGATAATATGGTAATTTAACTAAGGCTTGTAATCTTGAAAACCCGCTTCCCTTCCTAATCCGCCTAAAATTGGACGGAACGAAATATCACTCAAAAGCCCATCCCTCCCTCCTCCCACCTTCCCGCCCCTCTTTCCATCTTAAAAAAAAAAAGAACGCTTTTTTATTTCATTTCCTCCCTTCCATTACTTAAAAAAAAAAAAAAAAAAAAAAAAAAGAAACGGAGGTTTAGGTCTTATTCGGTGTTCTCAAAAATGTTTGTTGGTTAATGTATTTTTATTGATTTTAAATTCGTCCTTATTGACGATCTTTAATATGTAAATTAAAATTACAAATTAGTGAATGAAGATAGGTTTTTAATATTTGAAACTAAATATAAAACCAAGAACAAACAAAAGGTTATTTAATGGTGAGAATTTTGAATGTTTCTCTTATTTTGATCTTCTGATGAATGATCTCACCATCCATTTAGTTTGATCAATGGTGAGGATAAACCAATATTTAATATGGAAGCACAAGTCATGTTTTTGTTTCCTATTTCTTTATCTTTTTCTTTCTTATTTATTAACATTTTTCTTTTTTTTTTCGAAATTCGCGTTTTTATAAAAATTAGCGTTTTTTTTTTTTTTTAAATTCACGTTTTTATTCTAAGTTTTTTTCGGTTTAATCGTTTTCATCTATATTCATGTGTTTCGTCCGTTTTATACGTTTTTCGTCCGTGTTCATATGTTTTCGTCCGTTAATTTACATTTCATTTGATTTGAGACGTTTTAAATACGTTTACATCCGTTTTCGTGCGTTTTCATTCGTTTTATGCGTTTAAATCGTTTAAATCATTTCGAGCGTTTTGTCCGTTTTCATACGTTTCGTCCATTTTGGACTTTTTCTTGTTTGAGGCGTTTTAAATGCATTTTTAAACGTTTTCGTCCGTTTTCATCATTTTCTTCGTTTTCTTTTGTTTCATACTTTTTGTCCATTTATAGCGTTTCGTTCGTTTCCATCCGTTTTCGTTCGTTTTCGTCCATTTTTCATACGTGTTTTTACGCTTTCATACGTTTTCGTCTGTTTTCGTCAGTTTTCTTACGTTTTCAGCCATTTTCAACAATTTTCATAAGTTTTTTTCTGTTTTTTAGGTTTTCATGTATTTTCGTCCGTTTTTAGACGTTTTCGTCTGTATTCTTATGTTTTCATGTATTTTTGTCCGTTTTATACGTTTTCAGACGTTTTCATACATTTTCATCCTTTTTTTTACGTTTTCGTCCATTTTTAGACGTTTTCATCCGTTTTCATACGTTTTCATCCGTTTTTATACGTTTTTGTCCGTTTTATACGTTTTTGTCCGTTTTCAGACGTTTTTGTCCGTTTTTATACGTTCGTCATTTGATTTTATACGTTTTTATCCGTTTTAAGACGTTTACATTTTGATATTTGTAAGTGACATTTATTTATCTCTTGTGATATAACATTGTAATGAAGATGAAAAGTATTACATTCTTCATCATATATGTGTTATCAGTTGTGATACTCAACTAAGAATGTGATGGTTGTGTTTTGAAAATATTTAAGAAGATTTTGTGTTTTATGATATTATGAAATATTAGAAAAGTTGTTCAATGAAACGTGAGATGTTATGATACTTTTGTTAGACTTGTGGTGGATTTTCTATTTAATGGGTACATTGTGCATGTTTCGATAGGTTTTATAATGGGATTTGAAAATATATATGGTTGAATCAGCAAACTAAATAAGCTATAGTTGAAGATAGCACACATCTTTATAAACAAACTAAGGAAGATCAAACACATGTGATATCACAGGTGATATCACCTCACACGTGATATCGTGTGTGATAACACCGGTGATATCACCTGTGATATCATGTGTGATATTACCGGTGATAGCATGTGTGATATCATAGTTTATATCACTTGTGGTATCATGTGATATCACAAGTGAGGTGATATCACTTGTGATATCATGTGTGTTATCATAAGTGTTTGAGCTTACTCAGTTTATTTATAAAGATGTGTGCTTTCTTCAACCATAGCTTCTTTAGTTTGTTGATTCAACCATAGATATTTTCAAATCACGCTATAAAACCTATCGAAACATACACAATGTATCACAAATAAGAAAAATGAACAGAATCATCACAATAATATAATAAGTGATGTTTATTATCATTTCTTTCATATATACTCGGTAAAATACTAAATTCTTATCACATTTGGTATGAATTTAATATTTCTCATTCTTAGTTAGATCACAACCGATAACACATACGTGATGAAGAGTGTAATACTCTTCATTTTCTTCTGATGTTATATCGCGAGAGATAAATAAGTGTCACTTCAAAATATCAAAATGAATAAAAATGAAGCAAAGTATGAAAATAGAGACTTGACATATTCTCAAAATCAAACAAGTGTTGCATTAAATTAGCATTTTTTAACAAAATAAGAATTCACCTAAAGAGACTTTAACCCTTTTATTTCTACTAAGCACATTAAAAAATATCGTTTGTCGATTCGATGAAAAGCACAAAACTATCTTGTAACTCAAAATTATAAAAGTATTAGAAAACATATAGGTGATAATATAAAAATATACGAAACGATGAAATATCTCGGATGATATTAAGGTTAAAAAACATACTTGTTTGTTTATGAAATATCACAAGTGATATTAGACATTAAATTTTTTTAATAAAATATCACAATTGATATTTGACATGTAATATAATAAAGTTTAATAATAAACATGAAAGCGTGTGAAAATGAGGCGGCGTATAAAAGCGCAAAAAGCGGATGGCGTATGAGAACGGACAAAAAGCGTATAAAAGCGAAGAAAAGCGTATAAAATCATATGTAAGCGGAAAAAGCATCCGAAAATGGATGACGTATAAAGCGTATAAAGCGGATGAAAATGGGCGGCGATAAGGCGTCGAAAAAAAACGAAAGTGTCTAAAATGGACGGCGTAAAAAAAGGACGGCGTATATAAACCTATGAAAGCGTGAAAGCGGACAAAAGCGTGAAAGCGAGGCAGCGTGAAAGCGGGCGAAAAGGTATGAAAGCGGACAAAAGCGTAAGAAAAATGATGACGTGAAAGCGAACAAAAACATAGAAAAATGGATGAAAATGTAAGAAAGCGGTGGCGTAAGAAAGCGGACGGCGTATGAAAGCGGATAAAAGCGTGAAAGCGGACGGCGTGTAAGCGCGGGCGGCGTAAGAAAGCGGACAAAAGCGTGAAAGAAGAAAGCGAAGAAAGCGGGCGGCGTGAAAAGCAGACAAAGCGATGAAAATGAGCGAAAATGTAAGAAAGCGGACGAAACGTAAGAAAATGGATGAAAGCGAGCAGCGTGTGAAAGCGTAAAGCGGTGAAAGCGTATGTAAGCGGACAAAACGGACAAAAATGTAAGAAATGACGACGTGAAAAGCAGAAAAGCGTAACAAGGCGAAACGTATGAAAACATCACTACCATTAAATCAAACTAGATGGAAGGTGGGGATTTATCCCTTAGTATGCAAGGAATTTTGAGTATTCAAAATAAAGTGCCTCATTTAATGGATTGCCAATTACCATTTGTTTTATTTGTGAAAATTATGGGAATATATTCGATTTCTTCATATATGAATGGTGAAGAAATAGACAAACAAGTTGCAAAAGTATATATTTATTTTGGTTTATGTTTAAGGCATTCTTACATGAAATGTGCACTCAACATTTAAATCCAATGAACTTGATCAAGATCGCATTATTAAATTTGATTTAGTGGAGATTTATAGCACTAATTTCCAATAGTTTAGTTGGAATAATTGGCGGTTTTAATGATAATGATAAACATTTCTTTCGTATATTAGACAAGAGAAGTGATGTTAGATCCCAGCGGTAAATTTTAAGTCCGTGTTAATAAGAAACACAATGAACACGAAACAATTTTCCTTCAGTAAATTTGAGCAATATGAGTGTACAATTTCATAAATGAAATGCTTAGAACACTCATTTGTAGTATAAGTTGGCATGAAGATTGCCTCTTTTTAAACATGAATGCTCCTTTGTGGAACTAGTTGAGAATTCTTAACTTATTGGCATATTCTTGTTAGATTGCTATATTTCAGCCACCATATTTTTGGGTTTTATCAAGCTTCTTCACGATAAAAACCTCTACGTACGATTCGAATCTATATGGACATCCTAAATTTTGAACTTCGGTCGATCGTGATTATGCTCAATAGGGACTTGTTGCAAGTGAATAACACAACCATGGCACTATTTTTAAAAGCTAAAGTATGGTTTTTATTGGACAAATCTTTAAGTTAATTAATGTACTTGATGTTATGTTAGTTGATATAATAATAACATGTAAATAGTGGGTGACCAAAGTTCATTTCATAATGCTTGATTAGTTATATGATTAGAGTAACAAAGCTTCCATCTTTGTGGGAAGGTCATGTCTTAGCTAGTTAATTGCAAGTTGCAATAGTGTCTCATATTATAAGTGAGAGAGGTCAATATCAACAGTTTCTTCTAGTTGTATATATCATATCCATGTCCTAACATGATCACAGTTTCAATATATTGCGTGTCATTCTGTTTTTATTAGTGGCAAGTTGCATTAGTTTAGTTCATCTTAGAGTTTGACTTTGAAGAATTTTAGAGGTGTAAGCTCATTTAGATTTTGGTTAAATTATTCCAAGTTGGAATTTACAAACATATTGAAGAATCGAAATGTGTTTGTATATGCATCGTTCGATATTAGTATTCTTGATAAAAGATTATATGTTTAAAATGTAAACTAAGCTTGGGATATCACTAACGGGTAATAATTTGTAACACTAGAAGAGTTCTTCAAACAAACGATGAAATGTATGTGTGATATAATTCGATGGGAATGTATACGTGTTTCCGTCATTTACAGATTTAGATTACTTCTTCTGACTTACACTGTAGGATCACCATTGTCCATTGCATAGTTAATTGCAAGTTCCAGGTTTAATATGTTAAACAAAGCATAGTTGTTTTGAAGTCTGCAATTTAGACATATGCATACACTTTTTGGTTGTATCAGAAAATAAAAAAGCATTAGTGTTAGCTTTGGTGTAGTAAGCTAAACATTCTTAATCTTTCAAGACTTAGTGGTCCAACTCCACTTAACAATAGAAGCAACTGGAGCTTTAAGGGGGACGGTCGACTTGAGTAGGTGATCGGGTTGGTGAACCCGGCGGCACTACTGCTTTCCCAGCTCGGGTTCGACCGCCGGGTTGTATTCTGAGCACGAAGCCGAATATGTACCTGTGCTTGTGTTTGTATCTTTGCTTCTTTTGTCTTGTTTTTGGTAAGGAAAATGGTTTTGCAGGTACCAAACATGGTTTTGCAGGTAAGGAAAATGGTTTTGGTGGGAGGAAGAAGGTGGGAGGAAGAAGGTGGGTATGTATTTAAAAATAAAAATAAAAATTGGAATTGGTCTTAGAGTACCAGCTCAGTCCGCGTAGGGTAGTGTTAGGGTAGTATTGGGGTAGTTTTGAGTTGGAAGGTTTTTATTGGATAGAGGTGGCGTGGCCTTGGGAGTATAGGGTAAGAAATATCCTCCCTCCCCAAGACTTTAACTCTAAAGATCTATATCGAAACTTTTGATATCTATTTGCCGATGGATGACTTTACCAAGTCTGAAGAATTGTTCTTTTATTTACAGATTAAGAAAAAAAAACATATTATAGGTGTGGCCCTACCACTATCTCCTCATTAAAACTTATTAACATAAAAAAGAAACACCAAGACTAGCATACTCTTGTGTTCAAAAAGTTGTGCATTGAATCATGAAATCTTACCCAAACAAGAACATTCGAAGGCTAATAAAATATTGCCAAACTTACCCCTAAAGCATTTTTTATTTTTAATATACACATTTTCTACGGGAAAATGGTTTGTGAGGAAATTCACTGTTCACTTAACAGTGAAATCTTTGTCTTTTACTGAATTTTTAATACAATAAATAGATTGATTTGCATTACAAAACATTACAATGGTCTTGGTCTAGTGGTAAAGTAGCTATGTTTCTTTGAATAGGATGTATTAGTTATGTTTCTTTAAGTTTTTTTTCTCAAATTTCTTTAATTTTACTTTTCTACCAAATATACTAAATAAACACTAGTCAAACTTTTATTTCATTTTACTTTTCTGTCACTTTTATTGTTTGGATGAAAAGTAAAAAGTGGGTTTTTCTTTTTCAAAAATCAAAACTGAAATAATTGTTTATAAGATTTTTGTTTTCAAGCAAGAAAGTGAAAAGTTATTATTTATTTATTTATTTAATTATGAAATACGAATGACCGTTATTTGACCATTTGATCTTTGATTTTTTATTGATTTTCATTGAACTCATCTTTAATACATATATTCGTATTTGTATTTAGGATGAGTTCAATAAAGATTAGTGGTCTCAAATTTTGTCTTGGTTTTGCCGGATGTAAATTGCGGATTTAGATCAGTCGCTCTCGGTCTTGGTCTCCTTCAAGAACAGTGGCCTCGAATTTGGTCAGATTTAGTGTGCGAGTTAGAGGTTTGACAACAACAGTACGAGTATATATTTGGAACTTCCAACTATGAAAAAATATATATTATCGTGAAATTAAATGGATCGAAATGCGAGACACATGCTTGGTTATTGCTTCGGCATATGACAAAGTAGTTGTAAATTTATCTGACGCTTAGGCGTTAAAACACAAGGATATTAGGTTTTTTTTGTTTGAGTTATAAAACATAACGGGTTTGGTTATACCCGAAGAAGAACTTTATATCTAGCCTAGTGTCGATAAACTTGTAAGTGACGATTGTAAGGTTTTATCCGCCGAAAAGGGAGCTTGTTGACTTAGTGAAGTAACTTCTAAGTTGGGTACTCGGGGAGTGGAGTAGGGTGAAAAAGAGCTTTGTGACCGAACCACTATATATCATCATGGCTGGTTTGCGTTTTCTTTTACTTATCGCGTTATGTTTATATTTGCATTATGTTTATATTATGTTTATGTGTGTGTTGTGGTGATATATTTTTTTTTATACTTTCTACTATCTTTATAATTGTAGAATTATTATTGTCACATTTCATATTGCGGCACACTTGATCGGTTATTTGATACGATAAAATTAAGTTGTTAAACAGGAACGTATTCACCTCTTTACGTTTTTCACGGTATGTGATTTATTTTAGGGAACGATTAACACGACACACAAGTATGGTGACATGGATTGACACCTATTTTTATGACACGTCATAGTTGACGTCATCATTAACAAAAACTTGTATTATATTGGTTTAGATTAGTTTTGGACCCGGTGCAAGTTACTTTGAATTTTAAGAATACTTTGGTTGTATTTGCAGCGACCTTTTCTAGTTTACACAACGGAAGTGAAAATACAACATATCCTAGTTTAGCAGAGTTGTATATGAAGATGCGTGAGGTGTGTTGTCGCACACCGCTTTCAAATTATAGAGTCCTCAAAATTTTTATATGATGTGTATGTAGATTATATAAAAGTGACTACAAATATTTATTTAAGAAGTTACATTAAAAATGCTATCCGAAGCATTTTGAAAACATTAATTTCTCATTGTATCTCTTTAAAAAATTATTTACTTTCTATTATTTTAGGCTTCGTTTTTGTTATTAAACTGAATTCCACACAGGGCCTCCATAAACTCACACACGGTACTGTTTACCTGTTCATTACTTAAGATAATAGAAACCTGAATTATGATGAATTAAAAACAAGGTTGCAAAAATCGCTAGGCGGTAGCGTGGCGGCCGGGTACTGCCTAGCGATTAATCAGTTAGGCGGGGATTAATCGGATTGGATTTTTTATATATAAAATTAAAAAGTTTTGAAAATATATGCCGATTTGGCGATATAGCGATTTTTTTCGATTTTACCGATTTATCCACGATTTGGCGATTTATCCATCCATAGAGTTGAGTAGGTTATCGATTTTGTCGATTTGACGATTTATCTTTCGATTTGGCGATTTTATCCGATTAATAGGTATGTTAACGATTTTTAGCAAACCAATTAATAAGGCTGATTAGTGAAAATCATGGCGGTTAATCCCCGCCTAGCGATTAATCGTCGATTAATCGGCCGCCAAGACCGATTTTTGCAACACTGATTAAAAAGGAATGATTGTTTCTAAATGTATTGACACGAATTGTGAATTGCTTTAGTATGTGACATTCTTTTCTTTTCTCCTAAAATAAATGTATCGCCATTACTAAACCCCCTATGTATTGACTAAATAAATTAAGTGATTACGGGCTTTGGATGGCCCGATACTTGTTAACCTCCTTAACCCCATTCTTTTCAAAAAGTACCAGTTTCATTTGAATATACTCGTTCGTGTAAAGTATAAAATGCAACGGGTATATTAATGTGTAGCGGGTATTTTTTTTTAAATAAGCGGTGTCAACGAGATAAACAAGTGTCAAATGTGTCGAAACCCATAATTACTTCATAGAGTACACATTATAAGAGGTTTATCAATGAAATTACTAATAGTAGTCTACATTATTCTTTTTATCCGTTCTTAATTACTAGAGTTTAATATAAATCTCTCTTTGTTGAATTAACGGTAAATAATTAATGAGTTGTTAATGATTAGTCAAAATGTTTTTGTGACTTAAAGTGTACATTTTTGATTATATCATGATTAGTGTTCAATTAAGGAGAATTAAGTGTACATTTAACATGCCCTGTATCTTTATCGGTTTTGGCTAAACATTGTTCACTAGACAATGATTAAACTAATAATTATGATAAATATAAAATGTAATTTATAGTTTATTTATTATGCATTAAATATATAACTACTTAAAAAAAAATGTTATTTAAAGTAATTTGTATGTTCATTTAATATGTGTTAAATACATAATTACTTTAAATATAGAAATAATAGGTTAATTAATTTGATTTAACCATTGTTCTAGTGGTCAATATTTAGCATACTCTTACGAAAATTAGGCTGGTAGCAATGGGTCGGTCGACCCTTTGGGTTGTGCCAGGTTCACCTTCAGTTGCCCCACTGTGGGAACTAGGTTGTGTTCGGTCGGTCATCAAAAAATGGATGAACTAGTTCACTCATTCGACCGAGTTGGAGCCTCACCTGTGGACAAAATTTGGTACCATTCGGGTTTAAAACAAAAAAAAAAGAAAAAAAAATTTAAAAACTTTATTACTTTTACAACGTTATAAATACCAACCTCAAACACATTATTAGTTTCAGTTTTTAATAAGTATTGTAATGTCTACGTTTTATTAGTTTAAGTTTTTAATTATTGTTGTAATGTTTAAGTACTTTTATTAATGAAGTTTAATTTTTCTTTTTAAAAATATTTGAATTAAAAAATAAATAAATAAATAAATAAAAAATAAGAAAAAAATTAACGTATCATTTCTATGTATTAGAAGGTCGTCGAAAGAGAAAAGCGATGTGCCGGTCATTTGGCCACCGCTTGCTACTGGCCTTATCATCTAGAAAATTTTCGTATTGTTGTTAGTGCCATTGTTACACCCATTGTTAACTTTTCTTATAATTACGATGTTTACGATATGAAGAAATGTAAGGTATAAGCATATAATTTTCGCTTCGCACAATGAAATTCAAGAGTTAGATGATTAACATGTATTTTTGATGCGCGGGCAAAACTTACTCAGTATCAAACATAAACAAGTACATATGTATCAGTAAGTTACCATCACTTTCATAGTTTCATCAGTCATTTTCTTGGAAAAATACCACTTCCCTTCTTTCCAATTGTAAGAAGGAACAAAAACGTTCTAGATTCTAGACTTATTTTGCTTGTAATTAAAATGTCCTTGGACCAAACTACAAGTGATTGTAAGTTAGAAATTTGTACATATGCCATCTCATATGCAACATAACATAAAGCAAACTACATATACGAATTTATAAAGTGAATCCGCTACATGTTTATATATATTTTTTATTTCCTGTAGTCTCGAGCTACTTTCACTTGACTACTACACAAGATGTCGATGAAGCTGTTCTCTTTACATGGACATAAAACGTCACATCTCAAATGTGAATAGCGTTCATGAATTCGCACTTAGAACCTTTGACAACCAAGTTCATAGATTGGGACATTTTATAAGGACGCTAAGATTGGGCCCTTCATGTTGAAAATATTTTTCCAACACCATGTCACCATCCAAATTGAATTCATACCGAGATAACTCCTTTAGAGCGTTCTTTTCCTCGCATGTTCAACCACTCAGCTAATCATTTTACCAACATGTCGATAAAACAGTTGGCAAATTTCTATCAATAAATCTAACTATATGACTATATGAGTACAGGAAGACACAAGTATTGAACTAAAGCTTCTAACATGGAAGCCTACGAGCAAAGTAGTCTCGCGGATTTCGGTGGTACGTCTTAATTCTGTGAAAGAGCGCCAACCATAGCATAATATATATATATATAAGTAGTCGTGAATTAATTAATTTCAGCCCATATTGTATTCGTATATATAATAGAAATCATGAAATTTGGTGGCCTTGTCAGCCGGTGGCGCTTGAATCGCAGACCTCTCAGACTCACTGGCCTACCGCCTCGAACTTTCACTAGGAGAAAGCGTGCAAGCAACAACTAACAATTAAGCGATGTTGCAAACATACAAATTGTGTTTACCGGATAAAGCGGAGGAAATAAAGTTCTGGGCGACCAATCACACTACAAAACCCTTTCCACAAATTTTGATTATTGTGTTGCAATTGGTAAAAATCTTATAGATGTGAGATCCATAAAACACTACTTCTGCCGGACCAGTCATGTACACATGATTGTCGGCCTCCCTCCATTCTATCTCCAATGGCCCTCCAGGTAAATCTACTGTATAATTCTGTATGACATAAGATATTAAGAAAACATTAGTCTGAACAGTGTGAGTATATATGCGCTTATACATGTTCATTGTTATAACCCTTGATACCTACAATGGGGAACAAGGTGTCAATTCAGACAGAGACATCAAGTCATCAACACAACTGAGACTGTGATCTTAAATTCTGATCATGCATATGAAATCTATTCTTAATTTGATATCCAAAACTTACTCTCTCAGAGCGACCCTCAAGAATTGCGGCAACAACTAACACACACGCTCCAGTTCCACAAGCCAAGGTCGCTCCTATAAACAAGGTTTTATTATCCACGGTTATTCAACTAAACAGATGTGCACACAGATACAAATTTTACTTATCTAGATTAGAAAACTAACCAGCATTGTTGTCCCAAAACTAGATCGATATATATATGTAGATTGCAAGCATGTATGAAATGAATAAGTATATATTGTCTAACATCAAATCGTTGTACATACAAATGTATATATAGGTTTCTATCGGTATGAATTGAACCGACATGTCCCTTCGAAAATAACTAACTTTGTAACCGCCAATAACTACTTTTTGGTTACAAACTTTCTATCTAACATATTTGGTCCTTTATGTTTCTTCGTTTAGAAATGAAGCAAGGAGTAAGATTATTGTTCACATTCTCCTCCTTATTCTTGATCGTTGCTTCGTCCTAAATCTTGAACTTCAAGCATCTGTCTCATCGTCACGAACTTCAATATTGGTAGAGCCTTCGTTAGAATATCTGCTCTTTGTAGTTCTCCGCTGACATGTTCCATATTGATGTGCCCATTCTCTACGCATTCACGAATGAAATGGTAGCGAATATCGATGCTTGCTTCTTCCATGAAAAGCGGGTTCTGACGAGTGATATTCTTTGAAAGCGTTGTCGACCTTGACGTTATCCTTTTCTCTTCCCATCCAGTTAATTCACTAAGCGGTCTTTTATCCATAAAGCTTGACATCTCGCTTGCGAGCCGCCATGAATTCGATTCACATGATGATAGCGCCATCTGTTGGTTGCTTACGAGTACACGGTAATAGGTGACTCTCAAAATAAAATCTTGTCGATGGTTCCTTTTCCTTGATCGGTGTTGATTCCATAACTCACATCGTTGTAACTTTGTAATCTTGCGGTGCCTTCTTTCTTGTGTATTATGCCATGCTCCTTTGTTCCTTTGATATATCGGATTACTTGCTTTACCGCCTTCAGGTGATGATCCTTTGGGTCTTGCATGAATCTGCTGAGTAGTCCGACTGAGTAACTAAGATTTGGTCTTGTATGTAGTAAATACCTGAGACTTCCAATTAAGCTTCTGTAATAAGTTGCGTCAACTGAGTTTCCATCTTTCGCCTTGACCAACTTAGTACCGGGATCCATTGGTATCTTCGTATCATTACTATCCGTCATACTTGTTTCCTTCAAGATCTTGTTAATATAACATGTTTGCTTGATTGTAATCTCTCCTCCTGTCTGTGTGACTTCTATCCCAAGGTAATAAGCCAACAATCCTAAGTCGCTCATTTCAAATTTATCTTTCATCTGGGATTTAAAATTCTTCTATTTCCTTCCTTGGAGTGCCTGTGATTATCAAATCATCTACGTAGACTCCAACTATAAGTGTAGAATTCTTGCTTCTCTTTGTATAAACTGCTTGTTCGAGATTACACTTCTTAAAGTCTAAAGACTTTAAAGTTTGATCAAGCTTCACATTCCAAGCTCTTGGTGCTTGTATTAAGCCATATAAAGCTTTAGTATGCTTATAGACTTTTCCTGAATTTCCTTGTTGAGTAAATCCTTCAGGTTGTGTAACGTAGACTTCTTCCTTCAAATCTCCATGTAAAAATGCTGATTTTACATCTAAGTGATGTACTTGCCAACCATGATATGCTGCTAATGCTAATATCAACTGAACTGTCTCTATCCGAGCAACCGGTGCAAATACTTTATCGAAGTCTATTCCTTGTTCTTGTACATATCCTTTTGCTACTAACCGTGCTTTGTATTTGATGATCTTTCCTTTTGCATCCCTCTTGGTCTTGTAAACCCATTTGAGTCCTATTGCCTTGATTTTACGGCAATGTTGTAAGAGTCCATGTATTATTCTTGTTGATGGAATCAATTCATTCTCCATGGCCTCAATCCATTTCTCGTCATTGATGCTTCCTTATAGTTCTGAGGTTCTTCTTCCGTAAATAGTAAACTTTGTTGTTCAACTCGTGCATACTTATATATTTCCGTCATATCTACGTATTCACGTCTTGGTGTATCATCAAATCTATCTCTTGAGTTCTCTGCGAACTAATAGTAGCCTCTTCTTCCTCTTACGAGTGTGGGTCGTAATTGTATGTCGGTGGTGTGATTGGTGGCCCGGATCGGGAATCGATCTTGTTCATGATCGTGTTATCATCGTTTCTGTGTTGGTGGTGTAAGGTTTTCATTGTCAACTCCATCTACCACAAAACTATCCCAAAATGTGTCTTGTGTACTTGTATCTTCTTCATCTTTGTTCCAATCCACGGTTTTGTTTCCATAAACTTTCGTCCCTACTAACATGTTTCTTCTTGGCTATTGGATCATATAACCTACATGCTTTTGATCCTTCCTCTACTCTAAGTAAATCATTGGTATGCTTACATCGTCCGACTTCGTTAAGTGAGGTATCGTTATCTTTGCATAAGTGTGCATCCGAATATTCTTAGGTTTTCAGTTCGGTTTTTGTTGTAGAGTGCTTCATATGGAGTTTTATCTACCGGGCTCGTAGGTACCCTATTGAGTATGTAAATTGCATGTTTAACTGCTTCGCCCAAAAGTTAAGGGTAACTTCATCGCTTTCATCATACTCCTCGTAGTTGATAACACTGTCCTATTTCTTCTCTCCACTACTCCATTTTGTTGTAGGGAGTAAGGTGTTGTCAACTGTCGTGCTATTCCATTTTCCTTACAGTACTTTGTGAATTCATTTGATGTAAATTCACCACCTCTATCCGTTCTTAGCATCCTTAATTTCATTCTCATCTCCATTTCTATCTTCCGTCTAAATTCCTTGAATGTACTAAATGCATGATCTTTCGACGTCAGAAAGTAGGCCCACATAAAGCGTGTACAATCGTCCACTAACAAGAAAATGAGTTTCTTGCCAGAGTGTGTGGCTGGACTTATAGGACCACAAAGGTCTCCATATACTAAGTCCAACGGGTTCTTTGATCTGAATTTAGCTTGATTTGGAAATGGTGTTCTACTGTGTTTTCCTAATAAACATGCATCACAAATCTGTCCGGCATGATTTATCCTTGGTATTCCTTCCACTAGACCCTTGCTATTCATCTTGTTGATATCGTCAAAGTTCAGATGACCTAATCTAGCATGTCATAACCATGCTTGGTTATCTACATTCGCTAAGAGACATATAGGTGCTTCTATCTGTAGTTGAATACTGTAAAGTCGATTCCTAGATCTTTCAACCTTCATCAACAACTTCTTGCTCTTATCATACAAAGTCAACTTGTTTCCGTCCATAATGACCTTACAACCTATCTCCGTAAGTTGTCCTAGACTTAGTATATTGCTCTTGAGGTTTTGTATATAGTATACATCCGATACTATCTTCTGTTCCTGGTTTCTACAACCTAATAATATAGACCCTCTACCCATTATCTGTACATACGATTCATCTCCAAAACGTACTCGTCCTGTTACGCTTTCATCAATATCCCTAAAATGACTCTTTATTCCCACCATATGGTTACTTGCACCATTATCTAAATACCATATGCTTGTATCCGCTGTAGCATATTTTCCTGGTTGAATTTGGCCTTCATTCAACAACACTTCCTCGTGTTCGGTTTCGTGCATAGTCATTAATAGTGATGGTTCATCGTCCTCTAAGATAACGTTTGATTGTTTCTGAGTTGCTGATGTTCCTCTACAATCTTTCTTAAGATGTCCAAGTTTATGACACTTGTAACATCTTACTTTACTCAAATCCCACTCACTTTTATTCTTATCCGAATTTCCTTTGTGATTTGAGTTCCCTCCTTGTGAGTTATTTCTATTTCTATTATTCTGCTAGTTTCCTCGTGAGAAATTTGATTTCCCTCCACGTTTATAAAAATGTTTTCTGTTTCCTGAGTGTTCGCCATGTGCGAATAATAAGTTTTCTGACTTTACTTGCCCTCCTTTCCGGAGTTTTATCCTTTCCTCAAATGCCTTGAGTCTTTCGGTGATCTCATCTAAAGTGATATCGTCGAGATCACTTATGCATTCTATGGATGCTACTATCTGAATGAACACATACGGTGTTGAGTCTAATAGTTTTCGTACTAAAGTGATTCATCCAAAGTTTTCCTAATTCTTTTGCCTTCATTGGCGTAGCCGTTTAGTTTAGTCGTAAATGCATCCACCGTCTCATCTTCCTTCATCTTAAGTTAGTTAAACCCAATCATCAATGATTGTAACCGTGCTTGCTGCACTTTCTCTTCTCAACGTGTCTTTTCTTTACTTGAATCCCATAATTCCTTAGCCGTTTTACAACCCGCTACTTGTAAAATCACATCTTGATCAACGCTTGATATAGGAAGGCAGTCGTTGCCTTATCCTTCTTATCATCTACTTGCGTGTCTTCCTTAGGTTCTATTGCTTCCCATAATCCGTTTGCCTCGAGTATAACCTTAATTTGTATAGCCCAAACTGTGTAGTTTGTGGTTTTCAACTTAGGCATTGATATTGTGCAATAGGTGTTACGGGTTTTGGTGTAGTTGATGTGTTTGTTGCATCGTCACCGGCCATCTTAAAAATGCTTAATATCTTCACTTTCTAATCCAATGGGAATTATCCTTCGTAGTATGGTATCTCTACTAATATGGGAATATAGTTTTCCGGGAATCTTAGTAATACGGGATCAATAAATAGTTCTCGGGATTTCCTAATAGTACAAAATAACTATTCTATACTATTTTAATATAATTGAAATCAAGAAAAGTTTAACTTATGACCTCGATGTTGTGATGAATACAAATGTATTCCCTTTGTCTTGCGTTAGTAAATATCGTTTACCAACGTTTGTTGTTATTCCCAAGTTGGTTCCCTCGTTTCCTTGTCTCGTTGTAGTTTGTTTCCAATCTCCAATTCGTACCCCTTGGTGTCTTTCCTTGTGTTCGAACCTTTAGTCTTCGAATCAAAACCACCAGGTTTTTTCTTCTTGTGTCGATTTAACTTGTCCAACGAGTATCCAAAAACAAAATGTATGACTTTGTTTTTCTTTCTACGAAATCCTGTCTTGAACCAAGAAGGTTTCGGCCTTCTTTTTTCTTCGAATTTTCTTCCTTACGAACCAAATAGAATCCCTAGGCCTCCTTTGTTGTCGAATTGGTTTGTACCAATAAGGCAAACAAAATTGCTTTCTTTCTTTTCTCGCTTATACCACACTAACACGTTGCTTTCCTTGTATGTTGTTCTTGATTTCTTCCTTTGCTCCGAAATCAAAAAACTTTCCTACGTACAAAAACTTGGTACCAAATTTGGTAACCTTCACCGAAACAAAAAAAAATATGTTTGTTTCTGATTTTTGTTCCCGTTGTTGTTGTTTCCTTGTGTCGTCCCGACACTTCTCCACACAATTCCTGAGCGCTCTTCTTCTTACTTGTCACGTATACGTTTCAATTTTTCTTCTCCACAACAACGTTCCCCTCGTTATACCCCGCGTTTTCTTCTACATTGTGTCTTGTTTTAACCGGTTTCACAAAGTCTTCTTCCCACTTGTTCTATAACCGAAACAAAGTGTCCTTTCCTTTCATGTGTCGCGTTAACAGCCAACACAAAAGAAATGTTCTTGGTACCTTTCTACTCTTGTTCCACGTTTACTACGTCAAGAGTTTCCTTCCTTCCCTTCGTTGTCACCAACAAAGTTTTGCCCACCAATTTCGCTTGATGTAAACGTTTGCAACCTCCTACGTAAATGATTGTGCACTATCTTCTACGTATCCTTATTCAAATGTTTGTTTCAAGAGAAAACAAAGCAAAATGTTCCTGCCGAAAACAAATTGTTTGCAGCGTGTTCCCTTGGGCTTCTCGTTAGTATTTTGGTATCCAAACGAAGCGTATAACCACTTGCTCTTGATGCGAATTGTTGTCCCAAAACTAGATCGATATATATATGTAGATTGCAAAGTATGTATGAAATGAATAAGTATATATTGTCTAACATCAAATCGTTGTACATACAAATGTATATATAGGTTTCTATCGGTATGAATTGAACCGACATGTCCCTTCAAAAATAACTAACTTTCTTAACTAACTTTGTAACCGCCAATAACTACTTTTCAGTTACAAACTTTCTATCTAACATATTTGGTCCTTTATGTTTCTTCGTTTAGAAATGAAGCAAGGAGTAAGATTATTGTTCAAGCACCACGCTCCCAAACTCGCATCTTCGGATGTGTGCGTGAACACTTGAACAAATTACGCAAAGTAGAACAAGATATAACACAAAAAAGGCGGCAAAATGTTTTAAAATTTAAACTAGACCAGACGTGAAAAAAAAAAAAAAAAAAAAAAAAAAAAAAAAAGTACTTTCGAGGTTTTCTTGCTCCGTGAATGAATGACAAAGTTTGTTTAAATGCCGAACCAATATCTGCCAAATTCAGTTCATCAACCACCAAATTATGTTTCAAAAGAGTGTATCAACATAGTATAAAATACAAAGGTCAGAGGTCATTGTTGGTGGTTTCTTAATTTATACATAAAAATGTAACTTTTCCTACCATTAATTACTTCTTTTGATTGGCTTGGCATCCAACTACCCTATGGAATCAAGATTAGAAAATTAGATGAATACCTCGTCTCCTTCTCTACCGAAAGTGACACAATGAGGATTTCCCATACTGACGCATGTAGCATTCCAACTTCTTTATCAACAAAGACATAAATTTTGAGCTTATGAAGCTTTCAAAATAAATGTACACCGTATTAGTCAAATACACGACATTTCCATTTACGGAAGGATTCGTTTTCAAAAGTATAATTCAGGTATTTGTACTTCACATGTTCACTCAATTTTGTTTTTTAAGAAGTGTTATAAGTAATTACATAACTTATATGTTAAATGACATATTAGACATCAAACTACACTCATAGAAGATCTTTCGTCCAATCAAATGGGTTATAATGGTGTTAGTTGTACTTTTGTAAGCATGATTAAGTAGGAGAGTTTCTCTTTTTTTTAATTATAATCATGTGATTCATGGGATGAAAAAGTGTGGAAAGAATGAAACAATTATGGTTAAGCATTTTGTAGGGTCTTCAATTATTTGATACTCACTTTATTCCCATATAACTACACTTGTAATTATCTAAAAAAATAATATGCATTAAATCGCAAAGAATATATTTTCACTTTGTGAAGAAAAACAATGATTGGATCATAAAGTATGATGTTAGTTAGTACGTATAAAGATTATTATCTAAAACAATAAATTAGCAATGTTAGATCTAAATGTGATATTGAGCACTAAGGAAACAACACTAGCATTGATATTGGTTTCATTTTTTATTTTATTTCTTCAACTATGGTTTACGATTTTTTGGCCGATTAGTTCACAAGGTTTGAACTCAGAAGTACACGGATAGTTTCAAGTTATTTTCACTATCAAATGCGAGACATTTTGATTCGGTTAAGACTATCAAATTGTTTGTCTTATAAACTTCATTAGAAGCAATAATCTGTACAACAAAGTGTTGCACATTTCTGTCAAAATTTATTTAATAGTTATGTGCCTATAATGCACCGACTACGGTGTTCTATTGGTGATCTCGCATGCTCCATTATTATTTCCTTTTATATGTTTTGGGCACTATATTTATAAGGAAAAAGTGAGTGAACAAATACAAAAATAGAATGATTAGACATTTAGTTATTTGTTATTTCACATAGGTTGGGGACCAATTGGGATAATGATACCAATGCCAATTTTATAAGTTAAAGCTCGCAAAAAAAATAATTACAGTTTTCTGATTGGGTTCTAGTATGATGTCTTTAGATTGTAAGATATGTTTCATTAATAGGATCACTATTTTAAATGACAATAACTAATGTTTCTTTCACCGCAAGTTCTATAAAAATATGAAATTTTCATAAGCAATGACATCGTCTTTCATGGACTAAAGCTAGTGATGAATGATAACCAAACAATTTTCTCATGCATGATTGCATGTAATATTATGTATATGTGTTAAATAATGTCATAATGTCTAATGAAAAACAAGCCAATACTTCTATAGTTCTATGTATAAGACAATCAAGCACTAGCTAATTAAATTACATGTAGTGCACCCTTTATGCCAAAAGAAATTAAAACAACTATAATTGGTTGTTAGTTAAAAGCTTTATAACAATCATACATTAGTGTCATAAACTGATTGTTATTATGCATCCTCCAATATTTGTTGTTGCAACACACGTACGTACTACTGTCCATTAGCATTTGTATTATAATACTTGAAAAACAACATTGGTTAAAGAATTAAAGTGTTAAAATTGGAGTTTTTCTCTTCTAATGGCCTCTCTTTTTGGTATAATTTAATGTTCTTAAAAAATAATTTGTTGGTTATGTAATGTACTGTTATTCATTTTAAATTACACTTTTTTAACGATCTTGAATATGCAAATTAAAAATTACAAATTACAGCTGCATGAAGATAGGTTTTTTTAATATTTGAAACTAAATATAAAACCCAAGAACAAACAAAAAGGTTATTCATGGATTGCCAATTGCCATTTGTTTTATTTGTGAAAATTATAGGAATATATTCGATGTCTTCAGATATGAATGGTGAAGAAATAGACAAACAAGTTGCAAAAGTATATCTCTTATTTTGGTTTATGTTGAATACATTCTTACATGAAATGTGCACTCAACATTTAAATCCAATGAACTTGATCATGATCGCATTATTAAATTTGATTTAGTGGAGATTAATAGCACTAATTTCCAATAATTTAGTTGGAATAATGTGCGGTTTAATGATAATGATAAACATTTATTTCGTATATTAGACAAGAGAAGTGATGTTAGATCCCATCGATAAATTTTAAGTTCGTGTTAATAAGAAACACAATGAACACGAAACACGTTTCCTTCAGTAAATTTGAGCAATATAGTGTACAATTTCATAAATGAAATGCTTAGAACATTCATTTGTAGTATAAGTTGGCATGAAGATTGCCTGTTTTTAAACATGAATGCTCCTTTATGGAACTAGCTGAGAATTCTTAACTTATTGGCATATTCTTGTTAGATTACTCTGTCATATTTCAGCCACCATATTTTTGAGTTTTATCATGCTTCTTCACGATAAAAACCTCTACGTACGATTCGAATCTATATGGATATCCTAATTTTTGAACTTCGGTCGATCGTGATTATGCTCAATAGGGACTTGTTGCAAGTGAATAACACAACCATGGCACTATTTTTAAAAGCTAAAGTATGGTTTTTTATTGGACAAATCTTTAAGTTAATTAATGTACTTGAGGTTATGTTAGTTGATATAATAATAATATGTAAATAGTGGGTGACCAAAGTTCATTTCATAATGCTTGATTAGTTATATGATTGGAAAATTTAACAAAGCCTCCATCTTTATGGGAAGGTCATGTCTTAGCTAGTTAATTGCAAGTTGCAATAATTTCTCATATTATAAGTGAGAGAGGTCAATATCAACCGTTTCTGCTTGATTAGTTATACATTGTGTGTCATTCTGTTTTTATTAGTGGCAAGTTGCATTAGTTTAGTTCATCTTGGAGTTTGACTTTGAAGAATTTTAGAGGTGTAAGCTCATCTTAGATAAGTTATTCCAAGTTGGAGTTTACAAACATATATTAGAATCAGAGTTTATTATTCTGGCTAATTAAGGATGTATAAAATGTAAACTGTTGGAGGTTAATTCCATGACGTGGTAAGATAATCAGCGATGTTAATCTGGCTAAAAGAGTTCCAACATAAATCAATCTTGGGATATGATTGATTCTTGATAACTTGTGGTACTAAAAGAATTCTTTGGGCGAACGATAAAATGTACGTGTATATAGTTAGAATGTATACTCCTTTCCTCTGGATAATGAACATATCTTCGACAAATTTATGTTCCGTCGTCAGCCAAAGCCAGACTTTAGAATGCACTTTCCTTCATCAGCCAAAGCCAAACTTTAGAATGCACTTTGATATAGTTGTATGTTAGATGCGTTGATACCTGATCGAGTATCAATTAGGAGTCTTATTTATACATAAAAACTTTAGAATTTGTATGAGTCGGGACTTCATACTTTCTTGAGTACAGATTTAAATAAAAAATTATTTTGACTTTCTCTGCAGGATCACCGTTGCATGGTCAATTGCAAGTTCCAGGTTTAATATGTTAAATAAAGCATTAGTTGTTATGACTTCTGCAGTTTAGACATATGCATACACTTTTTGGTTGTATCAGAAAAAATAATAAAAAAATAAAAGGCATTAGTGTTAGCTTTGGTGTAGTAAGCTAAACATTCTTAATCTTTCAAGACTTGGTGGTCCAACTCCACTTAATTGTACCCATAAAACAAGAGAAGCAACTGGAGCTTTAAGCACTTCAAGTAAACTTAGACTAAAGAAGACTAGCATACTCTTGTGTTCAAAAAGTTGTGCATCAAATCATGAAATCTTACCTAAACAAGAACATTCGAAGGCTAATAAAATATTGCCAAACTTACCCATAAAGCATTTTTAATTTTTAATATACACATTTTCTACGGGAAAATGGTTTGTTTGGGAATTCACTGTTCATTTAACAGTGAAATCTTTGTCTTATACCGTATTTTTAATACAGTAAATAGATGGATTTGCATTACAAAACATAACAAGGGTCTTGGTCTAGTTGTAAAGGAGCTATGTTTCTTTAAATATGATGTATTAGTTATCTTTCTTTAAGCTTTTTACTCAAATTTCTTCAATTTTACTTTTCTATCATATGCAATAAATAAACACTAGTCAAACTGTTAGAATTTGGAGTATTAATCATGGCAAACATATCATTCTATCGATTCCCAATGGCTTTCAAGTTATGATCATTCGAGAGAGATTCTACATGGGTCATTCATGGACAAAGAATAAAAGGTTTAAAGTTAGAAGATGGTTTCTGTTGAAGAGTTACTCATTTCTGGCGATGAGTCATTTATAGCCGTTAGAGGGTCTTAGTGTAACTTAATCTCTATTTATTAAGTCCTTAATCTAGGTTACACACACTGAGTGTGCAATCGCTTTGTATCACTCTCTTCTCTTCTCTTGATCATTTCACCGATCTTGTATTGTCTTTACATTCATATGATTATTGTCTCATTGACATTAATCTAATCTTGTAACATTTGGATACTATTAATCTAAGTGACTATTGCGACAGATCCGAATAAAGGTTACATTGTTTATCTCTGTTGCCTATACTTTCGTACATGGTATCAGGCGTCGGGGCTCATTGATTCTCTTGGCAACTATTGGTGGTTTGGGGTTATTGCTATTGGCATAATCACCGGTTATCTTCTACTACAATTAGCCCTAGACTAAGTGAATCTAGGGTAATTGTTATTTGTTCTTCATTGCATATTTCTCGTAAGTCTATATCTTGTCTATTCTTGAACATACGATTACTTAAGTCTTTGTGGGTGCAAACGGGTACACTAACATCTTGATCGCCACCTTTGAGTGGTACGAATACCTTCTGGTTTACCCTAGTCCACAGTGCTTGGTGCTTGTTGTTTCTTAAATTCAAAGTCTTACTTATCTATCTATTTGGTCTTATTATTATCTCTGTCTGTTTAATTTTACGTCTTATTGTCTTTATTATGGTTGATGGTGATAGTCTTTGGTGGTGGTGGTTCCAATGAGAAGGCTTATCCTTTGGAGATGCTTTGTACTTACACCCTAATAACACTAATGGGACTCCATTATTTCTATCAAACTCATGAGGCGAAAATTATAAAATATGGAATATGGCCATGACCTTTGCCTTAAGGAACCATAATAAGTTAGGGTTTATTGATGGTACTTGCATAAGAAACGATTCAAACCCTAATCTTGCTAATCAATGGGATACTTGTAACTTTCGGTTGTGGTTACTTGGATTCTTAATTCTCTCATACGAATTATTTTGGGGCTATCTATGCCAAGCTGCTATGAAATGTGGAATGATCTTAAAGACACTTATGATAAGGTTGATGGTTCAGCTATTTTCAATTTACATAAAAATATAAACTCTCTTAGTCAAAGTGGGTCCTCTCTTGCTGATTACTATAACAATCTTAACTCTTTATGGAAACAATTTGATTGTATGATTAGCTTGCCTCCCTGCACTTGTGAGGCTGCAAAACATTTTGAAAAACACAATCAGTTAATCAAGTTAATGCAATTTCTTATGGGTCTTGATGACTCCTATGTTCCCATCAGAAGCAATATTTTAACGGAGATCCTTTACCTAATGTCAAAGCTGCTTTCTGTTGTATCCGGAGAAGAATCTCGCAGAAATGTTTCATCGGGAATAGCTCGCTAAACCCGATGCTACGACTTTTGCAAGAAAAACTTCGATGGTGGAAAATTTTTGATAACAAAGAGGTTTTAATAACAAAGTGTCTAGTTTTAATAATGGTAACAATTTCTAATAGCGAGAGGACCAAACATGAACCTCAAATGTACTAATTGCAAAAAACACGGTCACACCATTGATAGATGTTATGATCTTGTTGGCTATCCCTTGGATATGCTAAGAGAAATTTTAATGGTAACCACTTTCGGCGATAACAATGTTTCTGTGAAACCAATCTTAATCACCGATAATAGTACCGGCAACTCTCCACATCTCCTTGTCTAATGAGCGACTCTCAAGACTTATGAGTCTTCTCAATGACAACAATGTGTCATCCGCTAATGCCAACTTAGCGGGTAAAAATTTTCGAACCTTCTTTAATGGCGTGTCAAGTTTAATATAAACTTCAATAAGTTTTTAACAACAACACTAAGATATTATCTGGAAACATCGGTCTTGGTTGGATTGTTGATTACGGTGCAATCGACACATGACGTGTTCGAAAAATTTTAATCAATGTTGTTAACATTTCAAATCTTGGTTTAAGCTGTTGGACATCCCAGCGGTACTCGTGCCTTAATTACAAAATTGGTGATTTAAAGATCAATAATGATCTAACTCTTTTTGATGTACTTGTTGTTCACGAGTACAATGTTAGTTTGCTATCATTCATAAAATTGCTAGAGACAACAAGATGTTTGTCGGGTTTAATGAATCTAATTGCTATATCGAGTTTACATCAAAAAGGATTGTGGGGATTGGTAAACAACACAATGGGTTATATATGTTTGATATTGATTCTTCATGTAAGATTATTTCTAATAAGCGCATATCTGTTTGTCATGTTTCAAAAATCTTTGGCATCAAAGACTTGGTCATCCTCGACCAAGTCCTACACATACTTAAACCCACTCTTAAATTTGATAGCACATCCAAGCCGATCATCTCTGACACTTGTAATAAAGCTAAACAAACCGGGGAACCATTCCTACAAGTGAACATAAATCAACTAAAATTGGTCAACTTGTCCATCTTGATGTATGGGGACCATATAAAGTCACTAAGCGAGATGGTTACAAATATTTTTAATCTGTTGTTGATGACTATTCCGAGGCGGTGTGGGTTTATATGCTAAGGGAAGGATGATGTTTATGTTTCCATTGTTAACTTTACTCACATGCTATCTAATCAATTTGAACACAATGTCAAGATCTTTAGAAGTGATAATGGGACGTAATTTGTCAATAATAAACTTCAACATTTTTCCATGAAAGCGAATTTTGCATCAAACCTCTTGTGTTTATACACCACAACAAAATGGTATAGCGAGAAAGGAAACATAGGCACCTCCTTAATGTAGCTAGATCCTCGTGTTTTGGGGAATTACCTCTAAATCTTTAGTGCGAATGTGTTCTAGCTTGCGCTATGTCATAAACAGTTGCCTCTTGATTCTGTCTGGCAAGTCCCGTTCTTCCTTTTGTATGGGCATGACCCTTCACTCTCTCTCCTTAGAGTCTTTGGTCGCTTATCCTGTGCCACCATTCTCGACATCTACGATAAATTTGGTAGTAGGTGCGAAAAAGTGTCTTTATTGGTTACTCGAATGAGAAGAAAGGCTATAAACTCTTGAGCCTTGAAACAAAAATATCTTTTACTCGGAGATGTCAAATTTTATAAAAGCTGTTTTCCCTTCAAAATGAAAAATTGCATGTCAAAACCTTTTGTTGAAACCTTTGTACCAAAAGATTTAAATCACAAAATTTCTTTGACTCACAAATAAGTCCCAATGATGAAGGAGAGTGACATCCAATGATGATGGCACGGTGGTAAGTCATCCTACTAGGATTGACGAACCGGTTGCAACATCTATAGATGATAATACACACCACGAGGGCAACATATCACATGATTCACATTACAACCGATGCGGTTTCGATCTAACGATACAACACACGATTCTGGCGAACAAGAAAGAGGCTTGCCGACCATTCTTGCTAGAAGGTCAACGAGTTTCCAAGTTGCCCGATAATCTTAATGACTTTATTATAGAAGGAAAGTAAAATATGGTGTTGAAAAGGTTGTTAATTACTCCAATCTTAACAAAGATAATTCTTGCTTTGCATCTAGTCTTAATAAAAGTATTGAACCTACATTATGAAGAAGCTATCCATGATAGTAATTGGGTTGATGCTATGAATTACGAAATTGAGGCCTTAAATGAAAACCATGCTTGGGATATAAGCGATCTACCTCTAATAGAACTCCCATTGGTTACAAATGGATTTTAAAATCAAATATAAAGCCAATGGTGAAGTTGATAGATACAAGGCTAGATTAGTTGTTAAAGGCTATAACCAAAGGAAGGAATAGACTATGATGAAACCTTTTCCGTGTAGTGAAAATGTCTCTTGTTAGATGTCTTATTGCCTTAGGCATGTAAAAACAAATGGCCTCTTTTTCAACTTGATGTTAACAATGCCTTCTTGTATGGAGATCTTGATGAGGATATCTATATGACCATCCCCAAAGGGTTACGTAATGAGAACAATAAAAATAAAGTTTGTAAACTTGTCAAGTCCCTATATGGCCTAAAACAAGCTCCCGGAAATGGAATGAAAAACTTGTGAGTGTTTTAAAAGAAAATAACTTTGTTCAATCATCAATGATCACTCCTTGTTCACCAAAGCAGAGAATAACAAGTTTATTGCTACCTTGTTTATGTGGATGATATTGTTCTTCTTGAAGCTGCATTGATGAGATAAATCTTTTAAAGAGTTTCTAAAATCCAAATTTCATATCAAAGACTTGGGAAATCTAAAATATTTCCTTGGCATTGAGGTTTTAAAAGCGGGAATGACATTTGTCTTTCTCAAAGAAAATCTTGTCTTGAACTCCTCGAAAATTTGGTCTTCTTGGGTGCAAACACATGTCCACTCCTATGGAACCCAACTCGTGCTTCCATACATTCCCACCTTGATGACCCATTGCTTGTCAACATCACTTGGTTATCGAAGTTACTTGGGAAACTTATCTATCTCACCCATACAAGACACGACATCTCATACTCGGTTCATTATGCAGCACAATATATGCATTCTCCTTAAAATCTCATCCGGAATGTGCCTCAATGTTACGAGATATCTAAAAGGAGCTCCGGGAAAAGGCCTAGGTACAATTTCAAAGAACTCGAAAATCATCTTGAAGGATATAGTGATCTTGATTGGGCGAATGCAAGAAAACCGGAAAATACATCACGAGGTTATTGTGTTTTCTTGATGATTATTGATCTCATGGAAAAGTAAAAACAAAACACTCTTTCAAAATCTTCCACGAGCGGTATAGATCTATGTCTCTGCTGCTGTGAAATCATTGGATTCAAAAATCCTAAAAGATCTAAAAGTTGATATCAATCTTCCTGTTAATCTTTTTGTGACAACAAATCGCTTTACAACTTCTTTGTCAACCACATTTTCATGAAAGATCAAAACACTTTGAAATTGATGTTCACTTCATCGGGAGAAAATTGCAAGAGGTGTTATAAGTGCTAAGAAGATTGGCTCTTGAACCAAGCTGAGACATTCTCACTAAAATCTCCTGTTTATCGGCATAAATTTTGTGTGAAAAATTGATATTGTTTGATATGTTTGCTAATCGATTAAGGGGAATGTTAGAATTTGGAGTATTAATATGTGGCAAACATATCATTCTATCGATTCTAATGGCTTTCAAGTTATGATCATTCGAGAGATTCTGAGGGTCGTTCATGGACAAAGAATAAAGGTTTAAAGTTCGAAGATGGTTTCTTTGAAGAGTTACTCATTTCTGGCGATGAGTCATTTATAGCCGTTAGAGGGTCTTAGTGTAACTTAATCTCCTATTTATTAAGTCCTTAATCTAGGGTACACACACTTGAGTGTGCGATCAATTTTGTATCTCTCTTCTTCTCTTAGATCATTTCATCGATCTTGTATTGTCTTTACATTCATATGATTATTGTCTCATTGACATTAATCTAATCTTGTAACATTTGATACTATTAATCTGGTGACTATTGCGACTTAGATGCGAATAAAGGTTACATTGTTTATCTACTCATTGCCTATACTTTCGTTACAAACTTTTATATCATTTTACTTTTCTATCATATAAAAATACACTTATTGTTTGGATGAAAAGCAAAAGTGGGTTTTCATTTTCAAAATCAAAAGTGAAAAAATGTTTATAAGATATTTATTTTCAAACAAGAAAGTAAAAGTAGTTTGTTTTTTCTTTTTTTTTTTTTTTTTTTTTTTTTTTTTTTTTTTTGTGTACGGATAAAATATGGATGACATTATTTGACCATTTGATCTTTGATTTTTGTTGATTTTATTGAACTCATCTCTAATACATATATTAGTCTTTGTATTAGAGGTGAGTCAATAAAGATTAGTGGTCTCAAATTCGGTCTTGATCTTGCCGGATGTTAATTGTGGATTTAGATCGATTGCTCTCGGTCTTAGTCTCTTTGAAGATCAGTGGCTTCAAATTTGGTCAGATTTGGTCACTACAAGAAATCTGTCGATTACCCAGAGACCAAATTTGTGGGTAAAAGGCTTAAATTCGTGGGTGATTGGCTAATACCCATGAATTACCCACGTAACTATTTAAATGGGTAAAACCTTCGAGGCTAATTATCTACCCACAATATTTCTATTGCGTGGCTAAGTTTCCCATGAAGTATTTAGTGGGTGATTATGTTAACTTTGTGGGTGAACATTTCATGGGATTTTTATAGGTACCACGAAAGTACCCATACATATTATTGTGGGTAAATTTGTGAGTAAAATTATCCAAAAATATATCCATAAATAAAATGGTAATTTGTGAGTAAATAGTGTTTTGTGCGATTTCCTTACCGTTATATATACCCACTATTTAACCATGGTATTACTGGTACATAACCTTAATGACACATTTCTAATAAAGCAAAAGCATTTCAGGTATACATATATGTATAAACAGTCAAAGAAGATCGAAAACATAAATACTAGAATGAAATTATATTCAATTGATATATCCCAAGTACAATGTATAAACTGGCTTGATCCAACATCTATTTATAATAATAAACAAACAAAAATGTATAGCCATAACTTGGAAGTTCCAAAGCAATATTATAACAACATATGCAATACGCATGAGCCATGTCAATTCAAGGAACCATCTCTAGATCCCTTGTGGTTTTCATGCTAGTCTTCACTTGGAGTCGTCCATTTTGTCAAAACCTACGCATCATAAGTATGTCACGTTCAAATAATCATTAATCGAACACGAGTAAATATAAAATAGGAAAATGATTTGGAGGCCTAAATGTGTGCCCAATTTTAGGCCTAAAAGGATGTGGAAGTGTTTTATTCGTTTGTGATGTACTGGGTCCATCTACTGTCACCAATAGAATGATCTGGCATAAGGTTGAGCATATAATTAAGCGCGTGATCAATCTTACATAAAATAATAAAGTAGTTGCAGTACCAACAAAGATGCTCGTTATATCACCTGTGATGTATTTGATCTATTTAACACTTCTTATCCCTTAGCTTATAGCATGCATATTAAGAAAATTCATGTTCATTTGAATTATATCATAATCATGATGTTTGAGTTACAATACTCAAAGATAAATAAAGAGAAATAAATAAAAAGTTTGAGGAAATAAAGGGAAATGAATACCATGATTCAAGTATAAATTGAAATAAGAGTAAATTACACCGTTCGTCTTGTGGTTTTGCGTTGTGTGAGGTTTCGTCCTTTAACCAAAAAATTGCGTGCGTCACGTCGCTTAAGTCACAAACGTTATCTGTAGTTAAATCCTCCGTCCATCAGGCACAAATTCCATTAACGTCGGTTAAATCGACTTAGCTATGAGGGTAAAATAGTAACATTACAGAGTGCAACTTGATCATATTAAATTATGTGACTAATCACATTGACAGCTTGATCACGTAATTGAAAAAATAGCATATTTTCATTAACAATACCGATGCAACTTGATCATAAAAAATTGAGACTGGAAACTGTGTACAAATAGCCCCAACCACTTGGTACATCTACACATTCATTCATTTGAAACCCCATATTGATTTTGAGCTTCTCCAATTTTACAAAAGAAATCGAAACATGTCAACCTCAAACACTCACCTTAATCACTTCCGAATCTCACTTGATAAAATACAAAAAGCCACCAACAACTTTTCTGAAAAAAATATAATAGGGAAAGGTGATTTCGGCTATATTTACGAAGGGCAGCTCTTGCACTCCGGGGAGATAATCAAGTTGCACTCTGTAAGTTAAATCACTAACGTCAGTTAAATCACACACACTCACCGGATTTCTAATTTCTGGCGCCGCACCGTTTTCCGGCCAAAATTCCGGCGATGTAGTTTTTGATATGGACGGGTAGATCAAGAGAACGAGAGTATTTCTGGAGTACTTGGACAAAAAAAGGAGCAAGGAGATTTGCGAATCCCCACCACTCGTGTTTTTAACCGACAAAAAAGGAGCAAAAAAGGAGCAAAGTTTGCGGTATGACAAAAAAGGAGCAAGGAGTTTTTGATATCGACGCGGTATACCATCAATACTTGGTCAATCAAGAAACAAGGAGATTGATCCATCAACTTCTGCTTTACTATCTCCCACCATAGGTCACGGGTTTGCTTAAAAGAAAGGAGATGATGGGTGACTTTCTTCAACAAGGATGGCATCAAAATCGATTCATCAAAGAGATAGTCAAAACATCCACCGATTCACAGGGTAATACCACACGTGTAACCAAAAATTAAAAGGGCATTTGGAGTGCTTGGTGGTTCCTGTGGATTCGGCTTGGTCGAATTGTTTTGGTTTCTTGTTTTCATTCCAATCGACTTCTAATTGTAAGGATCATTAACTTTTTCTTTTCTTGTATTTTGATATTGGATTGTTGATATAGATGTTGGTTTAAAGTTTGTTCATGAATAAGTTAGGATAAAAAATTACCAGTCGACCCATAATCTTTTTCTGTGAGATTTACTTATCTTCTTTTACGGATTGATATAAGCTCATTTTTTTTTTTTTTTTTTTTAAATTGATAAACCTGTGGTGGGTGGAATGGATGGTATATTCTGATGATGGTAGATTCATGGAATGGATGATAGCAAGATTGGTGTTGGGTGGGGTGGAAGAGATAGTGTTGGTGTTGGGTAAAATGACGAAATCTGCTTAAAATCTTGGTTAAGCTGACGTTAGTGGGAATTTGTGGTAGGTTGGACGGAGGGACGAGCAGTGCATAACGTTCACGGCAGGGCGTCTGGTCTGATTTTTTGGTCGAAGGATTAGCCTGCGGTCAGCCTTAAAAGCAGACGACAGTGTAATTTACTCTTGAAATAATATTGCATCAAAACGATTATACGAAGAAGTATAAATGTACCAATATACACTCTAATGGAGATCTTCCACGTCCATTAACATCATTGAGAAAAATGGTAATCCATTGCTGAATTATGAAAATATTTGATAGACAAAAATGACATGATCAAATATGTATTTACAAGGTCATTATCACATTCGTAACAAAATTACACTTACGAATGATCTGATTTTTGGTGAGATCGGTGCGTGAGATAGAAAACACATAAAGCTGATTCTAAAATAATAGGATATATGAAATCTTCTTTTGTTCGAGATGACATAGAAGAATTCGAGATTGGTGACATGTCGATCATTATTTAGATGTTTGATGAGATCTATCAACCACACGTCAATTTGGTAAGAATTGTGATAAACATGATCCCATTAGCAAGTATACAAGTAATGGCATGTTACCCGTGATATGTGGAATTTCAGTTTCAAAATTTAAACTTGAAATGTTTATCAATTGAAGTGAAATTATAAATTTCAAAAGTTATAAAGCGAGAGTTTTCCTCTATATAAACCAGAGCGAATCTGCGTGACTTGCGGCGTGATGTCTAGATTTTACCGAAAGTCCGACGACCGTAAGTTTCTTTCAACAAATTTGTATTTGTAGCGTTAGAGAATCGTTTCGAATAATTCTGATTCGATGCGTGGTCGCGTAAGACGTAAATATATAGTTTTTAAAAATTATGTGGGTCGATCCAAGTGTGTGAGTATATTTTCTAATAGGATTGTTTTAAGTTATTAAGATTTTTAGTAATAATAGATTCAAGCATTCTAATGACAGTATTATGTAGTTAGCGATATTATATTGTAGTTTAGAGGTATAATTAACGTGTGTGATCGTTTTTTTCATTTTGTCGATAATTTAAGCGATGATAACTATTTTTTTTTACATGTAGCGTTTATCGTTTGGTGTGTGGCTTTTAAAATTGTAGCTTTCAAATTGGATATCACCATATAAGATTATTTTGTCTTATCAATTTGTATAGATATTTATCGTTGTTCAAAGTTTATTTGTTTGAGTCAAATAATTATCATTAAAGATAACAATACTATTTATTTTTGTGATTTTAATAAACTTACATGCGCATTATTGATACCTTTGGACAAAGGGCTATATAATATATATTAACTTTTAAGCGACGATTCGTATATCTTTAGTCCTTAAATGGCAAGAAAGCAACATTTTTAAAATAAATTACGTGTGTCAAAAGAAAATAAACCAAAACTACAATTCTTGGTCTCTCCTTAAAAAAAAAATTGTCGTGGGTTCACAACTACTTCATCATTTCTCATATAATTTTGTCAAATTTGAAACCCGATTTCACCGGGTGGTTCAATGGTTGAACAGTTCGATAAAAAACAGTCGATTTAACCGAGTCAAACCGATAGGTTGGGTCAAAAAATGTCAAATTAAACCGATTCACCACGGGTTTGAGCGTCCGGTCAACCCGTGTCGGTTTCAATTGATTGTTTTAATTTGGTAGATGTCTTTTAATTGGGTGTACTGATGTGAATAAATTATTGTCTTTTAAGTAATAGGGTGTTTTAATAAGGTATTAATTATATTATTTATTTCTCTCCATCGATTGGTAGTTTTCAACATTCAACTTTCAACATTTTTCACATTTTACACTTTGACCATTTTTCCATTTTATATAGTATAGATATAGGATTTCATTTACTCCACAAACTTTTGTATCTAAGAAATTAACTTAATATATTAAGTTTTCTGAAAATATGATACACGCTATAATTTTCTTGCATTCTTCAATTTTAAAAGAAAGAGTATATATTGAAGTATATTAGATCCGTTGATGTCTATCACTCATTAAAAAAACTTATATGAATAATATTTTATATTAATTAAAGTACTAAGTATTGATAACTTGGTATGATAATTACATAGTAAAAATATTCATTTGATACTAAAATACTTGTGTCTCAAAGATACTTTATATTGTACGGAAAGTAATTTAATCAAATGGTTGTGGGTTCAAGTCCTACTTAGAACATGTGAGATAAATTTGTAATATAAATATTATTAGATACTTAAATTTTCGCTCTAAAAAAATAAAAATAAAAAATATTCATTTGATGCGCTCTATAGAAAATATGTTAGTAACTTTTTGAATTGCTCTCACACATATGAGAGTACGAGTATGGCGAAAATAGTAGTAGCACGAAGTAATAGTTGGTAGCAGTAGCCGAAAGGAAGCAATAACTATTTATTTTGATAAAACGTTTGGTATATAGTTGTTGTAATTATATTATTAAGTGTAAACGCTAGTTGCTAGTAATGTTTCTTCAAATATCATTTCGAAAAATAAGGTCTTAGAAGCTCTTCATCTAAGCAGTTGAGGTGGTAAGAGCTTATTTTATAAGATTAACTTTATAAACTTCACACCAAACATACTTTTTAAACTTTCTAGGTAGTTTTGCTTGAATACTTTTCAAGTCAAACTTGTTTGTGGTTCATAAATACCACGTGTTGAGTAACATAAAACAACCCATGGGTAAATTCATGGGTATCTATTTACCACAAATTACCCGGTAAAATTTACCCACCGAACACGAATGAATGTGTGTAAATCGTGTGTAACCAAAATTTACCCACAATATTCCCAATATATTTACCCACCATAATTAAACATATGGGTGATCTGTGGCAAAAAAATATACCGCGGATTCATTACCCACAAGTTAGTGAGTTACACACGTAAGATGCTTATGTGGGTAATTTCGTGGTTAATATGTGGGAAATTAGTGGGTAAATTTGATCGACCATTTAATTCTCGAATTGTGGGTAACTTATGGGTAATTTGTGGGTAAATACCCACGAATTAAAGTACGCGTGTAATTTCTGTGGGTAATCGTCAGGATTCTTGTAGTGGGTGCGCCCGACAACAGCAGTACTAATATATATTTGGAACTTTTAGTTATGTAAAAATATATATTACCGTGAAATTAAATGGATAGAAATGCCAGACACATGCTTGGTTATTGCTTCGGAATATAACAAAGTAGTTGTAAAAATATCTAACACTTAGTCGTTAAAACACAAGGGTGTTAGGTTTGTTATGTTTGGATCATAAAACATAACGGGTTTGGTTGTACCCAAAGAAGAAGTTTATATCTAGCCTAGTGTCGGTAAACTTGTAAGCTACGAAAGTAAGGTTTTATTCACCGAAAAGGGAGCTTGTTGACTTAGTGAATTAACTCTTGAGTTGGGTATTCGGGGAGTGGAGTAGGGCGAAGAGGAGCTTTGTGACCGAACCACTATTTATCATCGTGTCCGATTTGCTCTTTCTTTTACTTATCGCTTTATGTTTATATTTGTATTGTGTTTATATTTGTGTTGTAGCTTAGTGCGGCTGTAGTATCATAGTCTGGGGCTTGACAGACACATGTCTGTAATAGCTAAAAACTAACGTGAGAGGGTGCAAAATGGTTATCGAAATCCTCCTAAGCTTTCACATTTTTAGGAAAGGCCAGGCCAGCGGTCTCGCTATTCCTTCTTCAGTAAAGGAAATAAGCCTTGATCCCAAGACTAGCTGTGGATTATTCCTTGTGTTTATATTATGCTTATGTTTGTGTTGTGGTGATATATTTTTTTTTTATACTTTCTACTATCTTTATAGTTGTAGAATTATTATTGCCATATTTCATATTTCGTTACACTTGATCGGTTATTACGGGCTTCGGCTGACCTAACACTTGTTAACCTCCTTGACCCCTTTCTTTTCAAAAAGTACCAGTTTCATTTTAATATACTCGTTCATGTACAGTATAAAATGCAACGGGTATATTAATGTGCAGCGGGTATTTTTTTTAAATGAACAGTATCAATGAGGTCAACAAGTGTCAAGTGTGCCGAAACCCATATTGTTGAATAATCTGTCAAACCTTCTCTCTATATATACAGGGACTAGTTCTGTCATTCACATAACTATCTAACTCTAACATAACTAGTTTGTTCCTTGTTTGTCTCCTTTCTACTTGTGCAGGGACTAAAGATGGACAAGAGCAAAGTTGCAGCCTATAAATAGAACCCTCCTCCACTGCATCCTAGACACACTCTCAAGTCGTCTTCTTCACACGACTATCTTGTCTTCTCTATATCTTACTCACTGTATAGTTGGGTTGATCTAGCATCTTGATCAATCCTAGATTGTGGTTTGGTTGATTGATCACACCTGGTGACAATCTTGTTATCTCTCTTAAGTATTGTAACTTGATACTCTCTATTTGAATCAAGGGGTGGTTGGTTGGATTCTATCTTGGTGTTGTTATAATTTCAACATGGTATCAGAGCTTTGGCTCTAATTGATTGGTGATTTCGTTGTCTAGGGTTTCATCCAATTTAATAAGAGTGTTGTGATTTCTTTCCGCTGGTTCTTCTCATTATAAGCTCTGTAAGTATTATCTTCTCTCTTAAAAATTACGGAGTACTTAGTTTTAGTTAAGGGGGTGCAAACGGTGTGATTAACTCCTTGATCTGCCTCCTTGAGAGGTGTGAATACCTGCTCTGGTCACACCCAGTCTCCTTGGCTGGACTTTGTATCTTTTGGGTGTGAGTTTTATCTTCTTGCAAAGTTATTTGTCTGTATCCTTTACTCTGCTGGTTCTTTGCTGGTTTTTATCTGATAGTTGCTTATTATGGCTCCTGGTACTAGTGATGTTGATCTGATTAGTAATCTTGACTTGGGTAATCCTTTGCATCTTCATTCTAATGATATTAGTACATCATCTATTGTGTCTATTAAACTTACTGGTACTAAAAATTATAGAGTTTGGTCTACTGCTATGAAATTGGCTATTAATACTAGGAATAAAGTTGGTTTTATTAATGGTAAATGTGTTAAGGCTACTTATGCTTATAGTGATGTTCTCTCTAATCAATGGGAGAGATGCAATTCTATTGTGTTGTCTTGGATCTTGAATTCTGTGTCTGAAGATCTATATCTTGGTCAAATCTTCTCTGAAAATGCAGCTGAGGTCTGGGCTGAACTTAAAGAGACTTATGATAAACTTGATGGTTCTATTATTTTGAGTCTTATGCAAAAAATTAATAATTTTAGACAAGGAGAATTGACTGTGTCTGAATATTATCATAAGCTTAACTCATTATGGAGAGAATTTGATGTTATGACAAAATTGCCTATGTGTACTTGTGTTGCTAGAGAAGATGTGTTAAAACATAATCAACTTATGAAACTTATGCAATTTCTTATGGGTCTTAATGAAATTTATCGACCTATCGAGCGATATTCTCTAGAGAGACTCTTCCCGATGTTAAGGATGCTTTTGTTACTATTTCCGGAGAAGAGTCTCGTAGAGGCATAGCCTCTTCTTCATCGGTTCGATTCTAAATCTCAAATTCTTTGGATTTGTTTCAAAACAAATGGACTAATAATGGAAATAAGAGATTTGAAAATAAGAAGAGTTTTGTTAATGATAATAAGAAGTTTGTTAATACTGGGAATAATAACAATAATAGGGGTCCTAATCCAAACTTACTTTGTACTAATTGTGGTAAAATTGGTCACACTGTTGATAGATGTTTTGAAATAATTGGATTTCCTCCTGTGTATAATAAAAATCCTGGTCAAAAACAAACTAACTTAAAAACTTCTTATAATGCTAATGCTTCATCTATGGAAAATGGCTCCTCTATGTCTATAACTAATGATCAGATGATGAAATTAATGAATCTTATCAATGACATGCCTTCTAGCAGTATGCAAGCCAATATGGCAGGTATACCCAGCTTTATGAACAACAATGTTTTCTTTAACATAAATTTTATAACAACAATATTGTTTTGTGTAAAGATAGTATTGGGTGGATTATTGATTCAGGGGCAAACCAACACATGACTATTAATACCTTCAATATGTTTAGCATTGTTGATATTTCTAGTTTAAACCTTACTGTGGGACATCCCAATGGTACTCTTGCTAAAATCAAACATATTGGTAACTTAAAACTCTCTGATAAAGTTACTTTATATGATGTGTTGGTAGTTCCTGAATACAGTGTTAGTCTATTATCTGTGCATAAACTAATTAAAGACAGTAGAATGTTTGTTGGATTTGATGAATCTAAATGTTACATTCTGGATTTGACTCAAAACAAAATCATGGGACTGGTAGTGAAAATGGTGGTCTCTATCTGCTTGATACTCCTCTCCGTTACTTCTAAACATCAAACAATAGGTAATATGTCATTACTTGTTATGTTTCTAAATCCTTATGGCATAACAGACTTGGTCATCCATCTGACCAAGCTGTGAACATGCTTTAATCTGATCTTAAGTTCACTAAAGATTCTCATGTGTCTCCTTGTGACATCTGTCACAAAGCCAAACAGACCAGGGAATCCTTTCCTATTAGTGATCATAAGAGTTCTTCTATTGGTGATCTTGTGCATCTAGACCTTTGGGGTCCTTACAAGGTCACTAGTAAAGAAGGATTTAGATACTTTATGACCATTGTTGATGACTATACCAGGTATGTTTGGATATATCTTATAAAATCTAAAGATGAGGTTTATAACTTATTTGTTAGCTATGTTAACGATTCTAAATCAATTTAAGTGTGGTATTAAAGCGTGAGATCGCACAATGGTCTTGAATTTGTTAACAATAAAATGAGTAATTTGTTTAGCGACTGGTATTACTCATCAAACTACTTGTGTATACTCCTCGGCAAAATGGAATTCTTGAGAAAATCTGAGCACTTATTAAATGTTGCTAGAAGCTTGTTGTTTCAAAGTGGTATTCCTTTAAGTATGTGGCTTTGAATGCATTTTAACTGCGCCTATCTAATTAACAGTTACCATCTTACATTCGAGTGGAAAATCTCCTTTTGAGCTGGTATATGGTCAAAAACCAAAACTTTCTCATCTGAGATGCTTTGGTTGTCTGTGTTTCTCCTCTATTCTTAATAATTCTGATAAATTTGCTTCTAAATCTGAAAAATGTATCCTCATTAGTTTTTCTACAACAAAAAAGGCTTATAAGGTTTACAATCTTGAGTCTAAACTGATTTCTTACTCTAGAGATGTTTAATTTTATGAAACTGTCTTTCCATTTAAAATGAACTCTCAACTACAAACCGATAAGGCTTCAAACTACACTCAATGATCTAAATTTTTCAATGAGAAACACATTGATCTAAATCCCAATGATGAAAGAGAGGTTCTAATACATCCAATGATGATGGTTGTGCCTATTCATGCCCTAGAGTACACATACTTCTAATGATGGTGAGAATCTTGGTATGGCAACATCTATAAATGACAATAATCTCCCTGAGGGAAGTGCCCCTACTAATGAGCACACCACTCAATCTATCACCACTCAGAACACCGGTCATGAGCAGCCTGTTCTTAGAAGGTCTAGTAGGGACTCTAGAATGCCTGCTAAGTTTAATGATTATGTTGTGAGTAGTAATGTAAAGTATGGGCTTGAGAAATATGTATGTTATTCTAATCTAAGTCCTGCAAATTATTGTTTCTCAAACACTTTAAACAAATCTGTTGAGCCTTCCTCTTATGAGGAGGCTGCTAAAGATATTAATTGGGTTCAGGCTATGAATAATGAGATAACTGCTTTAAAAAGAAATAACACTTGGACTGAGTGTGAACTTCCTAAAGGAAGGAAAACTGTCAGTAGTAAGTGGTTATGGAAAATTAAATATAAATCCTTAGGTGAAATTGATAAATATAAAGCAAGGGTAGTTGCCAGAGGCTTTAGCCAGAGGGAGGGTTTTGATTATAGAGAAACTTTCAGTCCTGTTGTTAAAATGTCCATTGTGAGATGTATGATTAATATTGTTGTTTGTAATAATTGGAGTATCTTTCAGTTAGATGTCAATAATGCATTCCTGTATGGTGATTTAACTGAGGATGTCTATATGACTCTTCCTCCTGGCTTTGATGATCATAAGTCTAAAATTGTGAAGCTTAAACAGGCTCCTAGACAATGGAATGCCAAACTTACCTTAACTCTTAGTGAAAATGGTTTTGTGCAGTCTAAATTTGACTACTCTCTATTTACTAAGAGGTCTGGAAATGTGTATCTGATTATGCTTGTGTTTGTTGATGACATTATCATTACTGGAAATGATGTTAGTGAAATTGAGAAGTTTAAAGTGTTCTTAAAAACTAAATTCCAAATCAAAGATCTAGGAAAGATGAAATACTTTCTTGGAATTGAAGTTTTATAAAATGATAATGGTGTGTGTCTCAGTCAAAGGAAGTATTGTCTTGAGCTTTTGCATGAATATGGCTTACTTGCTGCTAAACCTGTTGATGCTCCTTTGCCTGAGAACACCACTCTAAATCATATTGAAACTGATGATGATAAAGCTTTATCTAATATAGGTAATTATCAAAAGCTTGTTGGGAAATTAATCTATCTAACTAATACAAGACGACATTGCCTACTATGTTCATTATTTAAGCCAATTTATGCATGCTCCTTACAATCTCACTTGAATGTTGCTTCTTAGAGTCTTGAGATACTTAAAAGGATCTCCGTAATGGCATTGATTAATGCAAATGGAATCTTAAGCTTAAAGCTTATGCAGATTCTCGATTGGGCTAGATGCCCGATTACTAGAAAATCGTTTCGGGTATTGTGTGTTTTGGGTGACTCTTTGATGACTTGGAAAAGTAAAAACAATCCACCTTGTCTAGGTCATCCTCAAGTCGAGTATAGATGCATGGCTTCGCTACCGTGAAATTATTTGGCTTGCTAATGTGCTTGGTGACATGGGTGTTAAAAACTTGTTACTGTGGTTTTGCATTGTGACAATAGTTACGCTCTGCAAATTCTTTGGTAATCCGGTTTTCCATGAGAAAACTAAGCATTTTGAAATTGATGTTCACTTGGTTAGAGAAAAAGTCTCTTTGGGGTTATTAGAGCGAGAAGATTCACACTTCTCGACAAATTCTTGATATCGACTAAAGCCTTGGATATTAAGCAACAGTGGCTTTGTGATAAGCTTGGTATGATGGACATGTTTAAGGTTGAAGGTTTGAGGATGGGTGTTGAATAATCTGTCAAACCTTCTCTCTATATATACAGGGACTAGTTTTGTCATTCACAGAACTATCTAACTCTAACATAACTAGTTTGTTCCTTGTTTGTCTCCTTTCTACTTGTGCAGGGACTAAAGATGGACAAGAGCAAAGTTGCAGCCTATAAATAGAACCCTCCTCCACTGCATCCTAGACACACTCTCAAGTCGTCTTCTTCACACGACTATGTCTTCTCTAATTCTTACTCACTGTATAGTTGGGTTGATCTAGCATTTTGATCAATCCTAGATTGTGGTTTGGTTGATTGATCACACCTGATGACAATCTTGTTATCTCTCTTAAGTATTGTAACCTGATACTCTCTATTTGAATCAAGGGGTGGTTGGTTGGATTCTATCTTGGTGTTGTTATAATTTCAACACATATTTACTTCATTGAGTACACAAGATAGGAGGTTTGTCAATGTAATTACTAATAGTAGTCTATATTGTTCTTTTTATCTCGATCTTAATTACTAGAGTTTACATTCAAAACTATTTGTCTACAACAAATATATAAATGCTAAGACCATAATTTTTATGACAGATAAATTTTTTGATAGGAAGATACATGTCATGAAAAGATTTATACAAATATATGCTAATTATTTGTTTAAAACAATTGTCTGGTATCAAACGTAACATACTTGGACAAATGAAATTGGTTCTTGAACTATTTTTAAAGACGTGTTGTGTGGTAAACTCACGTCGAATGTTTGTTGGTTCAAGTTCTGCTTAAGACATGTGAGATAGTTAAAAATTGTTGTTTTAAAAAAAATTAATGAGTTGTTAATGATTACTCAAAAATGTTTTTGACTTAAAGTGTACATTAATAATTATATTATGATTAGTGTTCAATTAGGGAAAATTAAGTGTACATGTAGCATGCCCCGTATCTTTATAACTCTTACGAAAATTATCATCTTGAAAAATTTCGTATTGTTGTTAGTGCCATTGTTACATCCATTGTTAACTTTTGTTATAACTATGATGTTTACAATATGAAGAAATGTAAGGTGTATGCATATAATTTTCGCTTCGTGCACTAAAATTCAAGAGTTAATCGATTAAAATGTATTTTCATACCCGGAGCGCAGGCAAAACTTACTCATTATCTAACATAGACAGGTACATATGTATCAGTAAGATACCATCATTTTTTCATCAGTCACTTACTTGACTACTACACAAGATGTCGATGTCCACCAGCTACCTTAGAAGCGCCCAGTATGATGTCTTGATCCAACAAAGGGCGCGAGTTCGAATCCGTTCCGCAGCATGGTTGGGTATTGGGTGGAGGTATTTCACGACGTCAGCGCTGTTGGGTAGGGTTGATGGCATGCAATTATAGACTGCGGGGTTGGAGTGTCACTGCAATCTACACTTTGATCCAAGATGTCGATGTCCATGAAGCTGTTCTCTTTACATGGACATAAAACATCACATCTCAAATGTTAGTAGCATTCATGGATTTCGCACTTAGAACCTTTGACAACCAAGTTCATAGACGTTCTTGGCAGCTATACTTGTTTGTAGGGACATATTATAGGGACGCTAATCATTAATGATTAATCATGCAGGTTTCTACTCTTGTTGCCTGTTGGGCATATTATTACCACATATAAGATTGGGCCCTTCATGTTGAAAATATTTTTTCAACACCATGTCACTATCCAAGTTGAATTCATACCCAGACAACGCCTTTAGAGTGTTCTTTTCCTCACGTGTTCAACCACTCGGCTAATCGTGTTACCAAAATGTCGATAAAACAGTTGGCAAAATTCTATCAATAAATCTAACTATATGACTACATGAGGACAGGAAGACACAAGTATTGAACTAAAGCTTCTAACATGGAAGCCTCTGACTTTTCACTTGGAGAAAACGTGCAAGCAACCACTAACGATTAAACGATGTTGCAAACATACAAATTATGTTTACCAGGTAAAACAGATGAAATAAGTTACAGGCAACCAGTCACACTACAAAACCCTACCCACAAATTTTGATTATTGTGTTGCAATTGGTAAAAATCTTATAGATGTGCAGATCCATAAAACACTACTTCTGCCGGACCAGTCATGTATACATGATTGTCGGTCTCCCTCCATTCTATCTCCAAGGGCCCTCCAGGTAAATCGACCGTACAATTCTGTATGATATAAGATATTAAGAAAACATTAGTCTGAAAAGTGTGAGTATATATGCGCTTATACATGTTCATCGTTATAACCCTTAATACCCACAATGGGGAACAATGTGTCAATTCAGACTGGGACATCAACACAACTGAGACTGATCTTAAAATTCTGATCATGCATATGAAATCGGTTCTTAATTTGATATCCAAAACTTACTCTCTCACAGCGACCCTCAAGAATTGCAGCAACAACTAACGCACACGCTCCAGTTCCACAAGCCAAGGTCGCTCCTATAAATTGTTTTATTATCCACAGTTATTCAAATAAGCAGATGTCATCTTACCAGTCCAAGATGTCTGCACACATACAATTTTACTTGTTTGAAATAGAAAACTAACCAGCACCACGCTCCCAAACTCGCATCTTCATATGTGTGCGTGAGAACACTTGAACAAATTCTGCAAAGTAGAACAAGATATAACACAAGAAAGAAGGCAAAATGTTTTAAACTAGACCAGACGTGGATAACGGAAATTCCAAACAGCATGCTGGTCGTCTTTTCTGAGTAACATACTCGAACTTATAAGTTTTTGTGGTTGTAATAGAACTTCTCAAATGCACTTGATTGAAGTTCAGCTTAATCGAAAATCAGAAAAGATAGATAAATACAGTGATGAATTGTAATTTTTAGCACTTCTCAATGCAGTAAAATACAGTTAGTAATTTTTAGCCATATATGATTTGTAAAACTGGCTCCACCAAATGTTCGTAATTTGTGTCTGCATGTGGGTGTGGTGGATATCTTAACTGTGAGTCAGAAAAATATGTAAATACAGAATGAATACTGTAGTGATGAATATAAAAGGCCAAAAAAAAGTACTTCCCAGGTTTTTCTTGTTCCGTGAATGAATAACAAATTACAAATCTAAATAAAGCTGACCTGTGTTAGTTCGAGCAGGGAATAGCAAATGATGTTCAAATGCCGGACCAATATCCGCCAAATTCAATTCATCAACCACCAAATTCTGTTTCAAAAGAGTATATCAACATACTATAAAATACAGAGGACAGAGGTCATTGTTGGTGGTTTCTTAATTTATACATAAAAATGTAACTTTTCCTATCATTAATTACTTCTTTTGATTGGCTTGGCATCCAACTACCCTATGGAATCAAGATTAGAATATTAGATGAATACCTCGTCTCCTTCTCTACCGAAAGTGACACAATGAGGATTTCCCATACTGACACATGTAACATTCCAGTTTACGCCATCTACTTCAATTTTTGCTTTCACAACAGATTCACCTTTATTTGGTGGTATTTTAGTGGGAACATCTGAGGCCTTCAGCACTGGCTCGCCCATGTCAACTTTAACCTGAAGTAACAAAAATGTTGAAATCACGAGATTAGATGTGATGTAGCAAAAATAAGTTGTCACCATACTATATAAGATGGTGTTATAATCATAACCCCAGAAATAACCGTTGCAGATACGTTATCATAAGAAATGCTTCCTCATCTTAATTGTTGCATCTAAAGAAGAAAGACACCAAAAAAGATCCCGCGAGATTAAGAGCACGATTACCTGTCCATCTTCTTGTATCTCAGGTATGATCAGTCCAGCACCAGTATGTACTGTGAAACTGCATATTCATGAAGAAACATCAAACAATGATCACATAGACCTTGCAGCTAAAGCTTCCCAACCGACTACCAAATTTCAACATAGTTTATACATAATTTTGATTAGTACGACAAGAAATATATTACTTAGATTGCATGTAAAACGACTATATGAAAGATCATATATGTAGCCTGTGGGGAGCTTTAGGAATCGTATTCCTGCATCTCCTACATAAAGCAAATCTTTCACTGCACAGAAAAGGCTCTCCTCTTAAAACAAAATACCTAAATGGGTCAATAAAGGCGAAATAAGCTATCTGATACACAAACTTCCTACTTTACAACTTCAAATATTCGTTTTATTTTGTTATGAGATCATAGACTGCTAAATGTATTTTACCATGCACAAGGTCATTCACCAAACAAAATCTCAAAAAAGCCAAGAACTTCAAACAAAAGACATACTAAACAAAGCGAGCAATATGAAAAGGTTAAGATGGTGCACAAAAGTTCATAGGGAGAAGACGTACAAAAAGAACATACCTTTGCTTTCCCTGTAAGTTATTGAGATCAGCTATAAATTTTGCAAAGCACCGAACTCCATTACCGCACATCTGAGAGAGAGGCCATATAAACGAGATTATTAAGTTTCCAATGCAGAATGGGTCATTTATGGAAAAAAAAAAAAAATCATTAAAACAGACTTTTATAACGGATTACAATAAGATGGCGGGCAAGCGAGCAACAAGTCGTGCCGCCACCCCTTTGAATGGCATAACCAATTCTACTAAAAATGAAATTTTGTGACTTAGGGGTCATAAAATTACTTTGCACAACCCGTTGAACCCTAGTCAAAACTCCACATTTGCCGGAAGCTAGGAAGCCAAATGTATCAAAAGCAAACGGGTAAATACGTGTTGATTCTCTAAACAAGCTTTCTCGTGTTTAGCAACTTTGCTCGATTCCGCTTTCAACGCCGCTTGTCCCGCAACAAACCCATTGTCCCTTAGCCCAACAAGAGGGACACTCGGTAAGATCCACACAAGCATGTTTCCCCGCCCATCCAAACACAAGTATATCAATGGGAAGTAGACCTCCTTCAAGCGGATTTGTCGAGAAAGTTCACGGGGCCTCTTTTTAGAAGAAACTCTGCTCGTTTAAGAACATCATACGAACATCATGCCCTGTATTTGAAACCGGTAACTCCTTGCAATGGACCGCATACTCGCCAAAGGAATCTAAACAAACCTTGCGGCAGGCGGGCAAGGCTCATCACCGGAAGCAGAGGATCATTAGCCGGTACTTAAGGATAGTTCGGTACTCAATGCCGACATATGTTGGCCTAGCCCTTCAATGGGGATAACCGTCAGAAATCTTGAGCATGAGGAGCTCGGAGACATTCAAACACCGCTTTTGCGAGGGGATAAATCAAACTTCTCTCCCAAACTCCGGACGATTCCACTAAAAAGGCACACGCCAAAACATTTTAGGCTTTAGGTGGGCGGTGTCCTTGTTGAGAAACCGCTAAGATCGAAATCGGGAAGGGACATGCGCAAGCGATCCATTGCATACCCATAATCGAGTCAACCCCATCAATACCGCATCCCTCAAGAATGTGATCCTGCGAACTCCAAGATTGCGCCTCGAGGCCACAAAAGCATAAGTAGATACATCCTCGGTAGAACATAAACCCAACCCACCGAACCGAGTCGGAAGGGATGCGAGCTCCATTGAAAATCCCAAAAAAGGCCCCACAAACCACAATGGCCTCTATTGCCTCCAAAGGCCATTGTCAAAAAAAACGACTTCCCCTATATACATAGGTTGGCACGTTCGAGACCGAACATCATCTTTCGAAGCCCATACACGGCGAAGCAAAGGAGCTCAGTTGAGGGTCGCGCAGACTTGTGAGACAACTCATTAGTTCAAGACGAGATGCCCTTTTCACGCCCAAACTACTAATAAACCACGCATCCCGTGCCAGGCGCCTCGAGGAGTTTCACACCTGATGTCGGCCTCCGTCCGCGAGGAAACAAACCATCTCAGACTTCACCGCTTTCATTGCATGAGGCCAAAAACTTTGTTTTCTTAATGTTGAGTTCAAGGCCGGGTTGGGCCCTCACCATGATTATATCTAAGGCTTTAGCTACCTCTTTAGTGTCACCGATAATCGTACCATCATCCAAAACCAAGCATGGAAAAGAAGATCGCAACAATCCCTAATCCGGTGGGCAAGTGGGTGCAAAACTAAGGCAAAAAGAAGAGGGCCTAAAGGGTCCCTCTTGAACTCCGGTGGTGGACCAAATATGGTCGTCGCCCACATATAACCTCGCCGACTAACCATATAAAAATCTACCCATGAGAAATAGGCGGCATCGAGTCAGAACCTCATTTAAAAGGTAGTCCGATCCACCAAGTGAAGGCATTTGATAAGTCAACGAAGCATAGCCAACGACCCATCCGAATGAAACTCGTGTAAGAATCTGTACGCTATGGAGCACGGCCTCGCCCCCGGTAGGGACTCCCACCTTTAACCGAAAATCACCAGGTAATTGAACATCTCCTGCTCGACACCCTCATAGCCACCTGGATACGGCCTCCCGAATCGTGCCCACCAATAGGCCTAATCCCATTGTCCGGTTTGAGCAGCGGTGTGAGGCGCGCATCTGCAACAAACTCCGCAAAACCTTAGGCGCTCCCCAAACATAAATTAACCACCACAGAGATAGCCTTGAGTAACCCAGCAAATGATTGCAGGCCTCTCAAAGAAAAAGCATCTAAAATGTGTTGGGCCCTCAATCCGTCCGCCCACGAAGTCCTTTGGGAAAGATTGAATACACCCAAGAACGCTATCAACATCCACAACAAGTGAGGCTCGGAGAGCAAGGAAGCAGGCATGTAGGGAGGAAGTATGGGATGCTTTAACAACGTGCCAAAGTATCCGTACCATAAGTCTGACCCCAAGAACATAATACTTTAATTGCATGATGAAATGCCCGTCCGAAACTTTCCTCAAACATTGTTTAACATTAGAACACATTCTTGAGCTCTGGGACCCGAGCCAAGCCCATCCTCTCCGGGCCACTTTCGAGGGTTGGGCAGCGAGATAATAAGTTCATCAAACCATCCCCACCCCAAGCGACGACGGTTGAATACTAAGGCATTGCAAAGACTTCCTATTACCGGACTTGCGCTCCCGACGGTTAGAAGGCATGAAAACACGTAACGTGCAACGCGGTAACAACAAAAGTTTTACCAGCACTCAATAGATGTTGGCATAGCCGCCACTTACCGGGAGCAAAGAACTAAAGCATGAGAAAAAGCCATACGATAGCTATGAGGGATGCTCTTAACAGTCGTGATAGGTAGGGAGAACACACGATCAAGGAGAACTTCATCCACCACCACCCCTCCCAAAGGAACCACTTCCCTCCCAACACGTGGCCTAGCGATCCCCACTATAAACTCCTCAACTAACTCGATTACACGAAGTTCCACCATGTTTCAAAGCAGTAGCCAACAACTCTACTCGAGTTGAATCTTGAAAATTACAGTAGTTTGTATTACTCTTGTTTGATAAGTCTAAGTGGTTTTTGTATAGATCGCTTTGAATAAGAAATGAAGCAGAAGAGCTTCACTTTTATAAGCCTTTACATTAGCAATCTGATGTGTAAGGATCCTGTGTCCCTTTCTTTTTTCTTTCCATGAATTTTGACACTGAGCTTCACATCAAGAGTAACTCATCTTTGAAACTCGTTAGATTAACGAAGCTCATAGGAATTATCTATAGGACATGGTAATGAGATTCCTAACTCACGGTCTATCTCGCCTAATTGCATCTAATAATCATTTCATCTAAAAACACCTTTTGAGCACCTTTATTAAATCAAAACTTACTCGTCCACATTTCCGTGATACCAACTATTTTCCTATGCTATGTCAGTGATACTTTAAACCGCTCTTGTTAAGATAAGCGGCACTTATAATGGCATCTGTTCTCTTAATCATTACAATTATTAGTCACCCTTTAACAAGAAAATAGATTAAAAATGGTCGCTCGTGTCTCACCTAACATGAACAACCTTGGTTTAATTTAATATTTTGACGTAAAATAGTAACCTATCGCCATTACAAATCTTTGAAATACCTGACGTCTCACGCAGCGGCATAAACTCATAAAAGAAACAAACCTCGGGCTCGCTACCATCGGAATTAAAAATCCTCATAGTATAATCCGTCCCATTGGATCCCGGCATAGCAAATATCACTCCATCCGCCCAACTCCAAAGTTCCTATCACATAACTTAGCCGCTTGCTCCGGTGTCACTTTCGGCTCCATCGAGTCAAGATTATTAACCTAATCAGCAGCCAAACTTCCATAAACAACATAATACAACCACTACATTTAACACAATACAAATGTTCCACAGTCCACACACATATAGCCAATAATATCCTCCTACCTTTAGCCCACATTTAAGAAAAATACGCATTATTGCATAAGGAGGTGAGTGTTTTAGCTTACTTTCGGCTTATTTTTTATAAACCTATTTTTTCAGCTTCCTTTCCTGACAGGGTGTTTGTTTAAGCTTATTTGTCCGGCTTATGAGCTAGTTGAACTCTTGAAAAGCTAGTAAGCTCAAACTTTGAGCTTATGGCTTATTTAATATAAGCTCAAGTTGATAAGCTTGTAATCCTTAAAAAAAAGCTAAAACAAACTTGAGCTTATTAGCTTATCATGACTAAAAAAAACACCCCTTAATTGAATAAGTTAAATGAAATAAATTATTACAATGCTGAAACAGTAATAATTATTAGTACATGTTTCTAAAACTATATAATCTAGGGAGTGACACGTCAGCATATTTAAAAAATGATGTTTGTACCATGATAAAGTCGTTGCCGAGGCCATGATACTTAACGAAATGAAGAGTACCGGATTCAGTTCGGTCAAGGAACGCGGTTTTCGACACAGTCTGTTGAGATGCTACGCTCATTGCTGATACTGACAATGTTCGGAACTTAGGGTTTTGTGTAGTGGATGATGTTAATTTGAGGGTGTTGAGTTTGAAGGGAGTGGTGAGTGGGTAGGAGGATGGGGTAGTGGTGGTGGATGTGGAGAGTGATCGGAGGTTGGTGGATGTGACGGTGGCGGCGATGGACATTGTTGTTGTGGCGGCGGCGGGAAATGGAAGAGGGAGGTTGAGTTTTTTGTGACAGGAAGGGGTTTAGGTAATTTCGGGTGTTTGGACTTTGGATTAGTCAAAACGGTGGCGGCGATGGACACTGTTACAAACCTCAACCTCTTCCCATCAGCATAACAAACCTGCAAACAAACCTCAACCTCTTCATTTATGGCCCACCACTACCTATTTATTTTTTTTATTCAATTTTTCAAATAAACTAAATTCATTTCATTAAAAATAAAAATACAATACATAACATAATAATAAGAAAGAAAAAAACAGATACTAATAAACACGATACGAAGAAAAAAAAACGACACGGGTAAAAAAAATACAACGCGTACTAATAATAAGTAACCTAGTCATCTCTTTCGTGATATTTCTTGACTAGTCGTTCCTGTCTCTTTCGGATGATCTCTGCTTTTACCGGGTCAGGATTCAAATTGGGATCTATCATGAGAAACTCCATCTCGATCTTCTCTTGGATAGCTTTTTCTTTCTCCCGCCTCGCCTCGTAACAAGCCCTTTGAGCGTCGGCTTTTTGAGCATATATTTACGATATATGTCCCGAAAAAGTACTCGATTGACTCCCACCGGAACTTGCAGCGCTCGACGTTGAAGTCGACTTTTATTTCTTTGCGGCTCGTTTGCCGACATCTCATTCATAACGAGCACGTCTGTCCGGGCCGAATATATCCTCGAGACATGTAATGTCAATGGGATCTTCTGCATCCCACTTCGGGTAATTTTTCAAAATCTCCCAACATTTTTCATACACGAACTCCTTCCCACCATAACGTTGCGCAAAGCTAACTTTCGTATTCTCGACATGATCGTGGTCATTTTCACCACTTCGACGCTGCAGATGTTTGTAAATAGCGTTGAACTTCTGGCAATCACCGTTAATCTTCGACCATTTACCAGTTATCATATTTTTCACGCTGGTCATTGGTGGTCTGAGCATTGAACATGTCGAGAATGTCGTTCTAAAAGAAATCTTCGGAACGGTCATTTCCCATATCTCGATTGTTTGTTAATACAAATAAGCCGTAAAAAAGTTTATTTATATTTTACGATCTTCTAATGTTTTGTCGATAACAAACGTAAAATCATTTTAACGAAACAAATAAAATACGTAAATGGTTTGAGCCAATAGTTTTCTAACACACTTACATTTTCACATAAAACACTAAAACAAGTATAAGTGATTTTATGATTTAGCAATACATATGTACAACAACTAGTGTTTACATATTGGGTAAATACATACATAACTAGTATGTATTATAATGGGTAAAAACTACAACCCATGGAGCATATCCATAACCCATGGTATTGACCCATACCCACTTGACTAGATACATTGTATCTAAAGAAATACCCATGGATCAACCCATGACCCATGACCCACAACCAAAATACCCATGGGCAAAGAGGAGCGTCCGACGGATCCCTAGCATTACACTAGACGGATCCCTTGAGGGTGGGATCCGTAGGATCCGTGGAACAGAAGAGATTTTCTCTCTATAAATAGTGAGCCATTTCTTCATTGTTTCTTATAGACTGAACAAGCCCGTCAGTCAAGGTGCGTTTCTTAGATTTAAACTTTTCGAGCATAGATTGAGTGAGGCGGTCTAGTAGTTGTCCGTGGGTAGAAGGAGGCAGGGCAGTATATTATAGGCCATTACTAGAGCTATAGCATAATACGAAGTCTCCAGAGCCGTGATTACTACAACCTTCCTCCCCAGAATAATCCTGGGGAGTATGAGGGACTGAAGCCATTCCTAGCCACCATTGCTTTCGAAAGAGTCATGCTTGACCCCTTCTCACATACTTTCTCCCCGAGTTAAAAACTCTAACCCCATATCCAGTGATCTATGTATGTAGTTTTGTTTTGTGTGATCCTCTAGGTTCCTCTTAAAGGCGAGATCACCACCTTTGAAGTCAAGCAAGCTCAAGTCCATGAGTTGCCATGTTTCCTCATCATCAAGACTACTGAAGTTATCTTGTTGATGGTTCTTTTCTTTCTACTAAGAAGTGTAGTGTTGAAGACATTAGTGAAAGATGTCTTAAGTGTCAAGACGAAGACATTAGTGAAGGGTGCCGTTTGTCCGTGTTGTAGTCATTAGTGAAGGATGCCTAGAAGTCAAGTCACAAGACATTAGTGAAGGGTGTCTTGAAGATCTAGTCAAGGGCATTAGTGAAAGGTGCCTAAGATGTACATTCGATATGGTGTGTTTCGATGTACAAGATAGATTAGTATTGGATCCAAGGATATTGATATCCTTGATGATGTTGTAATAAGGAGTTGGTCTCCTCTGGGTTTAGATGTCGTGTAGAGTTGGGTTGTAGTTCCTCCATTGTAATGGAACTCGGTACTTATGCTAGTACCGGATAAAGGGTAGGCGACGTTGTGGTAGGTGTGGTTCACCTTGGTGTAAAGAACCCAATGGTTAGCCTAGTACCGGAAAAAGAGTAGGCAACGTTGTGAAGGTTTCTCCACCATAAGGAGTCGGTGTTGTGTAGTGATTACGAACTCTCGAGTAGGTGACTCGGGGAGTGGAGTAGGGCAAGGAAAGTGTCCTTGTAGCCGAACCACTATAAATACTCGCTTTGTGGTTTTGTGCTTCTTACTCTTTATCTTTTCATTACATATTTATATTTCTATATGTTTGTTTATCAACATTCAACCCACATCCAAATAGATTGACATAAGTCGATCTAAATAGTTTAAAACAAAATTTTAATTAGTAAAACTATTCAACCCCCCTTCTAGTTTTCCACAATTGGCATCAGAGCTTCGTTACCAAGTTTCTTATAGTATATTGTACTTCAAAAACTTGATACGATCCGTGGTTAATTGAAAACTACAAAGAAGGTTTTTCATAAAAACAAACACCATGTCTTTTAAAACTCTTTGTTTGGATGTTGATTAGATAACAACATTTTTCTTATTATTTATTCTTCATTTAATTGCACTAATCATCCTTGTCATGTTGCTTAGTTAAAGCTCATATCTACCAAGCCATAGGAATCGCTTGGTAACAAGAATACCTTCCCTAAGAAGGTATCTTAAACACAAAGGAGCCAGAATTGTCTACTGACATTTGTTGTGTCATTTGTAAAGACATTCCTAAGTGCATTAGAGGTATGACTTTATATTTATCTCTAAATAACATTAGCTTGATAAATAAGTATACTTACATAGGTATTTATATGATTATCTTTCGTGCATATTCATGTATTACATGTAGCTTCATTTGGAAGCCTTTCTCACATACGTGTTACTTTTTAGTCTTAAGTCGTGGTTTATAAAACTTGTGTTTTATTTCATTTAATCCAAAAATCATATCATTCTAATAATAAAACAAAACACAAATCTCAAAAATTCCTCCTTCCCCATAAATAAACCACCTGTCTTCCACTCTATCAAATCCCCACTTTTTCAAATCTTCCACTTTCAAAAATTACCTCTCATTCAAAACTTCATCTTCCTCTTCATCTCATCTCATCTCAAACCAAGAAGGTTCGTCATCAACATGGTTTACATCGGTCTCGTGCTTATCGCTCTTGTGTTCCCTATGATGAAGTTCTCATACGGAGACATATACTTTGTGTTGTTAATCTACATTGGGGTTATATACCCAATCCTTTGTATAGTTCTTAGCATTGAAATGAAATATTACTAATAATCTAGTTTATCTAGTTTATTATCCTAATGTGTTTGTCATTTCTTTTGAGTTATATTTTTCGTATCATTTCATGATACATTAGAGACCATTAATGCATGCTAAAAGAAAATGTAGGCTAATACACATATCTTCGTATAAAACTATAAGATCTAAAAACTTATGTTTTTATCAAAAAAATATGTTTTGTTACTACAGATCCACGGATCTATGTAAGTATACTAGCGGATCACGATAGAAGGAACCATGGAACAAATCTTCGGATAATGCTTTTTCATGCAAAATAAAAACCGTTTTACTCCTAAAAGAAATGTTCCACTAGAATGTCAAACATTAAGTGAGTTAATTATCATTGTTAATAAACATCTAGTAAAAAACGTTAGGTAATCATTGTCTTACCTATAATACGTCTCATCTTATTAACTCTTCACTTCTATAGGTCTCGTTATGTTGCATGAGTACGAGTTCGATTCTTCACTCACTTATGTCTACATCCCTAACATCTCTCTTGAGTCCAACACACCTGGCAATCATGTCCGTGGGTTCAATAATCTCGAAACCCGTCACTTCTATGAAGGACGTATTGTGGACACTCCTCTACAATACGAAGAAGGTATCAATACCTCCTTCCGAACCATAGGACTAGAATGTCTTCTCGAAATTAACGAGAAAATATGTCCGAGGTTTGTATTGGAATTCTTCCGTCAAGTGGAACTCGTTCGTAACGAGGATCACTCTTTATCTCTTTGGTTTTGGATCAAAAACCAAAAGTTTGTTCTAACCCTTGGGCAATTTGCTCATATCCTCCGAATTCCAAATCATGGACAATGTGCCTTCACTGAAGATTGGTCTCTTGATTGTCTCTTCAACTTTCGTGAATAAAATAGTCCATATTGTTCACACATACCTTCTCCTCAAGATTTGACTCGCATGATATGCAAACATTATCTATACACGGGACATCCGAGAAGAGTACAACGCTCTTGCACTCATCCTATGTGAAAATGTTTGGAGTCTTAGGGGAAATCGAGAAATCCTTCCCGCTTGTTGTGCTCAAATAATGTATTGTTTGCTAACACAACAACCATACAATCTCGCCTACTTCTTCGCAAGGAGAATTGTAAATCTTCAAGGCTCAAAGAACAAACTAATCCCTTATGAAATGTTCTTGACTCGCCTTTATCATCACATCATGTACTTCCACCCTCAATTTCAAAGTCCGTTGTACGTGCTTGTGAACAAGATGATGGAACCTCTAAACACATCACATCATGTACTTCCACCCTCAATTTCAAAGTCTGTTGATAGCTGATGATTTGCTAAAAATCATATGGTTATCAGTGTACCATGATCTTACACATCAAAACATTTGGCTACTCTAGAGTTAACGGCTCCATTAAATTTTCAATGATTCACCTCTCACAGGAGTTTACACACCTGGAAGTGATGAGAATAGACTGAAACTTAACTGAATTAAATGTACACATTGTCTTATGTTGCTGAAAAGATGGAGCTTGCTGAATGTTGCTAAAAAGAAATAAGATTGTTGATTGATGCTGAAAAGAATTATACAAATAAAGACTACTTTGATGATGATATAAGAAGAGAATCTACAAGATAAAATCTGAAGATAAAGTCACAAATCCTCTTTGAAAATAAAGATGTTAAAGCTAAATCTACAAAGGAACTTGAAATCAAACAAGTAGAATTCAAGTTAGGGGAGGATTGTTGGGATCTGTAATGTTGAAGTCTTGAAGAGTTAAAGTCTTGAAGATTAACAAAGTCTTTGAGAAAGATAAAATCGCAAGAAGTCAAAGTATTGCTAAGTTAAAGTCAAAGTCTTGCTTATCATCAAAGTACCGCAAAGATTAAAGTCAGTTGTATTAGATTAAAGATAGAAAGTAATGTTTATCTAGAACTTTCTAAGTATTGTTTACTTGACGTACAAGGATAAGAATTGTAAATCGTTTAGGGTTATCCTTGAGCCTATAAAAGGACCCTAGATTGATATTAGACGACGTGACATTATTAGAGTTTTAGAAGTTCGATATTATTAGAGTTGTTAAAGAGTGCATAATAAGCGAGTTAGAGTTATTAATAAAATTGTTCAAAGTTAAAGTTATTCTTCTTAGCTTTGTTAAGTAAATTTCGCATACTTAATAGAGTTTGCTCAGTGTTTTCATTGTTAATAACTTAGGATTTATCCGAGGTTATTAAACCTTAAACAAGCTATTTAAGTTAGTTTGGTTAGAGTACATCGATCCAACAAAACATCATTGTTATCTTTTCTTAGCTGCTGAGAGACGGATCCCTAGGATTAGCCTAGACGGATCCCTCATTGGAGGGAAGTGGGATCCGTATGATGACTCATGTCAACTCTAGCTAAAACAATCATTTCAAGCTCATCTTGCTAACTTAAACACTCCATCTCATCTTAAATGAGTTCCTAGATCGAGACAACTACAAGTTGACACTTGTGCATGTTAATCATCACATTCCAAGGAAGTTTAGTGGCTCAAGTCTTGAATGCACTTGCCAAATCCTTTGCTTTATAAACCACATTATTAGGACTCCTAAAGTCATCATCTTCATTCTCATTTTCAGCACTTAGAAATATTTACCAACCTCTTTGAATCATCTCATCATGAGAAAAGCTCCAAGTGGTAACTCATCCACCAAAGGACCACCCAAGAAAATTGCTCGTGTTGTACACGAAATCTCCTCAACCGAATCATCTCCGGTTAAATCCACAAATGGTAGGATCTCTCCTCCAATCAAACCAATCCCTAAAAGGATAGTTCTCACAAAACTACCAATGCGAAACACCACCATACCTCCTAGACCAAACAATCCCATTTCCACTAAACCATCACCATTGGTGCCTAGAGCTATCTCATTCACGACTCCACTTTCATCACTACACCTCTACAATCTAGAGGATTTTCCTCCTAGGCCGTCTCATCCTCCTCCACCGGCAACTTTCTCCTCATTAGGAGGAATAATGGTACAAAATTAAGGTGTTGACTCAACACTAGCTCCGGCTTCCTTTTCACCGTCACCATCAAATAATCCCATTTGGATTATGAGAAATTATCAAAGTCAACCACCCGACCATATGGAAGTTGAAACTTCTCTACCACCACCATCATTCTTGGTTGAGCCATCTTCAAATGCGCCTCCACCAATCCCTCCGTCGTTTGAGGCTCCCCAACCCGCTTCACTTGATCCTTCGCATCAAGCAATTTCTTTTCTTCCACCACCACTACCTAGCCATGACAAAGATTGTTATCCTTTGGGTTTAGGTGTCGTGTAGAGTTGGGTAGTATTTCCTCCATTGTAATGGAACTCAGTACTTAGCCTAGTACCGAATAAAGGGTAGGCGACGTTGTGGTAGGTGTGGTTCACCTTGGTGTAAAGAACCCGGTGGTTAGCCTAGTACCGGAAAAATAGTAGGCAACGTTGTGAAGGTTTCTCCACCATAAGGAGTCGGTGTTGTGTAGTGATTACGAACTCTCGAGTAGGTGACTCGGGGAGTGGAGTAGGGCAAGGAAGGTGTCCTTGTAGCCGAACCACTATAAATACTCGCGTTGTGGTTTTGTGCTTCTTACTCTCTATCTTTTCATTACATATTTATATTTCTATATGTTTGTTTATCAACATCCAACACACATCCAAATAGATTGACATAAGTCGATCTAAATAGTTTAAAACAAAGTTTTAATTGGTAAAACTATTCAACCCCCCCTTCTAGTTTTCCACATCGATCTTGGGAAATTTCTATCCAACATTGCGCAAGTAACATTTCTTCAGACTTGCTCCAATTCATCATGTCTGCCTGGGCTATGACTTCCACATCTTCGTCGTCGTCTGCGTCCAAATCCACAACTTGTTTTTTTGCCTTCGTCTTTTTCCCTACCTTTGGCTGGTTTACGTGGTTTTGGAACTTTGAATTGTGAACCGGACGGTTGTGATTCCATTTGGGGAAACTGTGAAGGTTGTGACGGGTTAAAAAACTGTGGAGTTTGTGACGGGTTAAAAAATTGTGGTGATTGAAATCGGGCGGGGTAAGTTGCGAATCCTTGTTGAAACGCATATTGTTGGCTAAGAAAAATTTCTTGTGGAGACTTGTTGGAATTTTGCGAGGAGGGGGTAGACGGGTTTGAAGAACCCCCGTATTCTGGTGGGTTTGAGTTAAGTAAGTTTGTGAAATACCCTCCGTCATTTGGGTTTTGAGACATTGTGAGATTTTTTTTTGAATAAAGGTATAGAGAGTGGATAAAGATCCTCTAATGTTCACTTTAACATTAGAGTTAATGTTGTGTTTAACTGATTGCACATAGTCATTATTGCAAAACATTTGTTTTATTTTAATTCAAATGTACAATCAGTTAAAACACAACATTACCTCTAATGTTCAAATGAACATTAGAGAATCCTTATCCATAGAGAGTTGAGGAAGATGGAGGAGATAAAGATGATAAAAATGGTGGATATGATATGTTATTTATAGGGGTGGTGTTTTTTTTTTTTTTTAATTAAAAAAAAAAAAAAAAAAAAAAAAATATATGTTTAATAACGGATATATTTGATTTTCAAATATATCCGTTGGTTTTATGTGGGTTTGTCGAGTAATGCTTCGTCGTCACCATGGCGGCGACTCCCTGGCGAGGACGGCGAACCACCCTGCTGTGGCGGCAGGGCACGGTGAACCGCCACGTAAACCCCACACCCAGCCCTCTTAGTGGATTATTTAATTTCAGCTGATTATAAAAGTCATGTGAAGGAGCTTTTAGATTTGATTGAAATATTACTGATTCTATGTGTAAATTTTTTTGTTAATATTTATTAGAGATTAGACAGTTTGTTCAAGTTTTGCTTTCATACAAGCTAAAATATGCGAAGTGCACATTTTTAGCTATTTTGATACCATTACAACTAAAAGCGGGGGTTAAGGGGCAGTGCATTGCGCTTGCAGGATCAGAGGGGGCAGCACCCCAAAAACTGAACGAATTTTTGGATTTGGTTATTACCTGCCTCTCCTTCTAACGAGATTTTCCCAAGAAAAAGATAACGTTTACTCATAATTTTGACCATTTTTAACCAAATTTGACTAACTTTCGATCAAGTTATTATAACAATTTTTCTATCTCATCTACAAAACTTACATAAACAACTTTATGTGTATTGCTTCCTTCTCGTACTTTAAAAACAAAATTCAATTTTCTAAAATATCCAATTGATGATTTTGTGATACTCGAATGAAATAACCCATTCTCATAATCTTTGATTATCACTATTGAGACACACCAAAATCCAACACTTGTATATTACACAGGACCCAAGAATTTTAATAGGATGTTGCACAAAAAAAAATGTTTGGCAAACTAAAGTTACACTTTAAGAAACAAAAATAGCAAAAAAAATAATTAGGAGTTAAACATACCAAAAAAAAAACAGTTTTGAAATCTTTTTTGTATTTCATGATCTAAAATCGAGTGTAGCCCGTGCAATACCCAACATAGGTCCGTCCATGATTATAGCATAGCGATTAAGTATTAACTACGTAAACCAACAAATCACCCCCACTCATATTCCTGAAATATAAGCCTTGAAATGAAACAGAACTCTCAAGGGCTAAACCAAATTCAATTAGCAGGCTTAGTAAGCCCAATCATATATATGGGACATTTTGCGTGACTAACTTACGGGGTTACTTCGAGTCCACTGACAAACCAAATTTTAAATCGTTTTGGAACAAAACCAAACTATCTTAGTCGCTTTTTGGTTTGACAAAATGTAAGTCGAGGAGCTCGAATTCATATGTATTCTTTGTTACTTTTTAATATATATCTATCTATATTTTTTAGTGAAGCTTGATACATGTTATACCAACCATGCTTTAATCGATGTCTCTTTAGAACATAATGAAAATTATGGTTTCACATTGATGGTATTTGTCCTTTGTAGTACTCCATAATGTTTTGTTTGCGCAGATGCAACTTGGAACATGAAATATGTTATCTTCAAGCTTGTCTTGATTGTAAAGACTAAAGATCGAGTAGATAATAGAACATATACATGATAGGTTTGAAGCATGCACCTTTATTAAGATCCTACCTTGATATATCTAAAAAAAAACTAGCCTTAACGATTGGAAAATGCTATACCAATTGAAACTTTAGTTTTCCGGGTTACACCGAACCAAATTTGAAATTGCAATACTGATATGTCAAAACCGAACCAAAAAACCTGAACGGATGAACACTCCTAATCTAAAAGAAGCGTGATGTTTACGGTCAAGCCTCATCCACGTACCAGGTCCTTACTCTAGGTTAATTTTAATACTACTATCGTTATCATAATCTCAAGACAACTAACCGTTATTTCTGTCTTGACTTTTATGACATATCTTCATGTTCATGATATATAATCACTCTATATTATATAGTCACGGACCTAATGATATAGTAACATGAGTAGGATAATAAACAAACAAAAAACATAATTTATGCATACCAACACACGCATTGAAGTAAGAATTTTTAGGAATCTATGTGTATATCACTCGCAAGATGACTTGTGCTCTTGGTACAAAATCGTACAATAGTGTTTCTTTGTTAAAACAAATTAAATTGCTTGTTTTCTATCACCAAGTTGGAGACAACTTTATATTTTTGGGCTCTATTTTTTGTCTTGTTACCCGATATTGTGGGGATTCTGTCGTAAATTAATTGGATTTTTGTTCATATTATTGAGTCATTGACCTTTAGATACGTAACAACTTTGATTAGTTTTCAACTACAAAACTATTGTTTCGGAGAAAACGAATGTGACATATATTTTGTTTAAATCAATGACTTGGAACTTTAAATGTTATACCATGTATTTGCTCCAAAAAAAATGTTATACCATGTATTTTGTGTTGACGCGGTTATATTCTGATCAATATCAACTCAAAGGTGTAGTTTAGCAGCGAGGCTTGAGATGATGAGATCCTTCACTGGAGACTTCAAGTTCAAACCTTAACAATTTTGGGGTCAAACTAGTTCCGCAAAAGATGTAGATTGGCGGATACACGTTAACTCCAGGTGCCTTTTGGCACCAGCTATTGTCAACCCACAAATAATAGCTCTGTCAATTCTCCTGACTCATTGGGCTCCACCTGGAGTGAGCACGAGCGAGACTCGAACCCTTCACTTTTTATTCACAAAATCTCTCCAGTGAGCCATGAATTTTTTAAAGGTGTGTACCAACTGAGCTAAAACTCTTTGGATTTGGGGTCAAACTAATTAGGAGGCCTATTTTTTCAGGGCAAATGTTCTTTAGCCCTCACTTGGAAAGGGAGAACTTTTGTGAAATGGGTACGATGTTGTGTTTTATGACTTTTTCTTAACAAGAATGAGATAAAGAAATATTGATTGTTTTTGATGATTTACAATGCAGCCTACGGCCCCTATTTATACAAGAAATTCTTATGATCTAATTGAGGAAATAATTTCCTTTGCCTTTGATTAGTCTGAAACAGCTCATTTCTTTGTCCCTAATTTTCGTGATTGATTTGGTCCTTAATTCATTGATTTGAGTATTCGGGGAAATGATGACATTGTTGTGATCCTGAAATTCTTTCCATTTTAACACTCCCCCTCAAGTTGAATGGTGGGATCTCCAAAATTCAACTTGCCTGCACGATCTTGCATTATTCCTGTTCTCACAGCCTTTGTCAAGATATCAGCTAGTTGATCTTGGACACGACGAATGGTAGTTCAATTATTCCGCTTCAAGTTTTCTTTGATGAAATGTCATCGATTCCCACGTGTTTTGTTACGTCATGTTGCATGCAATTCTCGAAATTTGAATTGCCGCTTTATTATCACGAAGACTTGAGTTGCCCTTTTGGCGGAATCCTACTACATTAGAAGTTTGCGTATCCATAAAACTTGACAAGTCCTCCTGGATATCCTCTATACTCGGCTTGACGACTTGATAAGGACACTACTTTCTGCTTCTTACTTCTCCATGTAACTAGGTTTCCTCCTACCAAAGAGAAGTATCCTGACGTTGATCTTCTATTTCCTTTATCTCCTGCCCAGTCAGCGTCTGTGTACACTTGAATATCCAGGTGTCCATTTGATTTAAACAGGACTCCGTATCCTGGAGTTCCTTTGAGGTATTCAATGATTCTTTCAACTGCATCCATGTGAGCCTTTTGAGGTTGATGCATGAATCGACTCACAACTCCTACAGCGTATGCTATGTCTGGACGCGTGTGGGAGAGATATATCAACTTGCCGACCATTCGCTGGTATCGAACTTTGTCTGCCAATTCTGCTTCAGGTTCCATGTACAACTTCTGATTTGCGATCATCGGTGTCTCAGCTGGTTTGCAATCGAGCATCCCTGTTTCTGCAAGTAGGTCCAAAATGTATTTTTTCTGGCAGATAAAAATACCATGTTGTGACCTCAGGACTTCAATGCCGAGAAAGTATTTCAATCTTCCCAAGTCTTTCATTTCAAATTCTGTAAATAATCCTTCCTTCAGCTTCTTTATTTCCTATTCGTCATTTCCCGTGATAATCATGTCATCGACATAGATTATGAGACATGTTACATATTCCTGTCTACGTTTCAGAAACAAAGTATGATCTGAGTTGCTTTGTTTGAACCCGTATTTCTTCATTGCTATGGTGAACCTTCCAAACCATGCCCTGGGGGATTGTTTCAATCCGTAAAGTGATTTCTTCAACCGACAGACTTCTCTGGTTTTGAAACCACCTGAGAATCCAGGAGGAGCTTCCATGTACACCTCTTCCTTTAAATCTCCATGTAGGAACGCATTCTTTACATCAAATTGATGAAGGGGCCATCCTTGATTTGACGCTATTGAGAATAGTACCCTTATTGTATCAATTTTAGCAACTGGAGAGAACGTCTCTGAGTAATCAATTCCATACGTCTGAGTGTACCCTTTAGCAACTAACCGGGCCTTGTATCTATCGATTGTCCCGTCGGGTTTGTATTTTATTGTGAAGATCCAACGGCATCCTACGGGTTTCTTTCCGTCTGGAAGGGTACATTTCTCCCATGTTTTATTTTTTCTCAAAGCATCCATTTCTTCATCCATGGCCTTTTTCCAGTTTTCTGACTTTAGAGCTTCTTCTGGGTTTGAGGGAATCTTTTCTGAGTAGAGACTGGCACTGAAGGCTTTGGCTTCTGTGGTCAGGCATCCATTGGCTATATTGGCCATAGGGTACCTAGACCCTCTGGAAAACTTCTCTGGAGAGTACCGCTTTGCTGGAACTCCTCTATTTGCTCTTGCTGGAAGGGTGTATTTTTCTGATACTTCTTCCAGAACAGGTTCTTCTGATACTTCTTCTAGAACAGGTTCTTCTTGATCTATTGGTCCTTGATTCTCAGTTTCTTCGGACTCTTGTGATTCTGGTACTGTATCTTCAACCATTTCATGAGAAGAGTTAATAGTTTGAGAGTTATTGGGTTCAGAATTGTTTACCTCAGATATCAGATGGGGAAGGACATCTTGGGTGGCACTAGTATTGTTGACTCCAAGTGATGTGGTACTGTGATTCGAACATGTTTCTTCATCATTCGTCAACCAACTCAGTGAGTCATGTGATGATTCCTCCCCCTGACCACTGTGTTGGGAGGAGTAGAATTACTTGGTTTCCAGAAAATCACAGTTCATGGTGGTGATCATGCGTCGTGTTTTGGGGTTGTAGCACCTGTACCCCTTTTGATTTACTCCGTATCCAACAAACACACATTTTTCTGAACAAGGGTCGAGTTTGTCCCGATAGGATTTGGGTATATGAACAAAGACGGTGGACCCAAATATTTTTGGTTCAAGTGTGAGAGTTGGGGGAATTTCAGTGAACTTTTCCAGAGTGTTTAGAGGGGTTTTCATGTCAAGGATTTTGGTCGGGAGCCGGTTTAGGAGGTAGGTTGAGGTGGCTAGTGCTTCTGGCCAAAACATTTTTGGAACATGTGATTCAATCATGAGGGCCCTAGTTATTTCGAGGAGTATACGATTTTTTCTTTCCGCGACTCCATTTTGTTCAGGAGTATGAGGACACGTGGTTTGATGAACTATCCCTTTTGATTGGAAAAATGATTTCATTTGTGAATTCACATATTCTCCCCCATTATCAGATCGAACGATTTGAATAGATTTTTTGAATTGAGTTTGAACCATAACATAAAATGAAGTAAATTTATCAAATACCTCATTTTTATTTTTCAAAAAATAAATCCATGTCATCCTTGTACAATCATCAACAAAGATCACATAAAATCGAAAATTTTGTCCCCCAATAACTGGAGCAGGACCCCAAACATCAGAATGGATTAATGAGAAGGGTGTGTCAACACGAGTATTATTGTGTCTAAAGGTCTATCTGTGACTTTTGGCTAAAATGCAAGTTTCACAAGAAATGGGTTTATTTAGAGGGAAAAATTCAGGAAATAAAGTATGTAGATAGCTAACAGATGGGTGCCCCAACCTTCTATGCCACAGCCAAACTTTTCTTTCCGTCGTTCCATGAGCTAACATCACAGTACCACTTTGAGTCACTTCATCTACATAGTACAGACCGCGTTTCTCAGTGCCACGCCCAATGATCCTCCCCGTCTTGATATCCTGTAAAAGACAAAAAGTCGGATGCATGAGGTCAGAACAATTCAACTCTTTCGTGACATGACTGATTGACAACAACTTGTGTGATAGAGAGGGAACATTTAAACAGTTATGAAGTTTGATATCCGGGTTAATTCGGATAGTCCCTCCATTTTTTACACCCATTTTTTCTCCATTTGCGGTTTCGATGTGAGTTTTCTCGGGTTTGGATAACTTAATGAAGTCAGAGGCTTCATAAGTCATCGTGTCGGTAGCCCCGCAATCAAATATCCATTTATCATTAAACCCTTTAAAATTTCGTTGGGTTATAAAGGCTAATCCATTTTGGGCTGCCTTTGGTTTAAAATTCGGCCCATCCATCTTTAAATTAAAAACAGTATTATTGTTATTATTAGAAATAGGTTTTAAGAAAGGAAACTTATGAGAGAGAGAGAGAGAGATTGGATGGTGGCTGCCTTTATCTCCCTCTGTTACCTTCGACGGTAAAAGGTCCTTCTTCTCCGGCCGCCGCCGCCGTTGCAACCCCTCCAAACCCTTTGCTCGGCTGGCTGGTGGTAGGAGGTTTCTTCTCCTCTGTTCCTGACTTGATGTTTTTCGCACCCTTTTTGTGGCCGTCGGTCCACCACTCCGGATACCCAACGATCCGGAAGCACTGATCTTTGGTGTGCCTAGACATCCCGCATTCTTCACATTTAAGGTGAGATTTGTCTTCTTTGATAAAGGGCTTCTTTTCTTCATGTCGGCGGTACCCGCGGCTTGCTAACCCGATGCCTTCTTTTTCCCCGGATCCGGCAACAAGTCCGGCGGCTATGCCTGGATTTTCAGGGTTAGTTGCTCCCAGAATATTCTGGTGAGCGGCTTCCTTGCGAACCGTGGCGTACGCCGTTTCTGCGGAGGGAAGTGTTTCGAGACCGGAGGATTTCTCGCTTGATCGGATCAAACTGTCGGTTCAACCCGTGAAGGAATTGGAAGAGTTTCTGCTCGGATCTTACTTTCGAGTATGTTTTAATATCTTCGGTACAAGTCATTGGGTTGGGATCGATTCTTTCGATTTCTCCCCACACGCCTTGAAGCGCAATCCAGAATTCTTCGAGGGTTTTTCCCTCTTGTTTGAGTTCGTTCGCTTTGACATGTAGATTGAAAACTTGTAGCTTGTCTTTTCCACTACTATACGTGGTGGTAAGGGCATCCCACAGTGTTTTTGCGGTTGGGTATTCGGTGAGGTTTCCGGCGATAGTGGGTTCGATGTTTTGGATTAGCCAGGAGAATACAATTAAGTCCTCCTGTTCCCATGTTTCGTAAGATTCATGGGTTGGCTCAGGAGGGTCTTTTGTAAGATGTGAAAGAAGTGCCTTTGATTTTCCCCCGATAGCAACTCGAATCATTCGAGTCCATAACGGGTAATTCTGGTTGTTTAATTTGAGATTTATTTGTAGATTATCTGAAAGTTTTGGTGTTTGTGTTTGTTGGTGGGTAATGTTGGTTTTTAACAGGTTTGCTAATTGTAATGCGAGATCGGAACCGGAGCCGCCGTCTCCAGTCATGGTGGCTGCGGTTTTGTTGTCGGATCGGTACCGATGGCTCTGAAACCATCTTAACAAGAATGAGATAAAGAAATATTGATTGTATTGATTGTTTTTGATGATTTACAATGCAGCCTACGCCCCTATTTATACAAGAAATTCTTATGATCTAATTGAGGAAATAATTTCCTTGGCCTTTGATTAGTCTGAAACAGCTCATTTCTTGGTCCCTAATTTTCGTGATTGATTTGGTCCTTAATTCATTGATTTGAGTATTCGGGGAAATGATGACATTGTTCTGATCCTGAAATTCTTTCCATTCTAACACTTTTATCCTAACTCCTGTTTTCTTGAAGGTCATTGAACATGTCTTTGAGGAAGAGTCGTTTCGAGTCCAAAAATAGAAATGTGTTAAGATTGCCTGCTAAACCAAATTTTTTGAAATATCGAAGGTTTTGAAATATGAAAGATATAAATATACAAAGTCACGTCGTTTTAAGTAGAAAACCAAAAAACATGACCGTTGTAGTTCATCTACTTAGTCTAGTACATATGTACCATTTAACCCAGGGGTCCTGGTAAATTTGTACTACTTTATTAATGGATTATGGGCCAATGTTTACGTACATGCATATATGCAGATGTCGACATAGGAACACATAATAAGTCACATTGTCACAAGCCTAATTTTACCATTTGCCAATTATATCTTCTGTAAGTCAACATTATTCCGTTAAAGACACACTTCCTTCCCAAACAAAGCCAACTAAATTATTTAATTATTATCTGACGCTATTATTAAATATAATTAGTTAGTTGATTAGTCAAGTTCTCTAGAGTTTTCACTAAATTAATCACTGATTCTGGAAACTAAGTTGGAGAGATGCCTAATTTGATTAGACAAAAAGTTATAAATTATGCTTCCCATACTCAAAGTCATAAAAATCCATTGTAAAGTTAATATATCCTTTTAGGCCACCAATGATATTTGTGTACGTAAAACATATTGGTACAAGACTTTAATATAATTAAGTAACCTTGCAAGGCACGGCACCCTCCTCAGTTGGCAACAAATATACTATCCGACCTATAATTGTTCGAGCGTGAATTATTTTCTGATCATCAATAAACTTCACACTGATTTTTTAAGAAAGTGGTCACAGACTTATATGAAGGCTCATTAAGCTAGACATTAATTTGGTGACGTACGTTGTTGTGGAATACTAATGTTTCAAAGCAAAACAAACACGATCAACCTCCGCTTTACTAGCTCAAAGAAAAAGCTTTTTATTGGGATGCTCGTAAACATAAAACGTTTTCTTAAAATTAGCTCGACAGATAAACGCAGGTTGCGTTTAGTTGAGGAAACACCTTGTTTTCCACAAAATGTTTTTATGGAAAGCAAGGAAAAGCAGATCGCGTTCAAATCAGCGTTTTCGACAAAATGTTTTGCAAAACACAAATCACTATTTCCTAACTTAATGAGGAAAATTACAAAACAAATTTTAGTTGTTTTCTTTTTCCTGTAACCCTCAACCCTCCATCCCTTTCTTCAAGCGGAAAATAGAAACATCAACTAAAGCGTTTTATATTTTTAAGTGTTTTGTGGAGATTAATTCTCCTTCCAAATTTTACAAAACTAGAGATGAAAATAAGAGAATTTATTCTCCAACTAAACGCACCCTAATTATTTACTAATACATGTAAACGATAACATATTATAATGTAGTCTAAAGTTATGGCGCATGCATTTACCCACTTTTCATTTTGACGAGTGTCTTGACTTGTAGTTGATGTTTGTCCCGTTGATTCTTCGTGGGAAACAGATTTTCTATTTATATAAGATCTAATGGGACGAAGGTTTTCTATTTTACTCCGTTTTATTCGCACCGTCTTGGGCCGGTGCATTGGTTTCTTTTGGGCCGTCTTAGCTGTTGGGCCGTAGCTTGCTGTTTCGTTTGACCCGTTTCCACCAACGATATCCCTCAGTTGTTGTGGTGTTGGTGACGTTTTGTATGCTTTCTTCTCACAGAAGAAACCTCAATTCCCTGTGTTAGGTGAGCCATGCAGGTCTTGGTGGTTGCCATTTATTTTCGTTGTTTGATATCTGTTGCATGTTGTTTAATGAGCTTGGTGTTGTTGAGGTTATTCCCATTATATCTTATATCAATGAATCTAGGAGGAAATTTGAGGTTAGGTTTCGTTTCTGAGATGGCATTTTTAACCTTTATATTTTGATCGTTATTGGTTTTGATTTCATTTTTCGAAGGATTAGGGTTTCGGTTTAATTGGGCCTTTTGTTAATTTGATTTTGTTAAAACTTAGGGTTTCAATTAGATTGGGGTTGATGGTGGTTTCATGGTTATTTGTTGCTGAAAAAATTAGGGTTTCATTGTTTGGAGACGGTGGCTCCTATAATCTCTTATATCAACTGGGGATTTTGTTAGGGAGCTGGGTTCGTTTGGTTCCAGGTTAACAAATGATCTATTGAACCATGACTTGGTATTAGACTTGGTGAGTTCGTTTGGTTCTACGTTATATCCTGTGTCTTTTGTGACATCATTTCTTGATGTATTATTGTGATTTCGTGACAGAAGTACTTTTATGCTCAAAAAGGTTTGAGAGCGGTTGTATCTTGGAGGGGTATTTATACTAACGCAGCCATGGCGGCTGTTCCGGCTTTGTGAGATTGGCTATTGATATTGACTTTGTTATTTCATTATTTGGTTTAAAAGTTGATGAGTTCGTTTCATTCCAGGTTATGTCTTATGCGGTTTATGACATCAGTTGTTGATGTATTATCGTGATTTTGTAACAAAAACGCAGGGAATCATGCTTAGGTTTTTGAGGCCATGGGTATGGACTGATATGCATTGCCTGTATCTTGGCACGGCATCCTGTTAAGGTTGCAGTTGCCTTTGCTTGCTTTATGTGCTTATCAGGTTGTTGGCATCAATACTGATGAGGCAACGATCAGGTTATATAAGCTATGGAAAAACTGAGGTTGTCCGGAACTTGTACGGCAACCTACAGTGCGAAGCCATCTTTGGATGTACCTGTTTTGCGGTTATAATAGGAGTGTGGTTTTCTATTTTATTCAATTTATTCCAAGCGTTTCTTGCCGTTACATGGGTTTTTCTTGGGTCGTCTTACCTGTTGGGTCGTTGCTTCCTGCTTCCTTTGACCTGTTTCCATATACGATATCCCTTAGTTGTTGTGGTGTTGGTAACGTTTTGTGTGCTTTCTTCACACAGAAGAAACCTGAGTTCCCTGTGTTAGGTGGGTCGCGCAGATCTTGGTGGTTGCCATTTATTTTCGTTGTTTGATATCTGTTAGATGTTGTTTAATGAGGTTGATGTTGTTGAGGTTATTACCTTTCTTTCTGAGATGTGGTCACATATTGAAACTGATGTAAGTAGTTACAATATGGAACACGACATGTTTTTTTTTGTATCATTCAGATGAGGTTATATTCAATATAGCTCATCAGTTTCCATACAATAATCAAATTACATACTTTAAGTGATTTACTATCAATGCACAAAAAGCATGCCTGATTAATTTTCACAATTGTTGCAGATACAATTCTTGGGCTTATCAAGTTGTTGCATCACTACTGATGGGGCGGCAGTGACTTTATACGGACTATGGAAAAACTGTGGTTGTCCAGAACTTGGCATGGCATCCTACTTGCCTAATGTTATTGGACCTGATTCGATGAAAGGTTGCTGCCATCAATACTGATGAGGCGATGAAGAGTTTATATGGGTTCAGGAGAAACTGACGTTGTCTGGAGCTTGGCATGGCGACCTATTCGGTTTGCTGACCATCTTGGATGTCCGTGTTTTCAGGGTTACTACCTGTCGAGCCTTATATTTTATCGGCCTTAATGGCGAAGCGGCATGAAATTCCATTGTATTTTCTTCAAAGCGGCGGCTAAAAGTTTTTCCTTGGGCTTTGTTTGGTGGCCTTCTGTTTGCAATATGGGTCCCAGCGTTAATAAGATGTACACTCGGTTCTCAAATCGAATCCGTGTACACTTCTATTGGATGCAAGCGTTTTCATACGATGCGCCTCGATTTTCGCTTTAGTTCCTGTGCCCCTAATCTTATTGGGCTTGATTCCATAAAGGTAATTGCCATCAATACTAATAAGGCGATGATGAGTTTATATGGGTTCGGAAAAGCGGCGTTCCGGAACTTGGCATGGCAACCTATCGATTTGTGACCAGCGGGGCGTACTGCTTTTCTAGGTTACTTCCTTGTCTGAGCCTTATATTTTTGGCCTTTAGCCGGTCGCTGGAGCTGTTGGGAGTTGTCCACCAATTGCTTTGCTTCCTTCATTTGTTGATCAGGTTGATACCATGAAAATTAGTTAGGCAGTCCCAAACTTACACAGGTTGCGTAATACTTGAGATATTGACATACGATATTGTGAGAAGGCGATTTTCTATTTTATTTCGAACGTTTAGGGCCGGCATACGGGTTTCTCTTGACCTGTGTAAACTGTTGGCCCATTGCTTGCTCCTTCCTTTGACCGCTTACATCACGATATCACTCGGTTTTGTGGGCGGTCGTTTTGTATGCTTTCTTCGCACGAGAAAAAACCTCGGTTCCACATATTAGGTGGGTTGTCGGTCTTCATAGTTTCCATTCATTTTCTATCTTTGATATCTGTTGCATGTAGTTTGTCCTTCATGTTTGTTTCAATTCTTACCATGATAATGATATTGATCATAAGGGGCTATGATGAATCTAAAAATGGGTGACCAAAGCTGTGGTCATTCACTTCTTGGCATGGCAGACCGTTAGCTTTGCAGCCATGGTGAACGTATCTAGGTTTTTGGATTGTTGACCTATCTAAGCATCCTCTGCTCCATTATATGTTACATCAATAATAGGCGATGATGATTTTTTGCACTTATATTCATTTGGGACATAGTTTACCGAACCCCGTATCTTGGCTGGGCATCCACATTCAGAAAGTGGTTGCAACCACGGTGGATGTTTTGTAACGATCCTATACTTGCATATCTGAGCCTCATATTTTGCAGTCAACAGTGTAATTTTGTATCTAAAAGTTTTGGGTCAAAAGTTATGCGAAAAGTAAGTGATATATCTTTGTTGTAAGCATACGGTGAGGTAAGCTTTTGGCTGGGCCACGGGCATAGAGGCCATATCTAAAAACATCTCTGAAGATAAATCACTTACTTTTCGTGTGTCGCAGATAGCGTTACGACCACATTTTCTATTAGGTTCAACAACGTCACAAGTACATTTTCTATTACATTGTGAATTTTTCACAAAACAATTGTTTTGCCTTTGTATGATTATTTACACAACACCGCCATCTATGCGATTAATGTTTCAAGGCAAATGTGAATGGTGGATCGAAAACAAAGACATATCAGAAGTTATGATTGACTGTATATGATTGACAAGCAGGAACTTTGTCCTCTTCATTGGGATCTTTCCACGTTGAATCTTATCCAGCTGAACATTCGTGTCATCGATTGGAATCTTTTCACCCGGTAGAATATTGCAGTTTTCATTTGCTAATATTGATACACGTTGTTTATGATATTGCCCTGTTCTCATCTTCCCCTCGAATTCCTTTCGTTGTTACAACGGTCTAGCAATACGTCTGGTGCAGACCTTTGCACAAAGACTCTTGAAACAACAAAAGGAATTTGAGGAGGCGATTAGACGGGTCCCACTATCTGAACATCGCAGTATTATAATCGGCCGACGATTGGGATATACTTCCAAGTGAAAAGATTCGACTCGATGACACGACAATATTTAGATATGGAACAAAAGAAACCTTCACAGAGAACAAGTTGTCGAGACAACGCTTAGCGGATCGAGTAATCGCATTAAGATTGAAAGTCAAGCCTTAAATAAGTTCAAATCTTGAGCATATATAGTTTCACTATAGAAAAATGTATGTATCGGAGGGTATTAAACACTTGTTTTATTAATTTTACCATGTATATGCTATGTTCTTTGTTTATTAGTAAATTTATTTTGCCATGTAAAAGTCAATGGGCTCTAAGAAAGAGCACTGGAAAGAGAAACACCAAAACAAAAAACACCAAAGACCAAAAAAAAACTTCGGAGACAATGATGAAGTCAATTTATCGAGATTTTGAATCCATTTTTTCATGAGATGAAGACTTTCTTTGAAGAACGATTATAAGCCCATAAAAGAGACAATCTTTGTACCGACGGAAAAATATCCTCATGACGAATAGCAATTGCCTCAGAGTCCGAAGATGCATGAAGAATTTTGTTTCTCCATTTCCAAACATGCCAAATAAAAGTCATACATAATGCGTGGAACAATTTTTCAACTGATTTGTTCTCGATAAACCCCGACTTTTCATTAAAAATTTTCACTAAAGACGAGTTGTATAATGGAGGAGACCTTCACTAAGGATTTCCGCGTGATGGTATATCTTTAACGACGAAGAATCGCGCAAAACGACAATATATAGCGCCAGAGCTTAATGAGAACAAGGGAGGGTTGCGGCCTTCTGACAAATTTGTCACTATATTTTTTTGTGATTTTCATATATTAAAAAATATATTTATTTCTATTTGGCCCTCTTAAAATACAAGTAGTACAAATATGACCCTCTCACAATAGATCGTCAAGCTCCGCTACTGTACATTTCAAGTGGGGGGACGGAAATAATTATACTTGCGAACTTTTGATTTTGGTATGACTATTGATGCAACACATACGGGTTCAATTTGTAGTCATTTTTTTATATATTTATTTTCGTGTGATGAAAAAACTTTCATTCAAAATTGGTAAACCATATAGCTATGCTTAGAAATTAAAAACCGTGTCTTACATGTTCAATTTATAGTCATTTTTTTAATTATTCATTTTTTTGTGATAAAAAGGCTTTCATTTAAAATTGGTAAAACATGTAGCTGCGCTTAAAAATTAAAAATCGCGTCTTATTAAAATTTTCCATTTTATTAAAAGTTTACATTCGGATTATAAATCGTGTAGTTTTTTTTTTTTTTTTTTTTTTTTTTAAGTTTACATTGTTTTCATGAGTTGCCATTTTAGAAGTTGCAATTTAAAATTAAAGTTTAGAAGCATTAATGGATATTAATAAAGGGTATTTTAAAGTTAACCACTTTACTAATTTTTAAGCCTTTTAAGTTTTTAAGATTAAGAATAAATGTTTTATAACTAACATAAATAAAAGAAAACAACATTTATTAAAAGTTTAAGTAAATACAACCGTTTTCACCACTCACCATTTGTTAAAAGAAGATAAAAAAAAAATTATGTAAAAGAAGATGAATTAGATGAGTGCTCAAACTAATGTTGATGGCATTGTTAAACAAGCCTTTAGCCACGACAATATGAATATATAAGATTGTAATCTCGATCTCTACATCTTATATTGGTGGTAACAGCCCAGAAGCAGGGTAAGATAATCACTAGCAATGCAATACCACTAGGTGGTTACCGGATATCACTTAGAATCGTGTTATCACTTTCCAAAGTAAATTATTCGACCATATGCCTGGGTTAAACGAATATCTACTTGGGATAAGACCAAATGTTAGTTATTGAATTAGGCACAATCAATAACCCTTGCGCATATAAGTGTTTTAGCTATCTGTTTGTTTCTCCTGGTTTTGTGTACATCTTCATGCTGATGATGACGATCTCTATTTATAGTAGAGAACACTCACTCCTAGTCAATGGACTTTATGAGTAATTAACGGCCAATTAATCACCCATAAAAAGCCTCAATTATCATAGGAATAGTGGTTACATGACCAATTAAGCGTGGTCATAAGCGATCATATGACCACTTGAATGAGTCAAAGTTTACAAATTAATCATCGCAACACTACCAGTATGAACCATTACACTAGCAGCAGGAACCAATACACTACCAGTAGGAACCATGCAAGTTTCACGTTTAACACCCTGAAAATGTTTCTTAGTTATTTTGGTCAACATGCAAGTTTTACACTTTTCAGTGTCCATGTCAAATGCTGGGATTAACCCATCCTTAGACATATCTTGCATCCTTTTATAGTGTACATGGCCAAGACTAGCATGCCATAGGGTAGAGTGAGTCAGGTCAGTGGTGGTCACAAAGGCTGAATTATCACATTCATTAACAATATTAAGCCTGAAGATTTGGTTACACAAATAGCCAAAACCAATAAACACACCATGCTTAGATAGAACAAATTTATCAGATTCAATAACTTGTTTATATCCATGATTATTCAAAACACTACTTGAAACCAAGCTCTTCCTTATATCGAGAACATGAATAACATTAAACAAAGCTACAATCTTTCCGAACTAAACTTAAGATCTACCTGACCACGACCATGCACCAAGGTTGTTGACTCATTTCCATGTGAAGAATAGAACCATCATTCGGTGACTCATAAGTCTTGAACCAACTTCTATCTTTGCACACATGAACAATTGCACGAGTCAACCCACCACGTAACATCATCATCCCGCACATAATAAGATTCGGATACATATGTAACATAATAAATCGAAAAGACTTATTAAACATATTTTGACCTTCGGTGAGTTGGTAGAACCACCACTCACACGAACCATTAGTGCCTTTGCACATGGATCGCAGCGATTATCTTACCACGCTACGAGAACACCGAACCACCACTCCACGAACCGTGAGTTGGTAGCGGCCCGAGGTGGTAAGATAATCGAGAGTAATGCAATACCACTAGGTGGTTACCGGATATCACTTGAAATCGTGTTATCACTTTCCAAAGTAAACTATTCGACCCTATGCGGGTTACGAATATATACTTAGGATAAGACAAAATGTTAGTTATTGAATTAGGCACAATCAATAACCCTTGCGCATATAAGTGTTTTAGTTATCTGTTTGTTTCTCACGGTTTTGTGTACATCTTCATGCGATGATGGCGATCTCTATTTATAGTAGAGAACACTCACTCTAGTCAATGGACTTTATGAGTAATTAACGACCAATTAATCACCCATAAAAAGCCTCGATTATCATAGGAATAGTGGTTACATGACCAATTAAGCGTGGTCATAAAGCGATCATAACAACCACTTGAATGAGTCAAACTGTCATACAAATTAATCACCGCAACACTACCGGTAGGAACCATTACACTAGCGGCGGGAACCAATACACTACCGGTAGGAACCATCGGTTACTACACTAGCGGTAGTAACCAATACACTAGCGGCGAGAACTAATACACTACCGGTAGGAACCATCGATTACTAAAATAGCGGTAGTAACCAATACACTAGTAGTACTAACCACTATTGAGTCGGTGTTCGGGGACCTCATGGGTGTACCTCCGTACCTCCTTACCCAAAGCGGTGTGAACTAATCCCACAAGTGCACTAAATTTTCCAACAATCCTCCCCAAATTTAGTTCACTTCATTTGCATGAAAAACAAACATCAAACAAAACATGTGCATAAACGAAAATATCCCGAGGATTGAATTTCCATCTTAGTACATTACACGTTCAAATATTTGAGAATCAGGGTGTTCTAAGAATTGAACCTTTTAACCCATTTGAATACCTGAAGATAAAATACACACAAGTTTTCAAATACTTAAACGCTCCTGACACTTTACAAGCCATGTGTCCATATCCAAATTCATAAATGTTACAAGAGCCAAATGTTCAAAAGCTCCCTGAAGCGGCAAAACTTCAACATTCACATAGGTGGTTCCTCTTTATTCATGCTCCGCTAGCACTTTTCAAAGAAATTAACCATTAAGTAAAGACTTCATCCTCCTTTTCGTGAGTTACGAGCACATCCTTGGGATGTAAATAAAACATGTGCTCTAGTCCACTGAATGTTCAACTTTCCACATTGAACTCGGCTCCCAAGTTTCCTCGAGAGGAGTTGGGTATCTTAGCATTCGATGACTAAGTTGGTTTAAACCCATCCCTTTAGCGAGACTTTATAACCAAGTCTCTAGCCAAACCCCGTCAAGTGATCAACTAAATTTTGTTGAGATCTAACAAACTCTATAGATACCACCCCATTCATGATAAGCTCACGAATCATGCTATGTCCGACACCTAAGAGTCTAGACTTCCCATTGTACATCGGCTATAAGCCTTTGCCAATGTAGTCGCACTATCACAACGAATAGAAATAGGTGTTATAGGTTTAGCCACAATGGAATCTCAAGAAGCAAGTTTTTCAACCATTCAAACTTCTTTACCAAAGAATGCTAAGGCCACAAATTGATTCCATTGTTGAGCGGTGATGGAAGTTTGCTTGGATGCCCAAGAAATTGCAACTCCACCAAGTATGAATACCCGACCATTGGTAGGCAATTGTCTTGATGTTCTTGATCCAACTTGCATCGGTGTATCCTTCTAATCTTGAAGATAACCACAGTATATGAGAGACTATAATTCATAGTTCTCTTGGATACTGATACCCTCGAAGCGATTGCGGTGATGAGCACTAGGATTACTAGTATACATGCTCGGTTTACCCATTGCAAAAGCAATATCGGGTCTTGTACAAGTCATGACATACATCGGCGACTAATTACTCTAGAATATTCAAGTTGAGATACAACCTTGCCATTATTAGGCATCGACTTCTCACAAGTATCCATAGGTGTACTCACGAGTACAATCAAAGTAATTAAATTTCCTCAACACCTTATCTATATAATGAGACCGAGAGATATAAATTCTTTTACTTTCATGTTTAATCCTTATACCAAGGATAACATCGGTCTCCCCATGTCCTTCATGGAGAACCTTGATGACAAAATTCCTTTGTCAAGTCAACTGATTTTGGTCGGTGCAAAGATCAACATGTCATCAACATATAGACAAATGATGACTCCTTTACCAAATTCATCAAATTTTCTATATACACATTTTCGACGGTTAAGAACATAACCACTAGAAAAACCGCTTCATCAAATTTTTGATGCCATTGCTTAGGTGCTGCTTTAGTCCATAAAGAGACTTAATTAGTTTACACACCTTGTTTTTATTGCCAGGCAAGATGAAGCCCTGAGGTTGGTTCATATAAACCTCCTCATCCAATTCAACATTTAAGAAAGCTGTTTTCACATCCATCTGATGACTAATCAGATTGTGAATAGATGCCAAAGCAATCAGTAGTCTTATGGTACTAATACGAGCCACAAGGGCATAAGTATCAAAATAGTCTATTCCTGACTGTTAATACAAATAAACCGTAAAAACGTTTATTAATATTTAGCGATCTCTCTGTGTTTTGTTGATAACAAATATAATATTATCATAAGTAAAATTATAAGGATACATGTTATTTTTGTAAAGCATCTACACATAGTCTTTTAATACAAATTGTTGTAATAATTCATTTGTTGTAATAGTTTATTAGGATGGGTAAAAACCACAACCCATGACCCAAACCCATGGATCATATCCATAACCCATGGAGTTAACCCATACCCATTGTCTAGATGCATTGCATCTATTAGATACATTGTATCTATTTAGATACCCATGGTTCATAATCTAGGACCCATGACCCATAACCCAAAAACCCATGGGCAAACAGGAGGCGTCTCACGGATCCACAGAGTTGCACTAGGCGGATCCTCAAGCAAGAGATCCGTGGGATCCGTCTGTGATGGCAAGAATTTGCCTATAATTAGAAACCATTTATTTATTTTACTCACCCTCTTCTTACAAACTCTCTCATATATTCTTACACTCTTCTAACAAAAGATCACTTGATCTAGAGAGTAGTTCTTATTTCTTTTATTGTGATTCACATATAGGTCCTTCTCTAAGGCGAGATCATGAGCATTCTACAAGTCATCCAAGCAAGGGTCCTTGATTGATTTGTTCCTCCACAAGATTTCGTAGCAAAGATCTTGTATTTCATATTTCACATATTTGTTGTGTAATAGTAGTGTTGGTTTGGTCCTCAGTGTTCTGAGACTCGGTATTTAGCTTTGTACTGGGAAAAGTGTAGCGGACGTTGTGAAGGCTTATCCGCCAAGTTGAAGGAGTTTGTTGACATAGTGCTTGAATTCTCGAGTAGGTGACTAGGGGAGTGGATTAGGGCAAGGAAGGTGTCCTTGTAGCCGAACCACTATAAATCGGTTGTGTCATTTCTATCATTTACTTTACTTACTTTCTCTATTTGCATTACTCTTAGATCTATACTTTCTCTTCATCCATACGATTTCACATAACTTCGAATCTAAAGTTTTTGAAAATAACTTAAAATTGGCAAAACTATTCAACCCCCCCCCCCTTCTAGTTTTCCACAATTGGTATCAGAGCTAAGTTTATAAAAGTTTTAAAGTAAGTTGTATTTTAAAAACTTTTCGATCACTATGGGTTCTGAAAATTACAAGGAAGGGCAATCCATGCAACGACCTCCACTACTTGAAACTAACGGTTTTATATATTGGAAAATTAGATTCGAAACGTATGTGAAGTCAAAAGATATTGATATTTGGTACATCATTGTTGAAGGTGATTTTGAAGCCACTACAAAAGATGAAAATGGAAATTTAGTTAACACACCTCATGATAAACTCACCGATGATATCAAGAAAAAGCTTTCCCAAAATAGTGAAGCTAAAATGGTTTTATATAATGCTTTACCCAAAAAGGAATTCTAAAGAATTTCCATGCTCAAAACCTCTAAAGAAATTTAGAATTCTTTAGTTGTAACTCATCAAGGTAATCAACAAGTTAAAAATAATAAAATAGATTTATTTGTTCAACGATATGAATAATTTTCAATATCGGATGAGGATACTATAAATCATTCTTTTGCTAACTTTAATACTATAATTACATCCTTACAAGCACTTGATGAATCTTTCTCTAGTGGTAATCATGTTAGGAGATATCTAAGGGCACTTCCATCCAAGTCGAGATCTAAGGTGACGGCAATCGAAGAATCAAAAGACTTGTCAATCCTCACCCTTGCTGAACTCATAGGCAATTTAAAAGTCCGTGAGCTTGTCCTCGCTAAAGATTCCGAAGCCTCAAAAGTGAAAGAGAAGCACAAATCTCTTACCCTTAAAGCTAAGAAGGTCTCAAGCGATGAAGAGAACTCCTCTTCGGATAGTGATGATGAGGAGTATGCCATGGCGGTAAGGGACTTCAAGAAGTTCTTTAGAAGAAAGAGAAGATACGTCAAACAACCTTATGACGACAAGAAAGGGTTCTGGAAAAGCAAAGATGACGAGAAGGCAAGGGATGAACACGCTTACTTTAAATGTGGGGATCCCAACCACTTTATTAGTACGTGTCCCAAACGTGATGAACAAAAAGCATTAGTGAGCGGTTCGTGGGGAATGAGCGAGGAGGACGAGAAATTTGTCTTATGGCAAATGGCGAGGTCAACCTAGATCCGGATGAGTGGATCAAGGATAGCGGGTGCACGAGGCACATGACCGCAATAAAGATTTATTTTCCACATATGAATCCTTCAATGGAGGAAATGTGGTATTTGGAAATAACAAAAGCAAAATCATCGGTAAATGTACGATTTCTAACAAATCTCTAACCATTAACGATGTGTGTCACGAGAAAACCTAAACTTTAACCTCTTAAGTATAGGACAAATATGTGATAAGAAGTGCAACGTGCTTTTTAATGAAACCGTAGTAAGATATTGAAAAGCGGTATCACTATAGGTAGAGGTATTAGGAAACATGGAGTCTATGTCATTAAAATCGGTAATGAACCTAAAGACAAACTTTGTCTTACTTCTATGGATGATACTTGACCTTATGGCATCGAAGATTGGGTCATGCCAATATCGACTTATTCAATCGCTATCATCCAAAGATCTAGTAAGAGATCTACCAAAATTAAAATATGAACATCACTTTTGTGATGCTTGTAACGTAGGAAAACAAGTCCATGCTAGTCACAAAGCTAAAACATGGTCTCTACAACTAAGTGTCTAGAATTACTACACATGGATTTATTTGGTCTATCCACTATCCAAAGTTATGGAGGCAACTACTACACTTTGGTTATAGTGGATGATTACTCTAGGTACACATGGACTAAATTTTTAAAGAACAAAACTGAAACGTTCGATTACTTTGAAATACTAAGTAAGAAAATCCAAAGACAATTAAGAAGTCCTATAGTGTCTATTAGAACGGATCATGGTAGGGAATTCGATAATGAAGTGAAATTTGGAGCCTTTTGTGACTCTAATGGTATTACTCACAACTTCTCGGCTCCTCGCACTCCACAATCGAATGGGGTAGTTGAAAGAAAGAATAGAACCCTACAAGAAATGAGTCGCACCATGTTAAATGAGCAATCCATACCTCAAAAATTTTGGTGCAATGCCGTTGATACATCAACATACATTCTTAACCGAGTCTTAATTAGACCATTTTTAGGTAAAACTCCATACGAGTTACTTGAGGCAAAAGCCTCGTTAGATCATTTTAGAGTCTTTGGTAGCAAATGCTTTCTACTTAACACTAAAGATTACCTTACAAAATTTGATCCTAAATCAACCGAAGGTATCATTTTAGGTTACTCTCCTAATAGCAAAGCTTACGTCATATTGAATAAAGAAACAATGAAGGTTGAAGAGTCATTAAGCGTAAAATTTGATGAGAGTCCACCCAAACCCACTCTACCTCTTGTCGATGACGAGATTGTCGAGAGTGAAGCAATTGAAATAAAGAAAAGACAAACGAAGAAGATGAACCTTTAAATAATGAAATCATCAATATTAAAGAGTCTAAAGATCACTCCGTAGATAAGGTCATAGGAAAATTAAGCGAAAGAACCTTAAGGTCTCAAGTCCAAAACCAAAGTAGCTTATTTTGTTTTGTCTCAACCATAGAACCTAAAATACACAAGAAGCCATAAAAGATGAAAGTTGGGTAATGGCAATGCAAGAAGAGTTATATCAATTTGTTTCTAACGATGTTTGGACACTCGTCCCTCCACCTAGTAATCAAACCATAATAGGAACCAAATGGGTATATAAAAACAAGTTAGATGCAAGCGGTGTAGTGTCTAGAAACAAAGCTAGACTCGTTGCCCAAGGGTATAATCAACAAGAAGGAATAGACTTTGATGAGACCTATGCCTCCGTGGAAAGATTAGAGTCTATAAGAATACTTCTTGCTTATGCTTGTGCTAATGATCTTAAGCTTTATCAAATGGATGTAAAAGTGCTTTTCTAAATGGTTTTATTAATGAAGAAGTATATGTAGCTCAACCTCAAGCTTTATCGATTTTGAAAAACCTAAACATGTGTATAAGTTAAAGAAAGCTCTTTACGGTCTTAAACAAGCTCCAAAAGCTTGGTATGATAGACTCAAGTCATTTTAATAAAAAACAACTACACCATGAGGTTAGTTGATAATACACTTTTTACTAAGAAAAAGGAATCACATATAATCATTGTTCAAATATACATGGATGATATTATATTCGGATCTACTTGTCAAGACATGTGTGATGATTTCTCTAAAATCATGCATGACGAGTTCGAGATGAGTATGATGGGAGAACTAAGTTTCTTTCTTGGTCTACAAATCAAACAAGTAGAAGATGGTATCATCTTTAATCAATCTAAATACATAAAGGAGATGTTAAAGAAATTTGGTTTAGAAGAGTCAAAACCCATAAGAACACCAATGTCATCCGACACTAAACTCACAAAAGATGAAGACGGAGAATCCGTTGAAAACACAAAATACCGTGGCATGATTGGTAGTCTTCTCTACCTTACGGCTAGTCGGTCGAATATCATGTTTAGTGTTTGTCTATGTGCTAGGTTTCAAGAAGATCCTAAAACATCACATCTAGAAGCCGTCAAAATATTAAGATACATTAAGGGTACGACCCAATTAGGATTATGGTATCCTAAGGGTACGGGGGTAGAAACAATTGTATATGCGATTCGACCATGCGGTGATTATGTTGACCGAAAGAGTACAAGTGGTGTATGTACTTTCATGGGATGTTGTTTAATATCTTGGTTCTCAAAGAAGCAAACAAACATTGGCCATATCAACAACGAAGCGAATATGTCTCCGCCGTGAAAGCATGCCAACAAGCACTATGGATGAAACAAGCGTTAGTTGACTACGACATTCATCTAAGTGACATAGCCATTCTATGTGACAACAAAGGTTCCATCGACTTAAGCAAGAATCCGGTATTGCACTCTCGCACCAAGCATATAGAGATTCTTCATCACTTCTTAAGAGACAATGTTTAAAAGGGGAACATCTCTATTGAGAAGGTAGCATCCGAAGACAACATAGCCGACGTCCTCACCAAACCGTTGAAGCAAGAACAATTCAACCTACTTCGTCTTGGTCTTGGTCTCATGGAAAAATCGTCGTAATTAGTTTTTAAACTCTACAAGGTATGTAAACACTAGCCTTCTTCTTTTCTGAGTCTAGGATCTCAATTTCACACACAACTCACAAGCAATACGGGAATTTTCAAAACCTAAGATAGGTTTTAAACTCGTACTTTCATAATTCTCTTTTACTTTTCAAGGTAAGTTTCACTTACAACACTTAATTTCATACTTATTTTTTTTACGTTTTCTTCAAACAAAGAAACTATTTCAAAATGTTTTCTAAAAGGATACTTCTTCCCGTATCACTTTCATAAAAGCTATTTCTCACGTATAGGACAAACCTCTTTTTCTTTATTAATACAAAGTAAAAACCCGTTTTCATTGCATATCATGCCTTTTGAATGCTAAAGAGGACACATAACTAATATGTGTTTTCGGGTACGTTCATTTAAGCAACAATGAATTAGGAGCACTCGGGTTATCTCACATAATAGTATGCATTTTCACTTCTAGCCTATTTTTCTTTTCTTTTTAGGAGTCGAGATAACCGCAACTCCAAATGGTTTGCATATAGGCACACACAAGGCACAAATGTTTTCAAAAGAAAATTTTGAGCTGCCTGAGTCACCAGTATCACGGATCTCAGCATTAACGCTGGACGGTTCCCTCAAGGGAAGGATCTGTGGGATCCGTGAGACAGAAGCTAAAATTATCTTCTATTTTTCTCACTTTGGATGAAAACTTCTATATTTTCATCATTTTTTTCTTGTTACTAATGAGTATGTTACTTAATGCTTGTGTTCTCATGATCACATGCCTTAAATTCATATCAAATCATTAGATTTTAGTTCACATTTTGGGTCAAGCATTCATTACAATGCATTATTTTTTTCTATAAATAGGATTCCCAAAATGCGTGCATCTTCATCACTCTCAACCTCACAAACAACCATTATCATGTCATCCAAAAGATCTTCCAACATAGATGAATCACCTAGTGCAAACAATCCTTTTCAAGAAATCCAAAATTTTGTCCTACCACCTTCCGTAGTACCACCACCCAAATCTAGAAAAATCGCACGGATTAGCATCCGGCCTTGTTGTTTAGCCAAACCATTATCAAATAGTTCATCACCAACTACTCATTCACCACAAAATGCTTCCATAGTAGCACCTCCCTCATCTCCAACAAGCACACCAACATCATCACCCATCAAGTCTCCACCTAAAGTCACTCTATTGGAACTCCTTAAGACTCAATAAGATCCCAACAACCCAACCTAAAGAACTAGTCTTTTAACACCTCCACATCTCAAACACAATTTTTAAAGACATTGAAACCTCACCACATGTAGCTCTCATTGTCTTATAAGAACATCTAGGATCTTTTCCACCACCACTTCCGAACATTCGGACTTTGATCCGTATTTTCCAATTTTTCCACCACAACTTCCGCATCTCATAAATCAAACTAACAGGAAAACTTCCACACATTACCACATCATTTACATTTTGAACATTGCCAATCCACTAGGGATCTTGCAATAGAAATTAGGAAGAGATGCGAGTCATACTTAACCTCATCATTAATCGCATCAACATCATCACTACCAAAACTTCCATCCATAACCTTATGCAAGCATGGAAGGAATCATTTACTATTTTTCTAGTATTTTTCTTTTTGAGTCATTTTTAGAGCAAGTCTTGTTCTTAGTTTTACATGCTTGTATGTGGCATAAATACCACTTCATTTTGTTATTTTATTACAAGGCTTTGTTTACATACCTTGGATCCCAATTGTAACACCCCAACCCGACAAGGGTAGAAGTGTCACAGTCTGGTGTCATATCAGAACATACAAGTAAAATTTTCAAGCGGAAGTCTTTAAATAATAATGTACCAAGTCATAATAACCAAAGATTTACAAGGGAAATTACAAAATCCAAAATGTTTAAAATGATATGAAATCTCAAAACAAAAGCCCGCCAAAATAAGTCCAACTAATAAGGTAACTAGGGTTAGTCCACTCAGATAATCCACCTCTCAGCCCAATCAAAGCCCATCTTCAAACCTAAAACTGCCTTGGGAAAAGAAATCTTGTTGAGCTTAAAAGCCCAGTGAACAAATATAACAAAACGAAAGCTAAATAAAATCGAAATGCGAAATGAAACAAAGGAAGCGGATAACAAAGTCGCGGTGAAAATAAGGACAATGAGTCAATGAGGATCTGCGAACACAATTATCTGAGATATCCAAAGCGAGCAGATAACAAGGAGAGCGAAGCAAAACAAAGCATCGATGACATATAAACAAGTACATACAAACCGGGCATACAAGATGAAACATAAGCAAGTATAGCAGGCGTCGCATCCACACAACATATATGACATACAATCAATTCAGGAAATCAAAAGACATACAAGCCAAATAGAAATCTACAAGAAAGCGGAAGCAATTAATTATTAAGTGAGCATGGCAATTCACACAGGTCAAAACCCTTAGTTGAAGACATAACCAGTATCATAACAACGGAAGTGTTAACAGCATTCAATACATGGTAGTCACACGTAATAAGTAGGAATACAATATAAACGATATAATTAAATGAATTAAGGACATAGCAGGGCAACTAAACAAATTAACAAGCCGGGCGTCACAATTTGAACCATTTACCTAATCAAACCGTAGCATAAAGCGAAATGCAAACATGGCGGTCAACAACAAGCGAGATAAGGATACTATCGGTAATCATAGTCCACAAATTTTCTTGAGCTAAGTATACATGATAAGCAGACAAAAACTATCGATTACACACTAGCATGGTCAGCAGACAATTGAGGTCACATAAAGCGAGATCACATATCATCGGATGAAAGCAGTAAATCGGATAACCGCATATTAGTCATATCGTAGTAGAAAAATCAATAGTCACATAAGACATGAATAGCATAATCAAATCTAATAAACATATAATAACCCGTGATGCGTGAATGGAGCGATAGTGCAAGTAACCGAATGAGAGTGTAACGGATCAATGCAATGGAACATATATATCTTGGTAGTAGAGTGAGTCATATAAGGGTATTGGGTAAGGGCGGTCAAATCATAATATGGTGCGGTGGGGAATCGGAAGGTACAATATAGGTATATCAAAAGTGTAAGGGTTGTCGAAATCTATCCGAGCCAACAAAACAAACCATATCAATAGTGGCAATAGCGACAAGTAACCAATAGTAACCATTGTATTGGGAGGGTGACCTCGGAATACCAAACCAATATGAGGAGACCTCGGTAACGATGGAGTAGCTAGCTCCCAAATGTGAGGGGTGTATTACACACGCACCACATCACCAAAACAATATATCAATATCAATACAATACAAATCTAGGATGCATCCATACGCCCGCAAAACAATAGTGGCCATACAATATATCGAGCGCGCATAATCAATACAAAATAGGGACGGTGTGGAACATCACTCAACCACACTAAAGTCATGCCATTGGTGCATCAATGACACGGACATGGAACCCCATGCCTAGTTAATGGCTCGGTATCAATCGAAGGGTCAAACAAAGGTTCAAAGTGTAGCAATATATAAGTCTTCACAATTAAAGGTTCAATATCAATGGTTCACAATTCAGAGGTTCATAACAATAGTTCAATATCACGGTCCAATATCAATGTTTCAATATCAAAGGTTCAATAGCACAGATTCAATAGCACAGGTCAAAAGCAACGGTTCAATAACAAATGGTTCAATAGTAATGGTCAATAGCAAAGGATCAATAGTAAAGCAATCGATATCAACAGATTCGATGTCGAGGTCAATGGCAAAAGAATCATATCAATGAAATATCATAGCGAACAAATTCAAGGAATCGAGAAAGTCATGAGAAATCCCTACCGAAAGGGATAGAATATACATACCTCATCGAAGCAAGCAAAACATGAAGGTAAGATCACATGATGAATCAATCCGCCGTCGGAACCTATGAATTAGATAGCGCTTATTAAAGTCGGATTACTCATTTTAGGCGGCTTTCCATTTTATGAGTTCTCATTTTAAGTAACTTTCCAAAATAGCGATTTCCTTATTTATCGATTTAGCCATTTATGATGCATTTAAATGTCTTAGGTTAAAGTGATGGCAATGCTTATCATTATAGTTTAGGGTTTATATTGTTTTTAGTCCAAATAAATGACCACTTAGAGTTTCACCGATTTTATTACTTACATTAGACATGATCTTAACCTTTTGTCGTAAAAGATTAAACCAACCCACCTCGGTATTCATTTTATTTCGAACCAAACATGCAACCCACACTTGAAAAGACACATGCATGTCTAGGTGGTTAAAACATCAGGTCCTACCCCACGTTATACACACCATCAGATGCAACAATTTGTGCTTAATATTTCATGTGAACATTTAGTAGCAAAGGCATGCGCATGCAATTTAAAACTCATGATCAGGAACAGAAACATAACCATTTACAAGGTGTGCCTTAGACACATAAATTCAAGTTTCTGTGGCTTGATTAACGACACATATAAGGCCTTCCTTAGTCTTCTTTTAACCCTTTAGATGACACCAAAATTATCACGAATGATAGGGTAGAAAACCCACGACGGAAAGTAAATATAAACCGGGTTTTATGGATTGCATAGATCGACAATTACAAAGGTTCATCTCATGACTTTGTTTCAATGATAACGAGACATGTTTTATATTTTAAAGCCAACATGCATGGGAATTTCAAAGACTCACGACTGAATATGCACTAAAGGGCGAGATGAGTGGTACCTTGGGCGTGGTCAGTAACAATGAAAACAAGAACAAAATGAGTTAACCAAATCCTCCTAAGAGCCTTAAATCCTCCGACCCGATGTGACCTCTTTGGGTCGAGTTGAGGTCGGCAATGAGAAGAAAAAAAATGAAGATGGAGTCTTGTGTTTTGCCGTCACTTTGTTTGAGGAGAAAACTAGGGTTGTCTCCTTTATTTTGAATGTTCATAAGAAGAGATATGGTAAGCCTTAAATGATGGGATGGGGCGTGTAAATGGCCAAGATTTCAGGGATTTCTGGCGTGTGAGATAGGCTGACCAAAAGAGAAATTTGGAAGGCCAAAATCATGCTTTTATTGTGTTCCCATATTAGTATTTTTACACTTTCTATTTAATTATCAACATGTATTTTAATTTGTCCATGAAACCTTTGAAGTGTTATTTATTTTATTTGCAAGTAAGTAATATTATTCAAGGTTCCATTTAACTCATTTACCAATTAAGTAGCTAATGAAATTATCGGTTTTGTTTTATTTTACGGATTATCACATTGAGGGGTATAATGGTCTTTTAACGCGTTCACGTTTTTAGGGTTTTACACCAATCATGTTTCTCGTCAATCACAAAATTATTTATGCATGTTACTACTAACCTTTTCTTTATAGGTTTTTATCTTTTCTCACTTGACGCCCCATTCTAGGGGGATCTACCGTCAAGGGGGAGTTAGATATACGTGGACTATTTTTCCACACTTTATTTCTTCATTAGGGTCACTTTTGTTTCGACAAAAGGGGAGAAGAAGTGAAACTTATGCTTTTAAAACATACATCTAATCTTAAGTTTTACTCATCATAACATTATGTTTTGTCATCAACAAAAGGGAGATTGTTAATCTGAATAAACCGTAAAAGCGTTATTAATATTTAACGATCTCTCGTGTTTTGTTGATAACATATTATCATAAGTAAAATTATAAGGATACATGTTATTTTTGTAAAGCATCTACACATAGTCTTTTAATACAAATTGTTTTAATAATTCATTTATTGTAATAGTTTATTAGGATGGGTAAAAACCACAACCCATGACCCATACCCATGGATCATATCCATAACCCATGGAGTTAACCCATACCCATTGTCTAGATGCATTGCATCTATTAGATACATTGTATCTATTTAGATACCCATGGTTCATAATCTAGGATCCATGACCCATAACCCAAAACCCATGGGCAAACAGGGCGTCTCACGGATCCCCAGAGTTACACTAGGCGGGTCCCTCAAGCAAGAGATCAGGTGCAGCGATGGCAAAATTTGCCTATAAATGAGAGCCATTTATTTATTTTTACTTACCCCTCTTCTTACAAACTCTATCATATATTCTTACACTCTTCTAACAAAAGATCACTTGATCTAGAGAGTAGTTGATCCGAGCAAAACCGTCAAGTTTTCTTACATGGTGACCACTTGTGAATGACCGATCGTAAGAAACTTAAAACAAGTTTAAACACCAATGCAATGAAGATCGGGAGAGTATAGTGTTTCCCCGGTCGTTAAGTCCCAACGTTTGTCGAGAATAGTCAAGACGTATAGTGATCGAGAGGATTTGAGCGGAAAAGAGTTTTGATTTATTATAACTAAGGAAAAAGTACATAAGCTACAAGGGCTTAAATGCAAATTAAAGGAAATTAAAAAGATAAACTATATTAAATAAACGCTATCACTATTTGTAAAATAATGTTTTTGATTTTATGTTTTTATAAAACTTTAATTAAAAACTACGCAACGTACAAATGAAAATGTGAAACTAAAGCAATATTAATCCTAAAAATATGAAAATGATATTTTTACAAACCTAATGATAAAATAAAATTTTAAGAAAAAGAAAATTATTTTTTAAAACTATTTATCTAATTATTATTAATTAAAAACTATTTTTACTATTAAATAATAACCTAAAATACAAGAAAATAGAAAATAAAGCTAGAAAAATAAAATTATGACTTGGAAAAATCTAAAATTACAAAATAGAATTTTCAAAACTATTTTTGTATTTTTATGATTATTTTTCTATTTTTTTATGAATTTTAAACTATTAAAAACTAATTAAATTACTAAAAATTACAAATTAAACTATGAAAAATCTGGAAAAATGATTTTTTTGTCTTTTTATATTTATCTTAACTTAAGAAAAATGGAAAATTATTTTTTTGAAACTTTTCTTAATTAATTGGATTAAAAGCTATTTAAAAAGTGCTAAAAATTGATTTAAATGCAGAAAAATAGCAAACAAGCTTGGAAAAATCTGAAAAATTCAAGAAAAGCTTAAAATAATATGAGGAATCTAGGAAAAATAGAAAAACAGGGTGTTGTGTGTGAGAAATTGCAACTGCTATACCAAGGGCTTATAAATAAGCACTTAAAATAAGCAATAAGCTACCAACAAACACCAAACTGATACAGAAGCTAAATAATGCTAAAAGAACCAAAATGCAACAAGTCGCAACTGCTCTTAACCTCTGATTGCAAGTATAACAAATTTGACTTATTTTGAGCTTAAGGCTAAAAACAGTTTTGAGGCCAACTTAGAGCTTATGCACAAGCCACTCAATAAGCTAAGACTCAAAACAGAAAATTGGAACTTGAAGGAGACCTGGCTGAGAACTAGTAAACTAAAGAGGAGACCTAGATGAGCTCAAATGAGCTTGTTACAAGGGCTGCAAGACCCCTGTGCAGACTCAGTATCAACTGAGTCAGTGCACAGGGTAAATAAGCTCATGTTGATAAGCCAATTTGGGTCTTAAACAATATTGATAAAATTTGACAAAAATGATAATCATAAAATAGACCAGTAGAAGTTCTTAAATCCAAAGTTTCACATGATTAGGCTCGAAATGAATCCAAGAAAATTCATCCCATTTGAGCCCAAAATGACTTTTGCAAGTTTGACTTTCTAGCGTTTTGGAGTTTTGACTTTTCCAACTTTGAGATTAATTTATGGTGATGTTGATATATTATGATGAAATAAAGGTAATGCAATCTATCCTATGTATTTTAAACACAAAATGAGCTTTTGCTTTGCCAAAGATCCAACAGATAAGCAAATAAAGCGATTAATGAAATTTTGACTTGAGAGTGTGCGGGCATAAATGAATGACTCAAATGAGTCAATATAAGCTAAACAAACATAAACCAACAAGTCCTAACCCATGAACAATCCTCAGCACAGTTGAACAAGTGATCCAAACACCACTATAGCAACCGATATCTGACTAAAAGCGAGATAAACTCGGACTAGCTTATTATACCACTTATACCAAGTCTAGTCACCCTAATTAGAACTAAATAAACATATTTGAACTACAAATGACCACAGATACAAGTACCAACAAAAACTGCAAATTGACTTGAAAATTTAAAATGAGACAATCACTCACATGTGTCCAGCTGGTGTTGCAGGCTAAAACCAAACCACAAGACCACTATACTAAGCCATTTCCAACCCAAATCCAATCACTGCATCAACCATGTTCAATTCATTCTCCATATAGGCCCAATTTGACTTTCATTGCCCAAGAACCAAATCTGCATGAAACTTGATTGCAAGCTTACAAAAAGCTATAGAAAGCTTAACTAAGCTTGTCTGAACTTAAACATAAGCTATTAAAAGTTTGGATGTAAGACTTTGAAAATGGATTTTCCAACAGTGAGCATGAGATTATGAAACTTAAATAAAACTTTGAATTAGAACTTAGAATTGATTACAAACACTGAATTACTTTAAATTCAATACATAGAAACTAAAAATTACATTTTAAGATAAAACTAAGACATTTCTAAAAAAACGACATACGATTAAATTAAAACTAACTACTACCCAATCCTTTGCTTCTTTCTTCCTTTTATACACCCATAAGCTTCCACGTGTCCTACGAGCAAATCCCACCACCCTTGTGAGCCAATAGATGAGTTTTGTGGGTTTTGGTCATTTCTCAATTTTGGCGGGAAAGTTTGTTTGACCTCTGTGGACTCGAAGCGCAACTATGGGGGTGGATAGGTGTGATGATGAGGGGTGGTTTTGAAGGGATAAGGTGATGGGAGAGGTGTTGGGAGAAGGTATTGCAGTTGCAGGCAAGTGGGAGAAGGGAAGGAGGAGGTGGCGGGTAAAAGGGGTGTTTGACTGATGTGTTGACCAGGGGGTCAAAAACAGGAAAGGGTCAATGGTATGGCAGGGGTCAAGTGTAATGGCAGGGGTCCAATATTGCAAAAGGGTCATGGTTTAGTTGTTTATTTCAAGGACTATTTTTGCAATTTCTGAAAGATGAGGGACCAATCCTGTAATTTTCCAAAGTTGTTTCAAGGGACCAAAATTGATAAGTTTCAATAGTACAAGGACTATTGTTGACATTTTCAAACTTCGAGGACCAAACTTGACATTTTGAAAGTTGAGGACCTTTTACGCCATTTAACAAAAGATTTATTCAAGGACCATTTTGACAACTTAGAATATTTCGGGGACCTTGAATAACATTTTCTTTATTTTGTTTTACCAGGACTTTTTTGACAACTTTTGAAACTTGGGGACTAAAGCGCCAATTATGCAAACTTTATCGTTTTCACGATTTTGATATTTTGCATTTAAAACACATAAAACACTTATTTGTGATATTTTTATCATTTTGATGCATTTCGAGTGTTTTCGGATGTTTTTGCAGTTTAATTGGTACAAAATGATGAGTATTTAGACACTCATCAATCCCCACACTAAGATATTGATAGTCCCTAGCAATATTTTGAGAAAAATTTAATGGATTTCATCTCTTTACCAAAATCCATTACTACGGAGTAGCCAAATGTTTCGGTTCAAGTAAGAACCTTGGTACACCGATAACCGAATGATTTTGAGCAAATCACCGACTTTCAACGGTTTGATTTGTCTTTACGAAGCCGTTTATACGGACTAGCTAACTCTTAGATAAATTATCAATATTATCTTTGGTGAGTCGATTACCAATTATGGTTTTTCCTTCGCCTTTACCACAAGCCATAAACTTGCGGGCTAGCCAACCCTTCACTTTTAAGGATATGGTGGTGAATACCATACAATTTTGGGCAAATTGCAAGCCGTCAACGGTTTTGAGATATCTTTACCAAGAGCCGTTTGCTCTAAATTAGCCAATCCTTATGTGGGTTAGACATGGTGGACCGATTACCATTTGTTGTGTTTAGTACATAGTACTTCCACTAAAAAAAAAAAAAAAAATTAAAATTTGGCCATTTTGGGGAAAAAGGGACTAAAGGGTACATTTATGATCAAATTAGCGAATTTCCCCACACTTAGAAATGAATATTGTCCTCAATATTCAAAGTACCATTGTTATGTCGAAACTTAGAACGTAAAAGATAACATTACTAGCTAAGTGTAGAAACACAACAATTATTCTCTTTTTAATATTTACAATTTTCATTCATTTTTAGATCTATATACAACATGTGGGGCATCTCCCCACACTAGGGTGGTACACACGGTGAAAACCCATGTTTAACTCTCGTTTTTGATTACCGAGTCGCTAGCTTGACTCGACCCGAATTAATTTGTTCATGGGGAAGTAAGGTGGAAGAAACAATCTCCATCGGACTTTCATTCAAGATTTTGGATAAACATTGAAATGCGTGAAAGTTCCACACCGACGAGATATACATAGAACCGGCTCAAAAATGATAAATGAAAATGCCGGGATAAAAATAGTGTCCTCATTCACGAAGGAGAAAAGGAACGAGAAACCACACCATTTGTGAAAAATGGAATAAAGATGTGCATCACAATGCAATCCCATTCTTCATTAGTGAGGAGCAAATCACCATTTGTTAGATTTTAAGCTTAGACTTGAAGCTTGTATGGTGATTGGCAACAAAATTTCCGGGAGGGAGAGCTGGAAAGCGGTTCTTTAATCATGATTTTCAAGAAGAGGATGTCTCCTCCGAATCAAAGTAAGTATTGTCAATCCTGTTGGAATTGACTCATCACTAAGAAAAGCATCGACCTCCTTCCAAAGTTATCATCTTCCTCATCAGGAGTGAGAGAAGGAATGGAAGAGTCGGAAATGGGACAAGAAATGAGTGGATGATCATTATATAGGAGATTTTCGGTTTCTCAAGATCGGCTTGAAATCAAAGAGATCATCGTCACTTTCGATGAAAGTGGGTGATGTGAGTGAGTTCATCGGTGAACTCCTCAAGAAGATGATCAACATCGGCGTGGGAGTGATGCCTCAACATACTCGATGTTTCCATGAGAAGTACAATCGTCGCTAACATCGGAGAAAGTTTCAAAATGATCTTTTGAACACTCGAGAGGGAAAGAGAATCACACATATGATCGAAGTTCCTGTGACTCTCTCGGGATTGGGACAAGGTTCTTAACGCTAGACTTTATGAATTCGTCCGATTCCTTTACGAGAACAGTGTCAAGATGCTCGTCCCCATGTTCGGAGAGTGAGTGGGAGCTTGGTGTGATAGCGAGTTGTTTGAGATGGAATCTCAAGCTTTGGAATATCATCGATGAACTTGATGAATCAAGTGTATCCTCATCATCACCGTCATCGGGAATAAAATGAAATTGAGAGCTAGATCGGTGCTTTTTCTTTTGCAATTGATTCCTAATAGATTTTTCAAAGGCAATTTGGGAATTTATTTTAGCGACGATCTTGACTAGCAATTCTTCCATGGATTTCTCATGTGAATTTTGAATGACGGGACATTGTGGGAGTGGAGATTTGTCAAACCGGAAGGTTGACATTGATAATCATCATGAGGACCCCACAATATACACAAGAAAAGCGGGAACATTTTGAAATGTTGTTTTACACAACTCCTCGTTCTTTTCAACGACTCGTAAGCTCTAGATAAGTGTCTTGTTGGGTTTGTTGGGAGTTTGATTCATTAGGCAACGTGGAGGTTGGTCGTGATATGGATAGTTGTAATTGTTACAAGGGAATGGATTCCTGTTTGACAATCGGTGAAATGGGAACCTCCACAGTTCACAACAAGAAAGCTGCTGAGCACGGATTAGTGAATTATATGGATATTGGTCATAACCAAAGTTCGAGCATCACCGGAAAACTGTTCATAGACAAACGTGTTTCGGATTGACACTCAAATCCTTGGTGAGGACCTCCACAAAATTCACAGCAGATTATGTTGATTATATGAAGATGAGTCGGTGTGGTGGGTAATTAGAAAAGTTTGAGGGTCGTTAAAATAAGGTTCTGATTGGGATCATAATCAAATGAATTCCTCGAACCACAAAACAAACAACTCACGTTACGAATATCATTACCACATTGTACACATGTACACCAACGACATGGTGAACCAAAAGAGGCTCACATAGCCGACACAAGGAATAAGCGATTCTATTTGAGAGTTATGAGGCGGAATCGGTTTATTCAAAGAATCAACAAAACCAACATGGTGATCCGAATGACTATCAAGCTTCGAAGAACATTTTGAAAAATCCGGAGGTGGGACAAGTGGTGTGCTCTAAGAGCTAGCAATTTCCACCACTTCCGTTATAGTCTCGGTTCTAGTTCTTGAGAAGCGTGAAGATTAGGCAAGTCATTCTTTGGTCACGGTCTAAATTACGCATGTTTGCTTTAACCGTAAATCGTGAAAGTTTAGGATCAATTCTAGATGGCTTAGGGGCAATTGAGGGTTAGATCTTTGGATAACCGTAGGTTGGACGTATTTAGTATTTCCATTATTAGAGGAAGTACCGGTCCTTTGTCACCCCGGTTTCTCGTTCTATTTCCTCTTGAAATTAATGGATCATCACGAACAACACGAATTCTTGACATTTGTGATAAAGTCGAAGTTTTTCGACCGTCCCGTAAGTCGTCGTATTCGAGAGATTCCATGAGAATAGAAGAAGTTAGAATCAAATGGATAGAGGGTAAAGGGATAAAGAATCAAAAAGGGTAAGAGGGTAAAGAGGAACATTTTGGTGTTTTGAAAACATGATGTAAAAACAAAGAATGAAAATCTTTTGGGTTTTGATTTTATAAGAAAATATAAACATATAGATGGTATAAACAAGGAGTGAATATTCAAATCACTAATCGCTAAGCGTAAGACTATTAGCACTTTGCTCCCGGCGTGACGCCAAAATTTGATGGTGCAAAACCGTCAAGTTTTCTCATGCTGGTGACCACTTGTGAATGACCGACCGAAGAAACTTAAAGCAGTTTTAAACACCAATGCAATGAAGATCGGAGAGTATAGTGTTTCCTCGGTCGTTAAGTCCCAACGAGTCATGCGAGAATAGTCGACGATATAGTGATCGAGAGGATTTGAGCGGAAAAGAGTTGTGATTTATTATAACTAAAGAAAAGTACATAAACTACAGGGGCTTAAATGCTAATTAAAGGAAATTAAAAGATAAACTATATTAAATAAACGCTATCACTATTTGTAAAATAATGTTTTTGATTTTATGTTTTATAAAACTTTAATTTAAAACTACGTGACGTCTAAATGAAAATGTGAAACTAAAGCAATATTAATCCTAAAATATGAAAATGATATTTTACAAACCTAATGATAGAAAATTTTAAGAAAAAGAAAATTATTTTTTAAAACTATTTATCTAATTATTATTAATTAAAAACTATTTTTACTATTAAATAATAACCTAAAATACAAGAAAATAGAAAATAAAGCTAGAAAAATAAAATTATGACTTGGAAAAATCTAAAATAACAAAATAGAATTTTCAAAACTATTTTGTATTTTTCGATTATTTTCTATTTTTTATGAATTTTAAACTATTTAAAACTAATTAAATTACTAAAAATTACAAATTAAACTATGAAAAATTTGGAAAAATGATTTTTTGTCTTTTATATTTATCTTAACTTAAGAAAAATGGAAAATTATTTTTTGAAACTTTTCTTAATTAATTGGATTAAAAGCTATTTAAAAGTGCTAAAAATTGATTTAAATGCGGAAAAATAGCAAACAAGCTTGGAAAAATCTGAAAAATTCAAGAAAAGCTTAAAATAATATGAGGAATCTAGAAAAATAGAAAAATAGGGTGTTGTGTGTGAGAAATTGCAACTCTTGTATGCCAAGGGCTTATAAATAAGCACTTAAAATAAGCAATAAGCTACCAACAAACACCAAAGCGATCTGAAGCTAAATAATGCTAAAGAACCAAAATGCAACAAGTCTCAACTGCTCTTAACCTTTGATTGCAAGTATATGATTTGACTTATTTTGAGCTTAAATTTAAAAGCAGTTTGAGGCCGACTTAGAGCTTATGCACAAGCCACTCAATAAGCTAAGACTTAAAGCAGAAAATAGGAACTTGAAGGAGACTGGTGAGAACTAGTAAACCAAAGAGGAGACCTAGATGAGCTCAAATGAGCTTGTTACAAGGCGCAAGACCCTGTCTGAGACTCGTATCAAGCGAGTCGGTGCATTGAGGTAAATAAACTCATGTTGATAAGCCAATTTGGGTCTTAAAAAAATTGATAAAATTTGACAAAATGATAATCATAAAATAGACCGGTAGAAGTTCTTAAATCCAAAGTTTCACATGATTAGGCTCAGAAATGAATCCAAGAAAATTCATCCCATTTGAGCCCAAAATGACTTTTTGCAAGTTTGACTTTCTAGCAGTTTTGGAGTTTTGACTTTTTCCAACTTTGAGATTAATTTATGGACTGATGTTGATATATTATGATGAAATAAAGGTAATGCAATCTACCCTATGTATTTTAAACACAAAATGAGCTTTTGCTTTGCCAAAGATCCAACAGATAAGCAAATAAGGCGATTAATAAAATTTTGACTTGAGAGTGTGCAGGTACAAATGAATGACTCAATTGAGTCAATATAAGCTAAACAAACATAAACCAACAAGTCCTAACCCATGAACAATCCTCTAGCACAGTTGAACAAGCTGATCCAAACACCACTATAGCAACTGATATACAACTAAAACTGAGATAAACTCTGGACTAGCTTATTATACCACTTATACCAAGTCTAGTCACCCTAATTAGAACTAAATAAACATATTTGAACTACAAATGACCACAGATACAAGTACCAACAAAAACTGCAAATTGACTTGAAAATTTAAAATGAGACAATCACTGCATGTGTCCGGTGGTGTTGCGAGGCTAAAACCAAACCACAAGACCACTATACTAAGCCATTTCCAACCCAAATCAATCATTGCATCAACCATGTTCAATTCATTCTCCATATAGGCCCGGTTTGACTTTCATTGACCAAGAACCAAATCGCATGAAACTTGATTGCAAGCTTACAAAAGCTATAGAAAGCTTAACTAAGCATCGAACTTAAACATAAGCTATTAAAAGTTTGGATGTAAGACTTTGAAAATGGATTTTCCAACAGTGAGCATGAGATTATGAAACTTAAATAAAACTTTGAATTAGAACTTAGAATTGATTACAAACACTGAATTACTTTAAATTCAATACATAGAAACTAAAAAATTACATTTTAAGATAAAACTAAGACATTTCTAAAAAAAACGACATACAGTTAAATTAAAAACTAACTACTACCCAATCCTTTGCTTCTTTCTTCCTTTTTATACACCCATAAGCTTCCACGTGTCCTTCTGAGCAAATCCCACCACCCTTGTGAGCCAATAGATGAGTTTTGTGGGTTTTGGTCATTTTCTCAATTTTGGCGGGAAAGTTTGTTTGACCTCTGTGGACTCTGAAACTGCAACTATGGGGGGTGGATAGGTGTGATGATGAGGGGGGTGGATTTGAAGGGATAAGGTGATGGGAGAGGTGTTGGGAGAAGGTATTGCAGTTGCAGGCAAGTGGGAGAAGGGAAGGAGGAGGTGGCGGGTAAAGGGTGTTTGGTGATGTGTTGACGGGGGTCAAAAGCAGGAAAGGGTCAATGGTATGGCGGGGTCAAGTGTAATGGCGGGGTCCAATATTGCAAAGGGTCATGGTTTAGTTGTTTATTTCAAGGACTATTTTGCAATTTCGAAGATGAGGACCAATCTGTAATTTTCCAAAGTTGTTTCAAGGGACCAAAATTGATAAGTTTCAATAGTACAAGGACTATTGTTGACATTTTCAAACTTCAGGACCAAACTTGACATTTTGAAAGTTGAGGACCTTTTCGTCATTTAACAAAAGATTTATTCAAGGACCATTTTGACAACTTAGAATATTTCGGGGACCTTGAATAACATTTTCTTTATTTTGTTTTACGAGGGACTGTTTTGACAACTTTTGAAACTTGGGGACTAAAGCGCCAATTATGCAAACTTTATCGTTTTCACGATTTTGATATTTTGCATTTAAAACACATAAAACACTTATTTGTGATATTTTTATCATTTTGATGCATTTCGAGTGTTTTCGGATGTTTTGCGAGTTTAATTGGTACAAAATGATGAGTATTTAGACACTCATCGATGGTTCTTATTTCTTTTATTGTGATTCGCATATAGGTCCTTCTCTAAGGCGAGATCACGAGCATTCTACAAGTCATCCAAGCAAGGGTCCTTGATTGATTTGTTCATCCACAAGATTTGTAGCAAAGATCTTGTATTTCATATTTCACATATTTGTTGTGTTATAGTAGCGTTGGTTTGGTCCTCAGGTATTCTGGACTCGGTATTTAGCTTTGTCTAGGAAAAAGTGTAAGCGACGTTGTGAAGGATTCTCCGCCAAGTTGAAGGAGTTTGTTGACATAGTACTTGAACTCGAGTAGGTGACTCGGGGGTGGAGTAGAAGCGAAGGTGTCCTTGTAATAGAACCACTATAAATCGTCGGTTGTTTCATTTCTATCCTTTACTTTACTTACTTTCTCTATTTGCATTACTCTTAGATCTATACTTTCTCTTCATCCATACGATTTCACATAACATCGAATCTAAAGTTTTTGAAAATAACTTAAAATCGGCAAAACTATTCAACCCCCCCTTCTAGTTTTCCACACTGACTTTTGTTTAAAGCCTTGAATGACTAGTCTAGCCTTGAACTTTTCAATAGTTCCATCTACCTTCATTTTCTTTTTGAAAATCCATTTGCAACCCAAAGGTTTGCAACCAGGTGGTAGATTAACCAACACCCAAGTGTTGTTGCCTATGATGGAATCCATCTCATCATTGATTGATTCTTTCCAGAAAGCAATATTCTGGGACTTCATTGCTTCTTCAAATGTCTTGGGATTATCCTCAACAATGAAGCAATAGGAGTATTGGTCAGAGACCTCATCCCTTGTTCCTTCAACTAAATATAATTGAAACTCAGGTCTAAATGACTTTGGATTCCTGATCCTTTTGCTCTTTCTGAGCATGGGTTCAGGTTGTTGAACCACAACCTCATCAGGGACCTCTGATACACCAATGTCATGAGTTCCATTAGGAATCCTCTAACTTGGTCTAAGGACTGATAAGAATCTATTCTCATCAAAGTTAGCACCCCTTGATTCAATTATGGAGTTAATTGAAACAGATTCATTAGGTTCAATAACATAGAACCTAAAATCCTTGGAATGCTTAGCATATCCAACAAAGATGAAATCAATGCCTCTTTCACCCAAAGTTTTAAGCTTTGGATTAGGGAGTTTCACAACAGCCCTACAACCCTAAACCTTGAGATAGTTCAGGTTGGGTTTCCTTTTAGTCCAGAGTTCATAAGGGGTAACATTGTTCCTTTTGTTGGGAACCCTATTTAATAAATAGCAAGTGTTAACATAGCTTCACCCCATAACCTTGACTCGATCTGAATAGGACAACATGGAATTAATCATCTCCTTCAACACCTGTTTTTCCTTTCGAAATGCCATTTCTTTGAGGAGTATAGGGACCGATCGTTTCATGGATTATACCATGAGACTTAAAATACATAGTATCCATGTATTCACCTCCCTATCGGTCCTTAATCTTTTGATCAAAGACCCAAGTTGTAATTCAACTTCAGTTTTAAACACATTGAATTTATCTAATGCTTCATCTTTAGTATGTAACAGATAGACATAACAAAACCTAGAAGCATCATCAATAAATGTCACAAAGTATTTCATATTCCCCAAAGAGGGAGTGGCATGCAAGTCACACATGTCATTGTGTATTAGCTCCAAGAGCTTAGTTTCACGTTTAACACCCTGAAAATGTTTCTTAGTTATTTTGGTCAACATGCAAGTTTTACATTTTTCAGTGTCCATGTCAAATGCTGGGATTAACCCATCCTTAGACATATCTTGCATCCCTTTATAGTGTACATGGCCAAGACTAGCATGCCATAGGGTAGAGTCAGTCAGGTCAGTGGTGGTCACAAAGGCTGAATTATCACATTCATTAACAATATTAAGCCTGAACATTTGGTTACACAAATAGCCAAAACCAATAAACACACCATGCTTAGATAGAACAAATTTATCAGATTCAATAACTTGTTTATATCCATGATTATTCAAAACACTACTTGAAACCAAGCTCTTCCTTATATCAGGAACATGAATAACATTAAACAAAGCTACAATCTTTCCAGAACTAAACTTAAGATCTACACAACCACGACCATGCACCAAGGTTGTTGACTCATTTCCCATGTGAAGAATAGAACCATCATTCAGTGACTCATAAGTCTTGAACCAACTTCTATCTTTGCACACATGAACAATTGCACGAGTCGACCCACCACGTAACATCATCATCCGCACATAATAAGATTCGGATACATATGTAACATAATAAACCGAAAAGACTTATTAAACATATTTTGACCTTCGGTGAGTTGGTAGAACCACCGCTCACGAACCATTAGTGCCTTTGCACATGGATCGAGATCGATTATCTTACCACACGTCATTGCCACGAACCACCACTCCCCGAACCGTGAGTTGGTATGACCGTAAGGCGGTAAGATAATCGATAACAATGCAATACCACTAGGTGGTTCTGGGATATCACTTGGAATCGTGTTATCACTTTCTAAAGTAAACTATTCGACCCTATGCGGGTTACGAATATTTACTTAGGATAAGACCAAATGTTAGTTATTGAATTAGGCACAATCAATAACCCTTGCGCATATAAGTGTTTTAGTTATCATTTTGTTTCTCCGGTTTTGTGTACATCTTCATGCGATGATGACGATCTCTATTTATAGTAGAGAACACTCACTCTAGTCAATGGACTTTATGAGTAATTAACGCCAATTAATCACCCATAAAAGCCTCGATTATCATAGGAATAGTGGTTACATGACCAATTAAGCGTGGTCATAAAGCGATCATAATGACCACTGAATGAGTCAAAGTCATTACAAATTAATCATCGCAACACTGGGTGGAACCATGATTCTACTACACTAGCGAAGAGTAACCAAACACTAGAAGCAGGAGCCAATACACTACTGGGTAGAACCATCGATTACTACAATAGCGATAGTAACCAATACACTAGCAAGACTAACCAATATTGAGTCGGGATGTTCGGGGACGCCGTTGGTTCCAGACAGCTCCGTCCTCCTCTCCAAAGCTAGGTATGAACTAATCCCACAAATGCACTAAATTTTCCAACATCTTAGTCTCGATCTTTACATCTTTGCCGTTATAAATTTCCAGTCACTATACACACGATCGATATGCGTGTAGTTTGAACAAATTGAAGTTAATCAGTAAGCACTTCACTTGCTTAAATAAGGACCAGTACAATCATAAAATTTCAAAAGCTGAGACTTCCCAAAAAAATATTTTGTCAATATGCTAATTACAAACTTTGGGACACCAAATCCATGAATTTGCTTTCATGTTTTCTTCTTGTTGTCCTCATCTAGTGGAGCCAGACAAACCCAATTATTTTATACAGTATCATGCACAAATCAATCATATGGTCTCATTTAAAAATCAGCACACCTCTTTTTCTCGCCAGTCAGTATAAAAATCTAATACTGTTTGATTTAGCATAACACCAATTTCTATTATTTTTTTGGCTATAAAGCGAGGGTTTATGTTAGCTCGTTTTGTTTTTGTACACAATATTTGTTACAATCAGGAACGGAGCCAGAAATAAATATGATCGGGCGCATAAAATTGTTTTAATTGTAATATAATAGAGTTTAATATGCTAACTAATTAAGACTAAAAACATATTTCGATGGATCGAGGTCATTTAAAATGCATTTAAAAAAAATCGATGTTTTTCTTAAAATTAATACTACATTGAAAAAATCGATATATGCGTCGGGCACCCACGGGACCACGGGACCCCTGGCTCCGTCCATGGTTACAATGCATGTTACCTTAAAAACATTAATTTCCATATCATCAGGGCCGGCCCATTAAGCTAATAGGACTAGGCCATTGCCTAAGGCCTACAAAGTATTTAGGCCCCAAAATTTGGATAGAGTTGTTGGGCCATGACTAAAAATAGGGATCCCTCCATATTTTGAGCCGGTGCTGGTAAAAAAAAAAAGCGCAGTTATATGTTTGTTTGTTTTTTTTTTAACAATGAAATGAAGAGTCTCCAACTCTCCAAGTCTCCCACAAATCGAAGACCGCTCAGAGAACACAGAGACAAAGAAAGCTATCTTCTGTTGCTATGAAAGGGCAGGCTGGTTAGTCTCCTAATCTATTTTCTGCCTTCTAAATTTATGTGTGTTTGATGACTTTCTGATGATGATATATTACTGATTGAATGCACTAAATCAAATGTAGGCCTGATGAGGGTTACTAGTATAATGAAAATTTGGATAGTTATGAATCAATGTTTACTCAGTTTGTTGTTTTCTATATCTTGTTGCATGCGTAAAATGAAAATTCTCTTATTCAACATTTTTTTGTGTTATGACTAGTGGGACATAAGTATCAAGAGTAAGGGTTTATCCATATTTTATAACAAATCTAACCTGCTTAGAGGTGAAACTGCGATGATCGATATATATGAACTTATATAAGAGGGAAGAAACATAATCTCATCAGATGGCATTTAGAATAAGAAGCCTGCATTCATGGTCTAAACATATATTATTGAGTCTAATATCAACTATCAATAGGTTATCACTAAACATTTAACCAAATTGCAATATATTAAACCGGGCCTGTTACTTGACAATATCCTGAATACTCATTTCTTTCAAAAACTCCTCATGTACAAGAAGATTTTTGAGCTTTTAAGTCACTTACAGCTAATATTGAGTTCAGTTACCATCATAGTTCAAACATAGCCAACTTTTTAGTAGTTATCGCTGTAAAGCATCCAATTACATATTCAAGTTGTTTCATTGTGCATTATGAACATTCTTGCTTTCTGATGACATTAATATGTATTAGCAAGATAGTTTTATTCAATCTCCATTGGAGGCTAGTTTAGTTATTTGACACAAATTCTTTCGGGTACAAAAGAAGCTACAAATGAGAATAGAAACTCAAGGGAAATACTTGCAAGAAATATTAGAAAATGCTATAAAAAAGCCATCAACGAAGAGATTCGTAGTTAAATTAGTTTTTCTATGCTAATGGACTAGGCCCCCAATATTAGTCCCGCCTAAGGCCATTACTAAATTTGTTTTCGATGTATGTCCGGTTAAGTTAAAACAAGGATTGAATATTTAATAAAGTGGACGAGATAATAGAAACGAATAAACGCCTCAAATAAATACTTGTTGGCGAAATGGTATATCAACAGATAAAGGATCAATTAAAGCGCACATGGTGCTATGTCAACAGATAAAGGATGAAGCAAAGTTTAGAAATAGAAGGTGATGTTCTTGGTACTGAAATACAAAAACAAAAGAGTAGTCTTTGTTTACCAAATGATTGTAAGATTAATCTATTATGAAGAAGTAATCATAATTAGGCTTGGAGAAGGTGCAGCAATAAGGACTTAAAAAGAATAGGTGTACCCCGTAATATTCACTAACCATTTATTTGTACCTCACTTAAGCAAATGCATGATTCACAACACATACACAAAAATACATCACCACCACCACCTTCATTTCAAATGGGGATTTGCACCACCTTTCATTCGGTTTTTCCCTCCGCCAAGCGTGAAACTTCTACTTCGTAATGAACAGTCACGCATGATTATCACCTTCACGCGGGTTAACGTCCCCTAAAACCACTTATCATCAAGCCTAACATAACGTTTGCATGTCATTTCTTTTTGCCTTAAAAGGAGTTATTACCAAATGTACTCATGTTAATTGTCACAATTCTCAAATTCCGGTCATTTCTTAAACTCAATATTCATCATATTAGTTCATGCATGATTTTTCATTTCACGTTAAACGCATAATTTCATATTAAATAAACGTTATCGCGTAAGTTATTATTTTGAACATTTAATCCAATACTTCCAAAAATTATCCCGACATATTTTTATACTTACATTTAGTTATAAAAATAATGTTTTGAGTTTAACCAGTGTTTTAAATTTATTTGGTATATAAATTGTTAAATTTATATTATTACGACGCTTTCCTTAAAAACTACATGATAATTACTATATCACTCAAATTTTACAAGAAACATATTTTTACAATTTTTATAACTACAATACATTTTACTTGGATCCATTAAAAGTTATTTTGAGCTAAAACTACCTTAGATGCACAAATGTATATAAAAGTTACAAGTTACCTTTACTTAATTTCATTTACTTACACATTTATATATACAATTAAAAAAAAAAAAAAAAAAAAAAAATGTATTATTTTACAAATACATACCCCTGGCCGACCAAGGGGTGGTTCATTAATGGATTGGTAGAATTTTTCTTACATAACCAAGACTTACACTCCAAGGACTTTCATTTACATACACAATCTCATCATTCAAAGTCTTTAGTCAAGATCTTTTCCTCTCTTTTCTTTCTCTAAAACCGGCCACTACAAGGGTGAAGAAGAGATTCATCAAGTTTTTCAAATCAAGTTCTAAACAATCTAGATTTCACTCTTATTAAGGTTTTGAAATAAAAACCTAGGGTGTTTAGGTTAATCCTTGTTCTAATCACCTCATCATAGTAGCTTGTAAGCATATCATTTTCATTTTATATCTTTCATTTTCATTTCATGTCTATTTCATCATTTTCTTAGCAAACATGCAAGACTTGTGTATATTTATACCATTTTTACCATTGTTTTTATAGTTTAATATATAAAAGTCATCCTATAATTATTCCCTTGTTATATATTGGTCTTGATGATGTTTAGGAACCCATGACACCCTAAGAAGGTGTATGGTAGGATTAGAATAGCTTTGGAGTTGATTTGAAGGGATTGGAATAGGTTTAGTACGAGAAAAACTATTTTCGACAAGTTATAAAAGTGGTCTGATCTTGTTTTGCATTTACGGAAAATCCGACAAGAGGCACAAATTTTGGCCTAGATATTTAGAAAATATACTTTAAAACGAATCCGTGGCGCTTGAACGGATTAAAACGGAGTTATAACGAAGAAGTTATGAATTTTCAAGTTTGACGAAATATATATTTTCCGAAAATTTCAAAGAAGGTGTTTTTGTTTTGTACGAGTCAAAAGCGAGTCTTAAGCTTCACAAATTATTTCGACTTATCAAAAATATATTAGTATACTTTGATACGAAGCTAAGGACGTATAATACGTGAAAACGGATTTATAACGACTAAAATATACACGCGTTTCATAAAGTTGCCGTAACTTACTTATTTAAGAAAAACTATATTATTTTTACGAGACAAGTGTTACGGTAAACAAAATGACCATATTGAAGGCTGTTTTTAACGTTGATGTAGAACTTTTGTAACGAGATGTCTTCTAATAAAATCGAGATCACCAAGCATATTTTCCAAAACGACCAACCGTTTGAATAGCGGAGTTGTAATAAATTATTTACGGTTGTTTAAACTTTGCGAAACTCACTTTTACACAACATTTGGACAAAATCACCATATTTAACCTCTATTATCTTTATGTTCGAGACCTCTATGACGAAAACTCATGTACTAAAACTTCTAGATTTTGATACAAACTTTCCAAAACCGTCGAGTTCGTTTCCTAACGTTCGACGTACACCATTTTACGACTAGTTTTTCGAAGCCATTTTTGTCTTTTTCATGAAATTTCCGACGACATTATTTTCCGACGAAAAGTTAAAATTTCACAATAAATCATTAATAAACTATTGTAGGATGACATTTTGACGTAAATACTTGTAAAGTAATTTAAAAATGGTCAAGACGTTAAAAGATTATATTTTCGACGAGAAGTATTGTTTTCAAAAATACATAAGTGGTATAAATATCATCCGAATTGCGTGCATAACATTACATCATGACTTATTGCATATCATATCATTCATAATAGGTCGGTTTCGAGATTCACGCTACGTTTCGTGTAACCACTTTTGTCATCGCATCTATTCATCAAGTGAGTAATCACATCCCCTTTTACCATTTTAATATATTTTGGGCGAAATGCATGAACCATACTTGAACTAAATTGATTCCTACTTTTGTGAACTCTTTGGCTAGAACTTATGAACTTGAATCAAATCCTTGAACTTAATTACGAAATAATGCCTTACTTGAACTTATTGAACCGTACATGTTATGGCCTTGACCTAAAGTCTCCCATGTTCGAGCATCACTATAAAGTCTCCCATGTTGAGCATCACTATAAAGTCTCCTATGTTCGGAGCATCACTATAATGTCTCCGTGTTTGGAGTATATCTTTGGGAAGAGGCACCAGTATATCTTTGGGAAGAGGCACCAGTATATCTTTGGGAAGAGGCACCCATTATATCTTTGGGAAGAGGCACCCAACATAACTTTGGGTAGTGGCACCCGACTTAATTTGGTTTCATCAAGAGCATCCCCGAATAATTATATTCGTGGTACTATATTGTGAACTATTATGACCGCTTATACTTGACTACTTCATACGCTATATTTTGTGCAATGGGTTGTGAATACACAGGTTGCAAGTTTTGTATGGCGGAACTTGAACCGAGTGGATTTACAATGCCTTTGCTTTGTGGACTATTTTCGTTGACCGAAAGCTTTGAATATTTCTTACGAGTTTTCTTATTTTGCTAAACATGTTTACTCACCAACTATTTTCATAGTTGACCCGTTTTTCTCTCATGCATTTCAGGTGATCGTTAGTAAGCTTTTTCTACCAGGTCTTGCATAATGAAGTTTTCACTTGTCAATACAAATCGTTATGTAATAGAACGAAATATTTTGGGAACTAAACTTTGTAATATATTTGCCGATGTCGGCTAAACTGGTGTTGTAAGGGTGTACTATTTCTTTTAAATCTAAACGTTGGTATGTTCTATTATCTTGTGCTTATGTTCCTTTCGCTACACCTCGTGTTTCCGCCTCCGTGAGGTGTGATGATTGGTACCGAGCCAAAGGTTATAGAGAATGCCGATTTTCAAAAATAAAAATCACGGTATAACCGGAATAAAGTTTTAAATAAAACACCGGCGTCATCCGAGTCAATTAGTCCTATCGTCAGATCGTTACTCATAAATTAAACATAGCACGATCAACTATGTCTAATTTATGAAGAACCATCACAATGATAAGAGTGATAGTTTTAAATCATGTTTAGTCGAGTCTCTAGAGTCCGGTCACCCAAAGCGCATTGGTCGGGTGGGTATGCATTGCATGATTTTATATTCACGTCTACATTACCGTATCTTATTTATACCTCTCTTTTCCATCTTTCGACTTGTTAGACATAGCATGTCCCCGATCCCTGTCATATTTCGATCACTATAACACATTACCACCGTTCGCACCTCATCGACTTCGTTCGAATGTCGTTTACTCAACCCGATGTTTTGGTCCTTCAGGGATCATGGTCGCAAGAAACACACGCTCGGGGAGGAAACAACAACGACAACCCAAACAACAATGACAATCCAAACAACAACGCGATTGGAATAGCGGATCTACTCACCCAAATTATAACACATCTCGATGCTAGACGAACCAACAACGGAGAAGGTACTTCAAACGGTCAAGGATGCGGACTACAAAACTTTCATGACATGCAAGCCAATGGAATTTCATGGTACCGAGGGTGCCATAGGACCGCTAACTGGTTCGAGAATGTTGAGTCGAAACTTAGTATCACAAAATGTCTTGAAGGAAACAAGGTTGAGTTCTCTGTTGGTCTACTACGTGGTCGAGCATTGACTGGTGGAACAACCAATTGCGAGACTAGAGGAAGAGGGTGCAAATCGTTATCTTGGGAAGCATTTAAGAAACTACTAACCGATGAGTACTGCAGAAAAGATGAAGTGCGAGAAGCTAGAAGCGGAATTTTGGAATCACTTGATGGTTGGAGTAGAGATCGACAAGTACACGATCCGCTTCCACGAGTTAACTAGGATGGTTCCTCATGGTTTCCACCGTGGAGAAGTTGATCGACCGATATATATGGGGATTGATACAGGAAATTAGGAGGATGTCACCTCGTCGAACCCAACCACTCGCAAGTCACTGTGAGTATGGCGATCGCTTGACAAATGATGTGATCGGTGCGGAGAACTAACAAAAGCAAACGACAATGGACGAAAGCGGATGGGAGGATCACCAGGAAACCGAGACCGTAATCGGCAAAACAAGAGGCGTGAATAACCCGAACTATGGGCGATCACCGGGAGCGCAAAGGATATACAGTCCACATCCTTTGTGTACTCGATGTAATTATCATCACTCGAGAGACTACGAAGGTGCGACAAATGTGGACAGACGGGCCACTTCGCGAAATTGCTCAAACAGGCGGAAATCAAGGGCGGAGAAAAGCATGTTACGAGTGTGGAAGTCTAGATCACCTTCGCAATACCGTCCAAAGTCGAAAAGAACTCCCAATCAAGGAGGTAATCGTCCAAACTGGCGTTGGCAATAGAAGGCCCACAAGATCGAACATTGAAATTCCTCCTCACGTGGTCGAGCATTCTATCCGGTACCGAGGAAGCCCGCAACGCGTAACGGGTACATTCCTTTGATCAACCACTTTATTTATATACAACATGATTTTGAGTGCATCACTTCCTTCCAATTCTTACCACGTTCACGGCATTGATTAATTTGAGACCTATCGATATCGACCTTAGTTGTTATATATTTTGTTAATTTGATTTGATTTGTGTAAGCAAATCCAATATCGAGCGAATCTTTCAAAAGACTTCATTCAAAAGACTTGTTTCCTAACTTGATCTAGTGACAGTTCTTGTTTGATGAGTTACGAAAGTCGAGCTAAGAAACAAGTTTACTCAAGTCACTATCTAAAGGTCTTTTGAGGGCTACGTTCGATATTGGGTAAGTTTACCCCATCAAATCTAATCACGGGCATGTGGTTAGTTGGATGAGGAACCCTTATGCATGAGCATTGACATGATCACTTAGACTATTCGTACGAGCATGAACTTTTAGAACTCTTGTCGAGGTTCGGACCATAGTATCGTTAATCGAATCACGAGGACGTGATTCCGCTGACATGGGAAGAATGTCACAATTCTCAAATTCCGGTCATTTCTTAAACTCAATATTCATCATATTAGTTCATGCATGATTTTTCATTTCACGTTAAACGCATAATTTCATATTAAATAAACGTTATCGCGTAAGTTATTATTTTGAACATTTAATCCAATACTTCTAAAAATTATCCCGACATATTTTTATACTTACATTTAGTTATAAAAATAATGTTTTGAGTTTAACCAGTGTTTTAAATTTATTTGGTATATAAATTGTTAAATTTATATTATTACGACGCTTTCCTTAAAACTACATGATAATTACTATATCACTCAAATTTTACAAGAAACATATTTTTACAATTTTTATAACTACAATACATTTTACTTGGATCCATTAAAAGTTATTTTGAGCTAAAACTACCTTAGATGCACAAATGTATATAAAAGTTACAAGTTACCTTTACTTAATTTCATTTACTTACACACATTTATATATACAATAAAAAAATATATATATATATGTATTTTACAAATACATACCCCCTTGGCCGACCAAGGGGGGTGGTTCATTAATGGATTGGTAGAATTTTTCTTACATAACCAAGACTTACACTCCAAGGACTTTCATTTACATACACAATCTCATCATTCAAAGTCTTTAGTCAAGATCTTTTTCCTCTCTTTTTCTTTCTCTAAAACCGGCCACTACAAGGGTGAAGAAGAGATTCATCAAGTTTTTCCAAATCAAGTTCTAAACAATCTAGATTTCACTCTTATTAAGGTTTTGAAATAAAAACCTAGGGTGTTTAGGTTAATCCTTGTTCTAATCACCTCATCATAGTAGCTTGTAAGCATATCATTTTCATTTTATATCTTTCATTTTCATTTCATGTCTATTTCATCATTTTCTTAGCAAACATGCAAGACTTGTGTATATTTATACCATTTTTACCATTGTTTTTATAGTTTAATATATAAAAGTCATCCTATAATTATTCCCTTGTTATATATTGGTCTTGATGATGTTTAGGAACCCATGACACCCTAAGAAGGTGTATGGTAGGATTAGAATAGCTTTGGAGTTGATTTGAAGGGATTGGAATAGGTTTAGTACGAGAAAAACTATTTTCGACAAGTTATAAAAGTGGTCTGATCTTGTTTTGCATTTCGGAAAATCCGACAGTAGGCACAAATTTTGGCCTAGATATTTAGAAAATATACTTTAAAACGAATCCGTGGTCGCTTGAACGGATTAAAACGGAGTTATAACGAAGAAGTTATGAATTTTCAAGTTTGACGATGAAATATATATTTTACGAAAATTTCGACAAGGTGTTTTGTTTTGTACGAGTCAAAAACGAGTCTTAAGCTTCACAAATTATTTCGACTTATCAAAAATATATTAGTATACTTTGATACGAAGCTAAGGACGTATAATACGTAGAAAACGGATTTATAACGACTAAAATATACACGTTTTCATAAAGTTGCCGTAACTTACTTATTTAAGAAAAACTATATTATTTTTACGAGACAAGTGTTACGGTAAACAAAACGACCATATTGAAGGCTGTTTTTAACGTTGATGTAGAACTTTTTGTAACGAGATGTCTTCTAATAAAATCGAGATCACCAAGCATATTTTCCAAAACGACCAACCGTTTGAATAGCGGAGTTGTAATAAATTATTTACGGTTGTTTAAACTTTGCCGAAACTCACTTTTTACACAACATTTGGACAAAATCACCATATTTAACCTCTATTATCTTTATGTTCGAGACCTCTATGACGAAAACTCATGTACTAAAACTTCTAGATTTTGATACAAACTTTCCAAAACCGTCGAGTTCGTTTCCTAACGTTCGACGTACACCATTTTACGACTAGTTTTTCGAAGCCATTTTTGTCTTTTTCATGAAATTTCCGACGACATTATTTTCCGAGCTAAAAGTTAAAATTTCACAATAAATCATTAATAAACTATTGTAGGATGACATTTTGACGTAAATACTTGTAAAGTAATTTAAAAATGGTCAAGACGTTAAAAGATTATATTTTCGATTGAGAAGTATTGTTTTCAAAATACATAAGTGGTATAAATATCATCCAATTGCGTGCATAACATTACATCATGACTTATTGCATATCATATCATTCATAATAGGTCGGTTAGAGATTCACGCTACGTTTCGTGTAACCACTTTGTCATCGCATCTATTCATCAGTGAGTAATCACATCCCCTTTTACCGTTTTAATATATTTTGGGGCGAAATGCATGAACCATACTTGAACTAAATTGATTCCTACTTTTGTGAACTCTTTTGGCTAGAACTTATGAACTTGAATCAAATCCTTGAACTTAATTACGAAATAATGCCTTACTTGAACTTATTGAACCGTACATGTTATGGCCTTGACCTAAAGTCTCCCATGTTCGGAGCATCACTATAAAGTCTCCCATGTTCGGAGCATCACTATAAAGTCTCCTATGTTCGGAGCATCACTATAATGTCTCCCGTGTTTGGAGTATATCTTTGGGAAGAGGCACCCAGTATATCTTTGGGAAGAGGCACCCAGTATATCTTTGGGAAGAGGCACCCATTATATCTTTGGGAAGAGGCACCCAACATAACTTTGGGTAGTGGCACCTGACTTAATTTGGTTTCATCAAGAGCATCCACGAATAATTATATTCGTGGTACTATATTGTGAACTATTATGACCGCTTATACTTGACTACTTCATACGCTATATTTTGTGCAATGGGTTGTGAATACACAGGTTGCAAGTTTTGTATGGGCGGAACTTGAACCGAGTGGATTTACAATGCCTTTGCTTTGTGGACTATTTTAGTTGACCGAAAGCTTTGAATATTTCTTACGAGTTTTCTTATTTTGCTAAACATGTTTACTCACCAACTATTTTCATAGTTGACCCGTTTTCTCTCATGCATTTCGGTGATCGTTAGTAAGCTTTTCTACCGGTCTTGCATAATGAAGTTTTCACTTGTCAATACAAATCGTTATGTAATAGAACGAAATATTTTGGGAACTAAACTTTGTAATATATTTGCCGATGTCGGCTAAACCGGTGTTGTAAGGGTGTACTATTTCTTTTAAATCTAAACGTTGGTATGTTCTATTATCTTGTGCTTATGTTCCTTTCCGCTACACCTCGTGTTTTCCGCCTCCGGCGAGGGTGTGACATTAATCATCCTAAGAGCTATGTGCAGTTGGTGGCTATAACTGTTATAGGCGTTGTCACATCAGCTTTTTACTCTATAATATTCTTATAACATAAAACCAAAAAACACCCTCCCAAATAATATTCATATAACACACCACAAAAAAACAGCAGTCACTCACAAAAAAGAAAAAGGATAGTACTATTGGTAGTTTTGTCGAGAGGAATGATCCAAATGCCCAGAGTCCCATGCCTTTGTAATGAACGGTCACGCGTGATTATCACTTTAACGCGGGCTAATGTCTCCTAAACCGGCCAGGACAAGACAATTTTTTTTTTTACTAATTTTGATTTGTCAAACTTTATATTTTTTGTTTCGTAATATTTGTTTTTCTCAGTTTTATAATAAAAACAAAAATTAAAAAGTAATAAAAAATAAAAAATTAATATGAGTATTACAATTATTTTAGAGGTATACCAGTTACCAATCCCTTATAAATGAATTACAACAAATTTACAAAAGGTACGGCTACTCAAATTATCTATCAGATTCTTCATCGACATGAGCCAATATTGTCGCCAAATTTTCTGTCACGTTGTGCATAAAACCTATGACCTATCGTACCTAAGTTGGGACGAATCTTTTGACAAAATTGTGCAATATCTCTAGAGTATCTTTTATAAAGGTGACATAAAGGTTCAGGGCTCGTTTGGTTTGCGTTAATGGGAATGGGATATGACTTTCAAGTCGTAGTCGGTGTTGTTTTGTTTTGTTTTGTGGGCGGTAATGAAATGAGTATATCGTAGTTATAGATTCATTCACACAAATTTGGTATTATGAAATCCATTCCGTGACCACTCTTTTTCCACTACAAAATTAAAATATCTATACACTTTTTCATACCATATTTTATCAACCAAACATAAACAATCGTAATGATACACTTTTTCATACCCATTATCATTCCACCTCATTTCAAATCCGATACCCATTGTCATTCCTGGCAACAAACCAAACGAGCCCTCAAGCTAAAACGTATTGTGTAAGCATTTTTATACAAGCTTGTTGAGTTTATAATACATGATATACAATAAAACATGTAGACATCAAGAGTACACAGCGGAAGACTAAAGATCATAACAAATAAATTAATTAACGAAAGTATGCGTAACGCACCTCTTGTGAATGTCGGATCTCTTGAGCAAAACAAAGAAGTGGTTTGAAGGTTGTCCTCACTGTTCTACAACTCAAACCAATTGGTGTAAGAATAGTGTCTTACTACCACGTTCTTGTACACACGAATTAACCAACGAATCAAGTGATTGCTAGATCTAACACAAGTCCTCGTTTAATGAAAAACGAAACCAAACTCCCTTACAAGGGGTGTTCGGCCGAATAGGGGCTAGAGAGAGAGAGAGAGAGATCTAGGGTTAATTCAATGCACAAAGTTATGAAAACCCTAGAACCTAACTTTGGTTTATAGTAGATAGAAAACTTTTGGAACAAGTTATGGATTAGGGCTTGGGAAGCCCCTTGGCGACCATGAAGAAAGCCCGAGGAAAACCCATAACTTTTCACTTTCAAGATTTTCCATTACTAGTCCTTCTTTTCATTTAACTGATCGTTAGTCATTTTCCGTTAAATACTTAATGATCGTTAACGGACTTAATGTGCAATAATTAATCGTAAACATAAACATTAATTATTAACTTTAATTCTCATTCGCTAATGTGTGTAATCCGTGGTCACGAGTTCGAATCGGACATTCACATGTTTGTAAATATATACATTTCCAACGACTCCCACTTGGATATGTTTACAAAGCGTGAAATGACATTGGTTAGCGTCTAGCAACACGCCAATGCCCCGGTACAACTCGTGTATGGTTTTCGGAGAAATGCCAAGTTTCGATGATTCATCATCATATTCATCCTTTTGTTTCTAATACCATGTTAATAAGAATATGGATCTCACTCATTTCTTAATTAACTATTACATTTCTCGCTTTATGTGATTGATCAAGATTACCAATTCTTACGAACATATTCCGGAAGACCTTGGGCATGGCCATGCAAACATCTTAACAACCCTACGAGGGCCCAATAAGATTATACTTCAAAATAAATTTGAAAGAAACAAATCCCATTTTGACTACAAGCGGGATTCATAGATTTCGCAACACTACAAAACAACCCTTATAACTACCGGTTACGTATAGCGTTAGATTGCTTCACAAAATGCACTACATCCATGACATATCTACGGTATCTCAAGTCGAGGATAAATATTCATGATATACTTAATGACAAAGATCCATAAAGTATCATCATGTGGGTGGGATAAGTCCTATACTCAATCCATTGAATATCATCGAAATTAGTCATGCTACGCATCAATATACTTTCAAGTATATTCTAACTAATACTCGATTTGTCTTAATTCAATATCATTCCCATTTTATTGATCGACAACGGACTATTTAGAATAACTTAAGTTATTCAAGGATTTAAACATGCAAATCTGAGGACACAATATTATAAATAAAATTAAGCGTATACCGTACTTTAATTCATTATAAATAATAATTGTTTAACATCCTTTATCCAAATACTAAATAGATCAATGCATTGTAATACTAGTTAATGAATTTTGCCACAAGTCATGAGAATCATACTTGTTGACAAGGCATAATTTCTATTAACTTTGATCTATAGGAATTTTGAGAATACTTATTTCAAGAATTCAATAAGTGAATTTCTTGTATATGTTTACACATATCTTGATATTGACATATCATTCCATAAGGTGCGTGATAACCTGAACCACCCTTTTATGACAATCATCTTTCAAAACTCTAAAGTTTTAAAGTATTCTTTATTCTTTAATGTACAATGCAACTATGCTCTTAGTTAAACATAACTAGTCAACATGGTCATCATCAAGGATACCATGACTAGAATTGAGTGTCATCTCAATTATTCCAGCATCATTGTGTACAACAATATGCTCTTTAAACATCCGTAAACTTCGAACAGTTATAGTGTAATGTTGGTGCCTACCAAACTCAAGTTTGTTGGTAATGACAATTATGAAATAATTGTCATATTTCCATCCATAGAATCTAGGAGCATCTCCAGACTGTGGAATGTGATTCTAAATCCAAACATATTCCTTTTAAAATATTTATTACACTAACAACTTTCAATGTTGTCAAACCATCTTCTAATCAAGCATGACACAACAATCTTACAACATGATATACATGATGAATCTTCAAGTTAAACTTTAAGATCTCATTATATATCCATCATGTTCTATTAGACTCATTTATTTTACCGCATATGTTTATAGTAATAAACATATAATCCAAAGTTGTATGTCTTATTTTCCAAATCTTACAAACGAAGTTTCATTCTCAACTAAAACTTAATTTAGGTGGAATGTAGTTGCCCATACAACATATAAGATTTAAAAATAATACTCCCACTAGCTTTTAGGAATACTTATGAGCTATCTTATTTTAATTATTAAATCAAACATGAATTTAATATTAAACATAAGAAACACCTCATAGATGCTTGCATATATCCATTCATGGATTCTTGCAGTTTGTACATATCTAAAGATTATTTGAATTCATAAAACTGCTTTGTATTACTTATCGTCCTCGCAAAAGTAATTCCAAAACAAAGGGTTTTGATATTCATTGTCAAAATTTCATATCAATGAAACTAAGTATGACAATTATAATCTTTATACTTCTATTTAATGTATCTAGGAGAGAATATTTAATCATAGTTAATTGCTTAAGTATGATTAATATTATTTTCACTAGACATGCATTAAATATGTGTACAATATTGTCCATATGATTTCTACACAAAAATTTAAACCACTAGGGTTTTCATCCTTTGAAGAAAATCATCTTCATTAAGATAAACCAAGTATCTAATGTTGATTATCTTTATGGACAGCATCTCTACATTCATAGTATGATTGATTTACCACAATTCAACATTAGGTAAATTCATCATTATGATTAACAGGCTTACCATGATCCTGTAACTCATATTCCTCAGCATATTAAATATCTGAGATATCCTTACGGATCTATAAATGACAATTCCATTATATTAAGGTCTATCATTTTAATGTTTAGCCTCATCATGATATTTGCTAGTGCATTTTAGAAGATTATGTATTTTGTAATTCAATCTTTCAAGATCTAAACAAAACTCCCACTTGACTTTAACAATTTAAAGATTACCTTTAAATAGTTTAGCAAGTAAAGCAACAATACATTGTTCTCTTTTGGGATATTACAAAAAAACATTGACAGTTCCTGACATTAGTTTGTTACAACCTACTTTACAAGTAGTTTAAAAAATTTAGAACTTCATTATAAGACTTATTGTGATTCATCACATTCCATAAAAATGGTGTCTTATTAATCTTCTATGTTGAAGTCTTATTGAGTATATTCAGTCTATACTCAATCTACTAACCTGGATAACATATGAAAGAAACAATAGTTATCTTGAATCAAACATGCCAACAGATTTTGATTCTTCTAACTGAACATACCATAAAACTATGGTATTTTCTTAGAATTAATATTATAAGAAAATCTAACAATATTTAAGATAACCATCTACTCTTTGGCTTATCTATTTACCAACAAAGTAAAACTTAATGGTACAATAGAATTACCAAGTCAATTGCATGCATTATAACACAAGTATTTTTTACCAAGTCAAAAGACATATCAGTTATAATCCCACTATACGTTATAAGTCATTTGATCAACTCATTAACTTCATGCATATGTCTTAAAACATAGCAAGTTAACGTCTTACTTTATATTGTAAGTCTTTAAAAGACTTCATGTTTGTGACTTTACAAAATCATAAACATTTATAATTAAAGTAATTATGAACACCACCTCAGGTTTCAATTAATATTTCAAGTTAATATTTACTACATATATTTAAGTCATTCAACGAATACTTAAATTCAAAGTAGTATTAGATTACTTCATTTAATTATGTCATTCCATGAAATGTTCAGCGAAGAAAGCGCAAAATCATCCATGCTCGTTCTCACGACACGTGGATATTTTACCTTGGCTACAATCTAGTTCACGTTATCACGTAACATAAATTGTAACTACAAGTGTTTCTTAAATATTGAATGACATAAATATTTGAAATAAAGTAGTATTTGTTATCATCTTGACACATGTTCTTAATAGGGCAATCATACATATTTAAATGTATACTTCCTATTAGAACGTTATTCTCTTACTTTACAATCAAGAGAATTCATTTAAAACATATTAATATGTGTTGTACCTTGCACACAATAAAGATTTCTCCCACTTGTGCATGGAACAACATCATGTAGCATATAAACAACACGATACACGTTCGTTTATTTGATTAATATGATTTGTGTCATAGATATAACCAGTAGATATAGGACTATGTTGATTTGTAAGGAAATGCACATGACAATCCTTAAAAATATAAGTGCCTACAATTGGAAAGTAATTATCTTTGAAGATAACTGGTTACTACACGGGAAAGAAGGCTTGTAGCTCCCCTGAATTAGAAATCAATAAAACAACTTTTATTCGGTAATGCAACACAAATGCTCCCATCGAATCGACAACATTGTAAGTGTTGCATAACCGATGAAAACAACTTGCTTGCTTTTTACTTTCCTACACCTTTAAATAACTATACGTAATCATTACTAAGGTACTAAAAGGTGTATTCTACTCTATGAATGATGGGTTGTCCACCAATGTTATTAACTTGAAAAATTGGGTATGCAATTTATTCCTTAACATGCCTACCATCCCCATACTGGTATGTAGTACCTTTAAAGGCTAAAGCAAAACAACTAGATAAAATATGCTAGTTTGCCTTTTACCAATTTTCGCGGTAATTAGTCTAGCTTCTAATTTAGTAACTTATATACATGTTTTCCAGTTAACCAACATTCATGTTTGTTACAAAAGGATTCATTCACCAAATGAAGATAATGAAATCTTTATGGAAAATAAGATGTGCAATTCATTGCTATGAGTTACATTAGAATTTAGACAATTCAAATGTTCCAATTATACCTTTCTCATTCATGAAAAGGAATAGGATTGAGTCTCATTCTTCTCCTATGGAAAAGAGACTTTGTTTTGTCTTTTCGGTAAATTATACTTGATCAAACATTTGTTTGAAAGCAGAATGGATTAATTTACAAATAAAAGACTAAACCACGTTCTGGTTAAATGTTGCATTTATACATTCAAAAGAATTACAAAATTCAATTTTAGTATTTTCGATAATTAACCTTTTCAAGAAAATTAAATACCCATGGTTCATAAACATATAACCATTTAATTTTTACTTGAAAACTAGGATCCAAATTGACATAGTTTCATCACATCGGTTGATGCGCTAGTAATGAAATTATTCAAAATGGTGCGAGTCGAACCTCAATTGCCAATTTTCAAATTGCAATTCCTAGATTTATGGGATTTACATTTAGCCAATATCAATTGCCATGTAAACATGTTTTATCCCCATCTTATGCCTTGAGTTGCCGTTCTACGCTACAAAACTCAATTAAGTTGTCCAACTTAAGCGCAAAATCGTCCATGCCGTTCTCACGACACGTGGACATTTTACCCTTTGATTACGATCTAAGTCACAATCTCACGCAAATAAAGGTAATCTTAGGTGTTTCCGTTTCGTTGGATGGCATATAACTTAAATTAAAGGGTAATAATTTTGATGTCAAATCAAATATGTACAAAGATGTCATGCATTCATCTTCGTAACATAGGTTTTATTAAAACATTTATAACTTGTTTTAATGTATAAGCTTTTCATCATCAAACTTTAATTGAGGTATTGGATTCACCAATCAAGGAATTTAGTGTTAATTATCATCCATTATACCGTACTTTTGCATAAGTGTAAACACTTAGTGTTTCGGGTAATTGCCACCAAAGTGGCACATGGAATTAAAACTAATTAAGCCTTAAGATGAGCTTGCACATTTAATGGATTACTAAGTAGCTCCATTCGAACTTCTGAGAGGGTAGAGGACCGAGTAGCGCAAAGCATAACCTTAGACATCCTTTCAATGTGATTTGTCACTTCTTTAATAACCCCTTTATAGTTCATTCTAATGGGTGAGCCGTTCAGACCATTTGTACCAAAGTCACCAATCAATTAAACGATTATGATTACTATGCTTAAAAATACATGTTTCACCATTGTTTAGGTCAGTTTATTTTTCTTGTAAAAATACCCTTGCTACTAATAACAAAACAGCAAGTATTTGTAAAAATAAACAATGAATGCATAACAAATAAAAGTCATGCATATCAAATAGGCACATGCAAACCTTTTGATAAATCATATTAATAATCAATTCTAGATCTGTCAATATGCATATATTTAATTAAGACTTTCACCCGTTTTCATCTATGTACAAGGTGAGCCACATGCATCGATTCATCGATTGCGTAAGTCAAAATTAAATACATACCACATAGCACATAATTGATTAAATTAATAATGATTGAGGTCTTCCCCAATTTTAGATCTATCATAATTTAGTGTAAATCACTTAAACAAGTAGAACATACAATAAAAGCAGATCTATGATAAAACATGCAGATAATTATCATGGACATAAAATTACACTTAACAATTAATGCAATTAAGCGAGTTCTGTAATACACATAAAATTGCATGCATCCTAGGGTTTCTAATCCAATTAAAACTTTAGTTTACAAAACCTAATTAGGGCACACAACGCCCCCCTAAAAAATTAGGGTTTAGGTTTTGCAAACCCTAGATCTACGCATACAAATAATAACACAACTTGTTTATTTTAATTATGTGTTTGATAATTAATTACTTGTTATGCAAGGCTCGTGATGCCTTTGTTTAATTTATAATACATGATATACAATAAAACATGTAGCATCAAGAGTCTGTGACGGAAGACTAAAGATCATAACAAATAAATTAATTAGCGAAAGTATGCGTAACGTACCTCTTGCGAATGTCGGATCTCTTGAGCAAAACAAAGAAGTGGTTTGAAGGTTGTCCTTACCGTTCTACAACTCAAACAAATTGGTGTAAGAATAGTGTCTTACTACGCTTCTTTGTACATGTTGCGAATTAACCAACGAATCAAGTGATTGTTAGATCTAACACAAGTCCTCGTTTAATGAAAAGCGAAACCAAACTCCCTTACAAGGGTGTTCGGCGAATAGGGACTAGAGAGAGGAGAGGAGAGATCAGGGTTAATTCGATGCGTGAAGTTATGAAAAGCCCTGAACCCTGGCATTTATATAGTAGATAGAAAACTTTGGGAACAAGTTATGGATTAGGGCTTGGGAAGCCCCTTGGCCGGCCATGAAGAAAGCCCAAGGAAAACCCATAACTTTTCACTTTCAAGATTTTTCATTCTTAGTCATTCTCTTTTCGTTTAACGATCGTTAGTCGTTTTCCGTTAAATCTTGCGATCGTTAACGGACTTAATGTGCAATAATTAATCGTGAACATAAACATTAATTATTAACTTTAATTCTCATTCGCTAATGTGTGTAATCCCGTGGTCACGAGTTCGAATCCGGACATTCACATGTTTATAAATATATAAATTTCCAACAAAGCTTTATTCTGACCGCTAAATTTCCACGAGTTCGAATCCGGAGTACTAACTTAGCAAATGTAATTATGCAAAATACTAACATGGTTTCAGTTATTCTGACCGCTAGATTTCACTTACCTTTATAAAATTTGGCTTGGCTTTGTGCCTATATATGGAAAGAAAATCACCGCCAAGTCTTTTCTTGGATACACCAGGGACTTGGCAATTTCAATGACCAAAAGTTTGACAACTATTTGAGGCCTTATTCCATGTCACTTTGACATGAAATTTCATCACAAATGAAGACAAAACATTTATTAATCCGAAATCGGGAAATACAAAATAAAATACAATAAAGCCACAATGCCACATGATAGTACGTAAATTAGACTTGAGTAGTTGAGTTTAAGCAAGTGACATGATTATTTGAGTTTATACCAATATTTTGAAAATCGAGTTTTTAATTGACCCGATTAAGTCATCAGATCATTGAGTTCTTGGTTTCGTTGTCGAGTTAACCGATTTTATTTAAAACTATTGTTTTCAACCTGGTCCGAATATGGTCAACCGGTTTGACCACCATGTCAACCCAATTTTTTATTAAAAAAATAAAAAAAACCAAACCTTGATGGGTTTCGAGAACCAAACTGACCTGGATCACCTAAAACCAAGTGGTTCTAACCGGTTAACCAGTTTTTTAAAACCCGGTTTTTTTACAAGTTTTTTGACCAAACCTGATTCGACCGGTTGATCGGCCGGATCGAACCTGGTTTCAAAACATTGGTTTATACTTAATAATCGTATTTGGGATTTTTAAAACATCGATATTCGATAAAAGTTTCGTACAACCTATTGCTAAACCAACTAAATTAACCAAATTGTACTTCATCATTTAGTATCTTCATTTGCCATTTAACACACGTAATGTTTGTTCATACACCACATGACGAGTCATTTTCTTTCAATAATTTTCGCAACTACCACAACATGGTCCTTCCATTTTTCTGGTTAGATTGTTTTATCAACATGATTTGAAAAATCTTTTATGGTTGATTTTTTTTGGATATGTCAATGTAACCGATTAATCAGAATAGGATCGGGGTACAATATTATAGCGACACGTAATGAAATTAATCATATTTTTGTCATAAAATCATGTTTATCAACCATTTATCACAGGTTAATTTTTTTTATTAAAATATTATTTATCATTTATCAACTTTTTACAAAAAAAAATATGCAACTAATACACATAATCAATCTCAACTTTTTTACTTTTATCAACAACCCAATTTAACATATAGTATTTTTTTTTATATTTAATTCATTTACAAAGAAAATACACATAGCCATTGATCTTATGACATTTGGTAGATTGAGTAAAAAAAAAATGAAAATCATCAAGTGATCAGTTCGTATTTTTATTTATTTATTTATTTTTTTCAAATTTCATTTAAACTTAATGTTATATTAAGTGTAAGTATTTGTTTGATTTTTACTCTCAAACAGTTGACGAATTTCACCAATAAACATAGTCAGAGGAAATCTTTAGAACCATCAAAAAGAATCCACTCAAAAATTCGTTTATTGGCGTCGTGAATTGATTGATCGATTTTATGTTAATTTCTCTGTTTTCTCTTTTATTAAACCAATCACCCGCTGACACGTCAGCAAGTGAATTTTCTATGTGAATTTTTTGAGTGGATCTAGCATTACTCGTCTAAGAGTGTACATTACTAGAGGAGTTCTCATACTTAGTTGGAGAGACTAGAAAATACATGATGAGATCTTACAAGAACACAACAATGGACGACATAGCCAAAACTAATGACGTAACACATAGAGTGGGCGATAGGATAAGTGTCTGATAAATGCTATCAATCGTACGTACGTGCTCTCTTTGTTTGATATTTTTGTTTGGTCCATCGAAATGGAATAAATAATCAATATAGAATAATCACGTACATTAAATTGTTTGAGTTTAAACGTTACTTTGGACCACATTTTGAATTGATGTGCGTATAACACAACCCATTTCATATTTGCATGAATATAGGGACCATGCTAGCTATAGCTTCAGGCAAACTATAAATGTTTTACTATTTTACTTTCACTGAAAGTTTAGTTAAAACTTATATCTTATATGTTATAAATCGTAATTGTAAACATATGCCATGTAATTTGCCCGTAAAAACTGCACTATTTAGCTTTTTGTCGAGTCATCTTCTTTATGCTAAATAGGCAAATTGCAAACATGATTAAATTGGTCATACACATCAAGACAATACACAATCGCGTTTAAAACGGATCCAAGATCACATATTAGACAACTACGATAGATCACATCAAAATAATTTGAAGATGAAGACAACAATGACAATTAATAAAAAGGTTGTGATGGACAAATGTCCACAACACTACATAGTTTCTAATCAAAGGCAGTAACCAAATATGCATGCATTTGTATGCTCATATTTCCTTTTTTGCCATAGATTAAACCATCTATCCAAATGAAAAAGATGCTCGAAACTAATAATTTTGTTGATTATTTTCTTTTTTATTTTTATCCAAGAAAAGCTGTTTGTTAATTAATTTAATTAAGTATAACAAATTGTTGCTAAAGTGTGAGGCAAACCTAGCTACATAGAATCGAGCAGGTGAAACTGAACCCACTAGATAATATTTTTTATTTTATTTTTTAATATCTTGCTGTTATTTATTACTATGAATTAGCTAACATTTTTGTTTTGAACCGACAGTATATACAAACGTTACTATGAGTCTTAAATCCGCTTGACAACATGTTTAGCTTCGCCTTTGAGTATAAATTTTATGCTTTTACCATTTTGTGTAACAAAACTTTATTGATGCAGCTGAGTTGTTATTGTTGATGAATGTATATTTCTTTTTTATCAATCGATATAACATTCTCAAAGCAAACGGGATGTATGCTGACGAAGTATGTGTCCGGAGGAGACGTGTCCCAAAGACGTACAACTATGTGTCTGAAAAACGCTAGAGTGAAGAGTTGCAAGTGACTAAATGACGTAGCAAGAGCCACATGTTAAAATTAATTACTCTTTTACCCAAAACCTCTTTTACCCATCAGTCTTTGCCAAGAACCAAGCCTGAACCACCATACCTGGATACTGCGGGATGGTTGTCCCCCACGTGAACATGCCATGTAGCACCTAGGTTAGTCATAGATCAGCTGATCATTTCCCTATGTTGTCACTTGTCATGCACAATAGATAAGGTGATATAAATACACCAACCTCATTTGATTTAGGTAACTCACATATTGCACTTTTACTCTGACATTTATTATTCAGCCGTCCGACCTTAACCCGTTTATTTCATTAACGCGTTTCTTTCACTTGTGTTAGGTTCTTGGAGGACGTCATTTGCAACGTTTGAAGGAACCTACACACATATAGCACACGGAGCAGTTTATTATTGTAAGAAAAATAACTAGAACCCAACACTAGTAAATAAGAAAACTATATAAACTTGAAATTATACGAAAATAAATTACATAAATAATAAAACAACAAGGAAACAAACCAATGACAAACTCAAGATGAATAGAAGATAATGATCGATGCGAGAAAGCCGAGGCTCGTATTAGACACAATTCCCTTAAAACAGTTCACGTGTGCTAATTCAACAATGACTGGACTCAGAAAGGTATTAGTACTCTGGCTAGTTGCTTAGGCAAACCTCTCATAATGGATGCTGTCACCACTAGAATGTGTTATTATGGGGCTGAGAAATTTGGTTTTGCTAGAGTTTTAGTTGAGATCAGTGTTAATCAGGAGGTCATTGATGAGGTAAAGGTGCATTACTTTGATGGTGATAAGAGGAAAGTTAGAGATAAAATTGTTAAGGTGGAATATCCTTGGAAACCAGTGGTTTGTAATCATTGTAAAGTGTTTGGTCATAGTCTAATTCAATGTACTAGAAGGCCTAGAACAGCTGCTGAAGTTGAGTTGGGAAAAAAGGAGAATAAGGTGGATGAGAGAAATGTTGGGTCACAACTGAACAACATCAGAAAGGGAATAATGAAGGAGCTAAATACTTCAGAAAACAAAAGGGATTGCAGTATAGACCTAAAACTAATCCTACAGTGAGCAGATAAGGGATAAGTAAGGGGGATCAGAAAAGCAGAAGTCCACAATGATGAATAATCCAAGTGTTGACAACAACAATAAAGAGGTAAATAGTAATGTTAAAGTCAATGCTAGCAAAGATGAGGAAAGCAAGGTAAAAGGAAAGGATAAAGTGTGGAATATTAGTCTTGATAATATGAAGGCTTTGAAGAAAAGCTCTAATAGATTCAGTGTTCTACAGAATGGGTATGCAAATGAGTTCCCTACTTTGATCTCCCCTCAGAAACAAAAAGTGGTGGATCAATTTATTACTAAGAAAATCAAACCTACTACTGAAGAAATGTTAAAATGGAGTGATGATATGAAGTACTACTTCAAGGAAAACTGGATAGATGATACAGTTGTAAGTGATAATGCAGAAAGCAGTGAGGATCAAAAGATAATGGAAGAAGATGTATTTGATGATTAGTCTGACTTATCAGGGTTCATAACCAAAAATGATATAGAGAATGTTAGTAAGAATGTTCTATTGGATGATGGCAGTGAGGGGTTCTTCAATGGTTAACATGGATAGTATTTATAAAATAGCAGCCTAGAATGTGAGAGGATTGGGTAAAAAAAGTGAATAAAGTAAATAATTTAATTAAGAATGAAAACTTGAATGTCTGTGCAGTTTTGGAACTCATGTCAAAGAAGCTAATGTTAGTAATATATGTAACAAAATGTTTGGAGATTGGTTATGGGCTTCTAATTCTCAGTGGTCTCCAAGTGGATGCAGAATTATGCTAGGATGGGATAAAACAGTTGTGCAAGTTATGGTTCTTCACTGCACAAGTCAAGATGTTTTTTTTGTCTAATCAAAGGGATTAATTCTAATCTTAAGATCTATTGTACTTTCATATATGCCAAAAATGATGTTAGAGATAAAAGAATTCTATGGAAAGATTTGGAACATCATAGTATGAGTGTGAACGATGAGGCATGGTGCTTAATGGGTGATTTTAATGTCACATTAAGATTGGATGAACACAGTGATGGTATGTCTTTCTATAATCAAGATATGCAGGATTTTCAAGATTGTGTGTCAAATATTGAGGTTGAAGATATTAACAAGATGGGTCTTCACTTTGCATGGACTAAAATCCTATTGAATCCTAGTAATGCTACTCTCAAAAAGTTGGACAGAATTATGGGCAATGGTACCATGATCAAAGAATATGAAGCAAATTTTGCTTGTTTCCTTCCCTATATGATATCTGATCATAGCCCAGTTATACTGAATATCCCTAAATGCCTTTGAGAAGAAAAGAAGATCTTTTAGATTCTCAAATTATGTTACTAATAAACCTGATTTTCTTCCCTTGGTTAAAGAAGAATGGAGCAAGCCTATGATGGGGTTCAAGATGTTTGTTCTGGCTAAAAAAAAGAAGAATCTCAAAAAAGGTTTGAAAAAACTTAGTTGGAAGGATGTAAATCTGTTTGTAAAGGTTAAAGAGTTAAAAGAAAGGGTGATGCGCTTACAAACTAGCCTTGATAGAGATGTTCACATCTGAGATCTTAGAAGGAAAAGCATGGATGTTATTAAAGAATACAATGAATCGATGATAGATGAAGAAAAGCTTTTAGCTCAAATTGCCAATGTCGATAGCTTAATGAAGGTGACAAAACATTGCTTATTTTCACCAAGTTATTAAAGGTAAAAAACACATAAATTATATTAATATGGTGTTTGATGAGGAGGGTAAAAGGTATGAAGGTAAGGATGTTCCCATGCAATTTGTTAAACATTTTGAAAAATTTCTTGGGGACAGTGCTACTACCAAAAGTGTTGATGATGGTGATGAACTGTTTAATGTGAAAGTGTCTCAACATGAAGCAGAGAATATGTGTTCAGAAGTGAGTATTGAGGAAACTAAAGAAGCTCTCAAGAGTATTGATGATAAAAAAAGCTCCTGATCCAGATGGTTATACAACTATGTTTTTTAAAGCAGCTTGGTCTGTGGTGGGGGATGATGTGTGTAGTGCTATCAAAGAGTTCTTCAATTCTGGAAAGATTTTGGGAGAGCTTAATTCTACAATCATTTCACTGGTTCCTAAAGTAAAAACTCCAGATAAAGTCTCATATTATAGACCAATTTCTTGCTGTAATGTTGTTTATAAACTCATAAGCAAAATTCTATCCAATAGGCTGAAGAATGTATTATGCAGAATCATAAATCAGAATCAAAAGTGCATTTATTTCTGGCAGAAGTATCACTGATAACATTCTTCTTACTCAAGAACTATTAAAAGGCTATGGATGCAAGTATGGTAAAGGCAGATGTGCTCTCAAGATTGATATAATGAAGGCCTATGACACTGTGAGTTAGTCTTTCCTAGAAGAAGTCTTAATTGGGTTTGGCTTCCCAAGAAAGTTTGTTGGATGGATTATGACATATATCAGGACTGCATCTTTCTCTATATGTGTTAATGGTGAAAGCCATGGGTATTTTAGAGGAGGGAGAGGATTAAGGCAAGGTGATCCCATCTCTCCCTACTTGTTCACTATTGTTATGGAGGTTCTGACACTGATTCTTCAAAGGAAAATTAGACAATCGAGGCCTTTAAATATCATCATGGATGCGAGACCTAAAAATCACAAGTTTATGCTTGCGAGATGATCTTATGGTTCTATGCAATGGTGATGTTAATTGTCATGGTGATTAAGCAAGCATTGGATGAATTCGGTGAGTATTCGTGTCTAAAGCCTAATTTGGGGAAAAGTACTTTATTCTCTGACAAAATAAGTGATGAAGTCAAGAAAAGCATTCTGGAAATCCTTCCATTTACTGTTGGTACTCTTCCTGTCAAATACTTGGGAGTCCCTCTTGTGACCAAGAGATTAAGTGTTACCAACTGTAAGAATTTGGTGGAAAGAGTTAAAGGTAGGATCAATGACTGGAAGAATAAGTTTCTCTCATATGCTGACAAAATGTAGTTAATAGCATCCATTCTATATGCAATGCAAAATAATTGGGCTAATGTTTTCTTTATTCCTAAGACTATTACTAAAGATGTTGACAGACTGCTTAAAGATTTTCTCTGGAGCCAAAGGGAAAAAGTCAGGGGAAAAGCAAGAATAGCTTGGAAAAGTGTATGAAAACCTAAAGAACATGGTGGCCTGGGATTCAAGCCCCTTGATTGCTGGAACAATGTTTAATGAGTAAGCACCTGTGGAATATTGCAAGCAAGAAAGATTCCTTATAGGTCAAATGGGTAAACATTTATAGGCTCAAAGAGAGGAGTATTTGGGAGGTTGATGATGATAATAATGCTAGTTGGGGGTGGAATAAACTATTAAATCTCAGGGATATTGTCAGGCCTTTCATCAAACACTGTTTGGGTAATGGTAAAATGGCTAATGTTTGGCATGATACCTGGTGCAATGGAGGCCCTATAGATAAATTTATGACCAGAAGACAGGTTTTTAGTACTGGCTATCTCAATGAGGATACAATGGATAAAATTAGTTCTAATGGTAAACTACAGTTTCCATCTGAATGGTATGATCTGTTTCTAGTTCTTAAAGATACTCAAAATATCCTTCTAAGCCATAATAAACCTGATGATGTGAAATGGTGGCAAAGGAACTCTTTGGTTAAGTTTAGTATTAATAAAGCTTGGAAGGACTTGAGTATTCAAGGAGAGGAAGTGGCATGGTGTAATGTAGTTTGGTTTTCAAATCTTGTTGGGAATTAAGGTAAACCACGATTCTCGCCAAGCATAAACCATCGATTCTGCGAAGCTTCATCGAAGAGATTCTTAGAAGAAGAAAGGATTCTACGAAGTTATACTTCAAAGAAGTGTTAATCGCATAGTGTGTTGTCATTGAAAGTGGGAACCACGTAGGAGAGATAAGCTCAGTTTAGAGCAAAAGTCAGCCGTATGTATAGGTTGGCGCCGATTATGTGAGCTTACTCGAATAAACACGATGATTAACAAAACAACATGATTAGTTGCATGCTTGTCTAGATGCATGCTTAGTCTAGTTTAGTAGTAGAAGCGTAAATTGTCAACGCTTATTAGGGTTTCTTGCCTATATAAGAAACCATATTAGTTTGTAATAGATAAGCTTTTCTCAAGTTTCTCAAGTCTTGTATTCTATCCGAAACATAGAGTTTCTATAATCAAAGATCCATAGAGGATCAAAAGTGTTCTTAGTTATTATAACTTGTATTTATTTTCCGCTACAATACCAAGTTGTAGAGATCTTCTATTAGTTTGCTTGTGATTACATAGGCAACACTAACGATCTCCGAGTGCTTAAGATCTATCAAGGTCTTTGTGTTTGTTTCTAACAAATCTCATCCCTAAACATGGATTTATACTGTGGCTGTTAATGCATGAAAGATTACCCACACAAGACAGAATTCTCAAATGGTTCCTTAATAAGAGTATTCAATGTGCTCTCTATAACAATGGAATGGATAGTCATGATCATCTCTTCTTCAACTGTGTGTATTCTAGCAAAGTATGGCATGTTATAAGGGATAAATGCAGAATTATGGTTATGGCCAATAACTAGAGGGAGGTGCTTGGTGAGATTGCTGCACTACCCAAAATTAAAAACATCTGGATCATTACTAAGAAGATAGCCTATGTTGCTAGTGTGTATTTCCTGTGGCAAGAGAGGAATGGTAGGATATTCCAAAACAAAAATAGGAAATGGCGAGAGGTCTGCTCTGCCATTGAAAATAGTGTGAGACAAAAGCTTTCAAGCCTAAAGATTCTAAAGACAGATAGTGTTAAGGAAGTTTTTGAGTTGTGGGATGTTAAATTGGAAGAATGAAGTTTCTGGTTAAGGTTTTAACTGAAGTATTTCAGTTAAGTATCTATGCGTCTACTGTAGTTTCCCTTTTAAAGGGGTGTTTGGGATAAGCTTTATCCTAAACTCACTGATTTGTAGGCTACTACAGTGGTTTAATTCCTTGTACCTTGGAGTCTATCTGGTGTGATTGTACCTTACTAGTAGCTATATGCACCCTTTTGGCCTAGGGAGGAATTGATGTGTATATGGTGAAAGGATGAGGTCTAATTCAAAGAAGATGTACCATAATGAAGGGTTGACCACCGTGAAGGGTAGGTAGCTTGGGTGGATGGTGTATGATGGGTGGAATAGAGAGGAATGAAAGATGGTCCTTCTTGGTCCATCCAATACACCATCAAAGGTGTAGGATCGTAATATTTATTGTGTTGATGATTCGGGTGGTCTTGGATGATCAAAATACATGTTTTCCATTTTAGAGAGAGAAAGTAGAGAGAGAGGGTGTTCTTGCTAGAGAGTTACTCAAAGTATGGAATATTAGATTAATGAAAAGAAGCACCACCCCTTCCATGGATGGAAGGGGTATATATAGTTACAAGAAATACGACCTCCTATCGGCCTGTGGATCAGGTATACAGTGGGTAAAGACCCGTCCTTCCTCCACGGTGTTGCACTAAGCTATACTACGCTACAAACTAATAAATAAACTACCAAATAACGTAAATAACGATATGTCTACGAGCTAACTTATGCTAGATAATATTAGGGGTGACCGACTCTTCACTATGGAATTTTCTAATTCTAACAATCTCCCCTAAGGAGGTCACCCCATGTTATACATTTGAATCCTAGCATTCTATTCTTGTCTTTGTTCTTGAGCTCGAGACTTCAATTCTTCATTTCAACAATCTTTGTGCTTTTGTAGCGATTCTTCAAAGTCGCATGACCGATTTGTACTTTTAGTGGAGGCCTTTAAGCGATCCACATCTTTGATGATCTTGAGATTTCTTTGAGATCATCACCACGATAAATCTCGGATCACCCTTTATTGTGTTGCCAACATGTGAAGTTGTGACTTTCGGACCGACATGCTCACACTTTTGAATCATGACATCTTTCCATCAGTGGCGGAAGCCTTCTTGGTTCATGATATTTGCGGCGTGAAGCATAAGCATAGTATGAAATATCGAGCCGAGGTTATGTAAATATGCACCGGTCATGATTTCTTCAAATTAAGTGTGGTTCTTTGTGAACATGCGGCTTTGGATTGACGCCTCAATTACGATCATTGCAACCGTCAAATGTACCGCAAACAACGTTAGCAATAAAACACACGAAAGTGTCTTTGACCACTTCGTTGAATTGAGGTACACGCCCACGGTTCCCGTTGATCGGTACAAATCTTGCTGTGATCATGTAGGATTCCTAAGAATCTCCTTGACGAGGGTTTCGCAATTTGTTCTATTTGTTCTCAAACCGGAACGTCTCAAAGAAGACAACACGGAGTGAGTGAACCAAATAATTGAGATTCAGCGATTGATGAAAATGATTTGAAAAACAATCGCGTATTGCTTGAAGAAAGAGTTTTACAATACAACGAAGGTTTTATGAGAAAGATCAATTTTCAATCAAAATACTTTTGTATTAGAGAATGAGTACACATTCGACGTGCTAGCGAAAAGAAGAGATTCGCACATCGAACGGTTTTTCTAAAAGTATTTTCAATCGAGATACTTTTGAATTTGAAAACATAAGTACACATTCGACGTGCTAGAGAAAAGAAGGTTTGCACATCGAACGGTTTTTCCAAAAGTATTCGTCAAATCCATTCTGGACCAAGGTTGATTCACGAGTGAATCTCCCATTGTTTCTATCCGGTTGTCACAAGTTTGATCTTACGAGAAGATCTCACATGTCACCCACCAAGAGCTTGTTTGATGTAGGCTCTAGAGGATTTCCATCTTCATTGTGAAATTTACATATCACTCGGATGTTCGGCAATACCACAAGGATAATCGTGGGACTCTTAATATATACTTACTTTCCACATTGTGTGAAAAGCAAGTCTTCAAGAATTTAGTGTCCTAACGAGATATTGTGGATGATCTCTTGGCTCTAGACTCAATTGTGCATATTTGGTTCACGTGTCGGAGACTAGGGAGGGTCTCCTTCTTCAATATCAACAATCTCTAAGAGAAAGTCGATAGATTATGTCGGTTCCCGTGAGAATGAAACAAGCCCTTTTAAGAGGAACTTGAGTGGCTTGGGAAGTTAAGTGCGATCGTCCTGGGTCCATGACGTCTTGTCTTCAATACCAGTGTTACCTTAGTAACAACCAAGTAGCATATGTATTGAACCCGGTTTACGCCCTAAGGTTGAATTGATGGAGGCTATTTCTTTTCACCCTTTTCACATTCAATTCTTTTCATTCTTCAACCCTTCGGTGCTTACCGAGACTTCATAACTAGAACCTTGTTGGGTTTATTCTAGTACTAGCTCGGTCTCGATCGCACTCTTCCCATTCCTCACTTTTCTCCTTTTTTCAATATACCTAAGGACTCTACACTATCTAGTGGATTGTCCCTGGGTAGATCCCTCCGGTTCTGGCGGATCGTGGGAACGAATACCTAACCTAACCATCCTTATAACACCATGCATAAAGTAAATTGGTCGGTCTTTTGGTACAGTTCATTCTTCCTTAAAACCAATTGAAAAAACATTTGGAAAAACAATCAAGGTACTTGTGATACGAGATCAAAGCATTTTGTACCTTAATAGTTTTGATCATTTAGAAAACCTCCCCCTCAACATGTGCGTATGATTTAGAAATTGTTCGACAAGGAGGCAAGAGGGCTTTGAAATATTTTCTTTGATCACAATTTTCATACTGAAAAAGCCATTTGATTTTCATGGTAAAATTCGCCTCAATATGTGCATAGGATATTTGAAATCATTTTTATCACATAGAGGCAAGAGTTCTTTTGAAGCACATCCACGATCACACAAACCATTAAGAAACCATTTAAAACTCAATCAAGGTACTTTATAAATCACTTTAAAAGCTTTTGTACCTCGATAGTTTATTTGCTCCCTCAATATGTGCTTGAGATTGAAAGCGTTTAGCACATATGAGAGCGACTGCACAACCGAATCAAAACGATCAACTTTTATCAAATTTCATTATTAAATCACAAATTCTCCCCGATCAAAAATATCAAATCCTTTGAGATTTTGGATCCCAAGTGATTTAATTAGGTTTAGAAAACATGGGAGAAAATGTGGCCTTGTTTAAATACTCATATGGTTTTGGATAAATCCTCCTCCTCAACATGTGCATTGTGTATTTGAAATCGTTTGGCACATGGAGGCGGGAGTGCCTTTGAAGGACTAAAACCAATTCCATTAAAACAGATTTGAGATTTAAATCACGATCTCTCCCGCGATCAAAATTTCAAACCATTTGAGATTTGAAATCCCAAAGATTTAAATTATTTATAAAATTTTAGGGAAAGGCGTGGCAAGATTTAATTACGAAAGATGACGAGATAGGAACAGATTTAAACATTAAAGATTGTTAGTGTCGGGTATGATTTGTTTTAAGAGACCTTTAAGTAAAATAAAACAATTTCACAATCAAACAAGAATGAAAAAATTTCATTTTGACAGATCTTTGAGTTTTAAAGAAAATCATACCATGACATAACATTAAATCTTTAGATCACCACTTATATTGTACAAAGCGGAACTTTTGTGAAGAAATATCGTTTGAAAATATTTTATATTAAATCACTCTCCCCCTCAATCCATGACCGTAGTCGATAATTGAGTGACTCATGTTTTGATAAAATGAAGTCCGGTGATTTTCAAAATTTAGTCCAATATATTTTCAAAACAACATTTTCCATTTTCAAAACAATTTAATTCAATTTACTCAAAATTGTTTAAAATGGTATCTGCACAAAGATTCGTTAGGTGGTTGAGAAGCTTTTGTTGTTCTTTGTAGGGCTTTGAAGAAAACCGTCGCATATGCGGTAAGACTTCTTCTTATGTTGCATTTTGAATGCCAACCGAGGTCCAATTAAGCTCCGTTTCTTCAATCACTTAGAAGAAAACCATCTGCGATGCGGTGAGACCTCTTACGTTGCATTTATGCCAACTCTCCATAGAAGTCCAATTAAGCTCCGTTTCTTCATTTGTCAACCCAAGATATCGTTACCTTTCCTTTCGGCATCCAATCATCTTCAATTGTGGGATCCGGATCGGGAACATTCTTTTATACCAATATACCGCATACGTTAGTGAACACACATACAAATATATGGTGGTCGACATCACCCAAACAACAATCGACTAATTAAAGTCAATTCAACATAACAATCGGATCATATAAGGCATGGAGTTTATGTGTTAATCAAACTCTAATCATCTAAACCTAACAATCATATCCTAAATTCCTAGTCCTTCGACACGTGCAAATATCATTTTTAATTAAGCACGTGGGATAATTAAGAAAGCTCGTTAGATGATATAGATTTGAAAACATTCTCCCTCAATCAATGACTCATTTTTTTTGAAAAATTTAAAAGCGAAGTCATTGATTGAGTTTGCAAATTGTCTGAAAACTCGATTCGATTGATTTTCCAAGAAACTCATTTTACCACCATTTTGAAATACAACAAATATTTTTCAAGAATTTTAGACGGAAAAACATTTGTGTAGGAACAATGATCCTTGACATACTTTCCTCAATTAGTTTTAGGATAAGTGCACGAAAATTGTGAAAATCGTTTAAGCGTAGCACTTTCCTTCCTTGAAGAAGCGGGTTGCTATCGAAATAATAGCAAACCATAGTTTAAGCACGAGTTACAAATGATCGAAATAACGCAAGCCATAATTTGAGACATGTTTAGAAAAGAATATTTACACCTCCCTCGAACTTCATCTATGGTCCCGTGCCATTATTGAATGACATTTCTAAGACCGTAGATGTTATCGATACCGAAGACATGTCTTGAGAAAACATATTTTTGGTATTTTTGAAATTTTCGATTTTATGGTTTTGAAAGTTTTATATTTTCTATTTTCTTTTGTTGGTTTTATATTTTTGTATTTGGTTTCTTTGGTTTTATATTTTTGTATTTTGCTTTTCCGAAAATATATACAAAGATAGAGAAGATGATATAGTTAAAGAAGATGATGATACGAAAATCGAGATAAGGATATCAAGCGACCTCGTTGTAGAAGATAGAAGTCATCATCTCTTAAACATTCACCACCAAAGCAAATCGAGGCTCCGAATGAAGAGAGAACATGAGCCTTTGAGAAAGAGAGACTTTGGCGACTTCCCCAAACCGAAAATCCATTAGATGAGCGATTCAAGCTCTATTTCAAGCTTGCTTTAGCAGTGCACAAGAAGCACACCATTATCATAAATCCTTGCTCCTTTTAAGAACGATAATCTAGATTCTTTGTTCGGGTTATATCATCAACAAGAACAGCAATGTATCATCCCATTCTTTAAATTATCTTCTCAAATTTCTTTTCCACTGAAGTCTGAAGCAATCCATTCCAAAAGGTGTCAAGAGAACAATTCCCCCTAGAAGTTGAATTGATGCGGTCGGTCTCTTTGTATAATGCTCAAGAACTCTCCCAAATACACATCATGAGGGTAATGAAGAACAACTCCCAATGTTCACATCTTTCGTCCACGATGAATGTGTATGAAGCTCAAGAACCAAGTACACCAATATCCAAGAACTCTCCCAATACACATCATGCCCTAAGGAAAACACCTCCCAATGTTTGTGGTAAACAATGGCTTTCTTCCATGATGATCATGTATGAAGCTCAAGGACCAAGTACACACATTCCACAAAGAGAACAACCGATAACATTGAAGAAGCAGGCGAATCATCGATTATCTCGGGTGACAATCTGCGGATGTCAACACCGAATAAGTGATTATATCTACGAATCACATTAAGCCCTCAAGTAAAACAATGAGCATCCCCAATGTGCACAATTCTCTCCCCGATGATTGCGATAACATCGAGATCATCACACACCAATGTACCTCTTATATCTTGAAACATTCTCTAACATCTCTTCCCCACATAGTTGAAATAAACACAAAACACCATGAGTCAAACCTTGAGTTTCTCTGCGGTAATGACAATAGTCTTCCGGGATATCTTCAATCACTTAGAAGTATTAAGCTCATCAAGATTACTCGCGTTTAGTTACGTGTCTCCTTTCCCTTGCTTTGGTTTTGATGCTTGAATCAAGAACTCATTGAAAGCCCGTATACTAGAAATTTGTTGAGAAGAACACTTGAATTCTTTGTGAGAATCAACTTCTTCAAGACTCTCTCGACAATTTATATCAACCATTCAGAGACAATTTGAAGTGACCATGAAGAAGAAAACCCGCTATACCATACTTGAAACTGAAGTCAACTTCCCACATTTGTATCTTAAGCTTGCACCTAATGATGGAAGAACGGTGTAGAGAATTTATGCTTCAAGCAAATCTCTAAGTACTCACTACCCAAACAAAGTATGAGACATTAACACCTCTTGCGTTATCCACACCGTCATATCGTGTGACATCGAGTAAAACAAAGTAACTCCTAATAGTGATAGTTAACCGGTCTTCAACCATCCACCTCATTGCTGGTAACTAGATAAGCCAAGTCTTCAACTCAAATTCTTAAGCCCGAGCAAGTTATCAAATAAGAACACGCCTTTGTGAAAGTCAACTTCAATCTCAAATAAGTGATAAATGATTAACTCAAGTAATCAACTTGTGTCAAATGTCCAATATGAAATAGTCAATAACAACGTCTCGAGGAGTCATCGCTAAAGAGTATGAGCAAGTCTAATTGGGATTAAATTCGACATATCACTCTCCCCAATTAGTGCTCTCCCTAAACCGACAATCAGATGATGAATGACCAGATTAAGAAGAAGTCTTTTGATAATCAATCGCAACTCGTCTTTTAGTCTTCTAACATGTAGCAGAAAATGTAGAATAGATCAGACTCGACCTTCTTCAAGATTGTCCGGTTGGGAATAGATAGTTAACATCTTCAACTCACACAAAACAAGAACATCACCAAAAGCATCCCAATCAACTTACATCTTGCAAATCCCTTAACTAAAATCCTCCCAATCAAACAAGAATGAAAGATGTTCATCAAGGAAACCAAAGAATCGAGGCCTCAACGAACACACAAGATGGTAACACCAAACTACCAATCACATCAAACAAGAACAGAGATTGTTCGGAATCATCATGTTGATGTATACGTGTAGCATTAACCGGAAGCACTTTGTCAATAAACTCATCAATCCGAGTGAAGATGTCAACCAACGGCTCTTAGAAGAAAAACTCCATGTGAAGATGACCCGTTAAGAAGAAGCTCGGTTCTTACATGAGTTTAGAGCCATATGACCATTTATTCTCTAATATCAATCAACAATGCAAAAATTCACACTTCTTCTCCCTCAAGAATTGCATACGGAGATGCCATTCTTGATTAAACAAGTGAACATTATCCAAATGTAGTCTATTCACACTTCTCCCCATAAAATTAGCACGGGATGTCGCCATCGTCATTATAGTTGAGAAAGTGGAATAAGAAAACAATCAACGGTAGCCGGTTCACTTGATGAATGAAAGCGCATGGAAAAAGTATGAAGCATGTTGATGAGAATGGTCTTAATAGAAGATTTCTCTTCTTGAAGATAAAGCGCCGACACGTACACTTTTCTTTTCTTTAGAGAACGAGGCATGAACTCGATGTGTTCATACGTCATAAGAAGATTCTCTTCTTAGAAGATAATCGCATCAAACGTGCACATTTCTTTTCTTTAGAGTACGAGGCACGAGTGTTCATACGTCATAATGATGTGTTCGAGGCTGAGGCGATGTGAGCAGATCGTCATGATCTCTCTCTTTTCAGCTCTCTTAGCAAAACATGTAATTAACCCCATTATCATTCAAGAGGCTCTTTGTAGTGACAAGCGATGGAAAACCCAATATGATGAATTTGACCACAAGTAAACTAACTCGAACTCGTGACTTAAACTTGCACATATGTAACAAAGAGCGGTGTCGAGAATTCATGCCCCTTTGAATCTCTAAGTACTCTATACTCTTCAACCAACCAACCATCAAGTAATAGACGACATTACCTCTTGAAAATCCACAATTGAATGTGACATCGAGCACTACAACGTAACTCCTTTAAGTGATAGTTATTTTGAGGTGATAAGAGCCCAATTCCCAAGTGGTAAAGAAGAGGTAAAAGTCACCCAACAATAACTAGATTCCCAAGTCTTCGTTTTTGATAATAAGCTCGAACAAGGATCATGAAGAATCTTCATCCATCCATCCCCGATACCTTCAGATACTAAGTACACTTGCTCGTGTTATTTCACTTCAACCTCAAATAAATAATAGTGAATTAACCCCGTTGTCACATCTTATGATTAAAAGCTCAAATCTAACCTCTTTTGACGTTTTAATTGAAATCTGATAATGGATTCATCCCGACCATGGTTTAATGAGCATAACCCCGTAAAACTTTGAAGTAACCAAACCGCCATGACAAAAATCCAAACACACATCCAGTTCATGAAGTACACCCTTTTATCCCTTCTTTGAAGCAGAAACCGTAGCACCAGCATCAGATAAGATCCAGAATTACACTTTCCTTTCTCCAGGATGGTTCTATCATTACGGGATTTTACAATTCCATGGTTTAAACCGAGAAATAGATTCTTTCGCGGATTTTACAAAACCAAGAATAAACCGTAAGATAGATCCGGAAATACACTTTACTATTACCGTGATGTTTCCATTGTCGCGGATTTTACAAGTCTATGATTTAAACCGAGAAATAGGTTCTTTTCGGATTTTACAAAATCAAGACAAAACCGTAAGCAATGTCGACTTGAATGTGTTATGACAACTTTGGTTTGGTGAATATCATTTTAAGGGAACATGCGTTGGTTCATCAATGGTTCATAATCCAACATCAACATTATCATCAACCATCCAATCAACACTTTGGTAAACACATCATTCACGATTACATTGGCTATTGTAGTGACCACTTGGTGAAGTAAACCCGATATGTCAAACTTGATCATGAAGTAAAATTCCCATTTGTTACTTAAACTTGTACTACTCCTCGTGAAAAAGAAACGGTGTACCCAATGTACCAAACCTCTTGACATATCCTCAACTGCGTGAGACACCGAAGTGATAGCTACGTTGTGGATCAAGTGAGAAAGAATCACAAACATAACTAAATAGCCAAGTCTTTATCACCCTCTATAAATGCTCAAACAAGTCATCTTCGCGGAATGGTAGAAAGAAAGAAGATGAAATAAGTAAACGCGCCCGGAAAACCTCACTTCAAATCCAAATATGAAATACCGAACAAACAATCCCGTAGTCAACCAAATTATTTAAAAAATAATTTAAGCCGTGACGTTATATATCCCGTGAAAATGTATACACCAAAGTATCAACTCTCATCATCACATCATCAAATCTCTTCAATTAAGCAAATCACATAAGATTCCAAGCTCATACAGGATACAATACTAAAATAATTAACCCGAAATCAACACATTTCCCGATCCATATCATTCAAGCCAAGTATATCTCAAATTGCATGTCCATTGACCATTTAAGCATTAGGAATCCCATGTCCATCATTTAATGATAATCCAAGTCAAGTCCACTAAATGGATAAAGACCCAATTAACATAAAAGTCCATTAAACCATTCATTCGTTATTAGATCACAATTCAAGGCCCACGTACAAATCCATATAACATACATCTTGATCAAACATGAACTCCCGTAGTCAATTAATGACTAATTCGTTCAAGCCTTGAACCAGTATCCCCGTGAAATTTTAATCATGACCAAAAATACCAAAAATATATCAAATATCATCCAACCCGTTCGTAACACAAACATATTTGGATAACAATTATTTGTAACACAAACGGATAAGTATCTAAGCCCACGTCAAATGCACTTTCAGTTGTGACACAATATCAGTCCACGCCAAGGCCCAAATAAAAACAGTCCAATCTAGTCCAACCACTCAGAATAAATCCGATCCAAATCAGAATAATGCAATACCGGTTATTTAAGTGACTTTACCTAAAAATTAGGTTATTATCTCTTAAACCTAATCTCACCCCAAAAAATACGTCTCCCACTCCTCATTTCTCCCAAAGCAGATCTGAGAAAACGCTCCATCTTTTTCAACCTCCCAACTTAGATCTCTTCATTTTAAACATGCTCTACACATCATATACGAAACAAGCACAAGACTCATTATTCATAACAAAGAACCTTCGTTCTTATGAGCAAGCCACAGGGATGGCTTTGAGGACAAGAATCTTTTTAAGCCAAAGGGATGGGTATGAGATGTATGCATAGATCTCCAAGATTGAATTGATAATCCATTCACTCACGGGTAGGTTTTAATTGAATTTATTTTCGTTTTTGCAAAACACCGGATGAAAGGTTTGATGAAATCGTATGGTTTTGTACAAACTTTTAAGATTCGAACATTAAAAAATACAAGCTTCTCACATAGATCAATGAAGATAAATATTTCGTGTTGACCTTGAAAGGTTAAGAATGACATCAAAATGTTCACGAAATAAAATCTGAGATTCCTGAAGCGTTTGGAATAGGTTGAGACTTGAATGATTTTTTGGCATTGTTGATTAATACCTTTTCAGCTTTTAAAAAATCTTTTGTACCGATGATGTTAGACTTAAGCTGAGGTTGAGATATTGCATGGTATTGGTATTTGGTGTTTGTGTCATATTGTAAATGGTATTTGTTGTTGTGGTCGTGGTCATTATCTTCCTTCATCTCATCTTTCTGTCGCAAAACCATTATACACAACTCGCCACGACTAACTCGCCACGGCCAAGTCGCCACGGCCAAGTCGCCACGACTAACTCGCCACGGCCAAGTCGCCAGGCTAAGTCGTAGCGACTTGTAAAGACAAGTCGCTATAAAAAGTTCAGTGCATCTGGACAGGTTTGTGTTAAATCGCTAGCTAAGTCGCTAATGACTTTTTGACTCAAAAGTCAAAAGTACCACAAGGACAGTTATCACGATTATACAAGTCGCTAGCATGAATATTCATAGCAACCCAGAAGTCTGTAAAAACTGCTTTTGACCCATGTTTGACCATGATAACTAGACCAGTTTGACCATGTAAAACCTTCACAGATTGTTACCAAGAAAAAGTATAAACTTTTACCACATATCAGAACTGTTATCAACACTGTTATAAAACAGTTTGGACATAAAGACTTTTGACCCAATAGACCACTTTATATCGCTTTATCAAAGCATTATACAACAGTTATCAACATCATTATAAAAGCGGTAAACATATATCAAGTCGCTAGATGAACATGTTATGAAACAGTTTTAGACCACAATAAAATGACCATATCAACAAGCTTAAAAAACATATACACGAATTCATAACAAACCGCATAAAAACCATGTGTCAAACCCCAAGAATCACCATAAACAACACAACACAATAAACCTTGGCTCTGGTACCAATTGTAGGATCGTAATATTTATTGTGTTGATGATTCGGGTGGTCTTGGATGATCAAAATACATGTTTTCCATTTTAGAGAGAAAAGTAGAGAGGTGTTCTTGCTAGAGAGTTACTCAAAGTATGGAATATTAGATTAATGAAAGAAGCACCACCCTTCCATGGATGGAAGGGTATATATAGTTACAAAAATCGACCTCCCATCGGATCGGTATACTGATGGGTAAAGACCCGTCCTCCTCCACGGTGTTGCACTAAGCTATACTACGCTACAAACTAATAAATAAACTACTAAATAACGTAAATAACGATATGTCTACGAGCTAACTTATGCTAGATAATATTAGGGGTGACCGACTCTTCACAATGGAATTTTCTAATTCCTAACAAAAGGAGGTTTGGTTTGTCTTCACTCAAGGAATGTGTTTCCAAATAGCTGAAGCCATTCATAGAGATGGAAATGTAAGTTGTTTTGGAAGAGATCTTGAGTGGAAGGGTTATGGGTTCCTAGTGAAGCCAACCACTTTTCCTGTCTTTACTACTGTGGTTGTTGGTGGAGTGGTTTAGATGGGAAAGTGTGCTGGAAATGTACCTAGATGGTAAGTGCATAAAAGGTGAATTTGGTCAGTATGGTATAGTTTGTTCTGATGAAGTGTTGCTTACAGCCAAATGTTTGGCTTAGTATGTCTGTAGAAGTATAATGCTAGATGTTGTAATGTTGTTTTGTATATAATCATATAGTTAGTTGTGGAGTATAAGATTTGGGGTTTGTCCAAATCTTCTCATGTTATTCTTATGATGTACATTTTTGAGAATGATATATATAATTCACCTTTCCATTAAAAAAAAAAAAAAAAAAAAGGCTTTTTAAGGCACAACGACCAAAATAGTGTACTGTTGGAGATGACAACTTGCTTGAAAGGTTTTTCCGAATTATTGTGAGTAGGTTGAGAAAGAAATTTGTAATGTTTTTGGTATATTTGGAACCATGGGAAGATTGTTACTTATAGTGTAAATCATAACCAATATGTAATAATAGCCATTAAATTTGTTAATGACTATTGAAATGCTATCATTAAGGAATAAGGTATAACATATCATATAAATCTATTATTCTATCAACTGTTACACTTTTGCAATTGATTTTTTTCTCAAACTTTGGGTCAACATTTCAGGTCTAACTTAGAGCAAAAAGTATCCGTCCAAGTCTAAAGCTTGGAGCTGCCCAAGGGTTTTTCATATTGAATCCATGTCAATTTTACTAAGGGCCCGTTTGGTTTGTAGATGGGTTTATGATTAGGATTAGGATTAAGATTAAGATTATGATTTGGATTAGGATTTGGGTTTAGATTTTGATTTGAATTTAATATAGGTTTAAATTAAATGAGGAGAGAGATAAATTTAATAAAAAAATATAATTTTATAATAAGAAAAAAAAGAAATAAAGAGAGAGAAAGAGAGAAGAGTGTGAGATGAGCTCACAGAAAATGAAAGTTGTAGAAAAGTAAGGTAGTAGCATGACTTTTGTATATGGTAGTATTGAAGGGTTTGAACCCTAAATTTAAACCCTACAATCCATACCAAACAAAGGATTTGAGCCACCTTTGAGTCCAACCCCACAAAAAACCTCATACCAAACGGGCCTGAGTGCTTCATTTACGAATTTATAAACCACTAAACAGTTTGTTCACATGGGAAAAACTTTAACCCAATTCTTTTCCTTAAGTTCTATTCCAAACATCATACTTTGATACTCAATATCCCATTCACACTAACTCCGTGGATCACGTAACCATATCAGACTCTAACTATAAAAACTAAATTTACTTGTAGTAATTTATGTCCAAAGTCAGTGAAAACGCACTTTTTTACAAAAAATTTCCAACATTCATATACGTATTTTCAACGTTGTAATTTAACATTATGCCTTCCACGCTATATGGAGGGTTTCGCGAGTTAATTTTCTATTTTCCAATAATAAATTATAAAAGGAATCAAAAGTGTCAACTAGAAATGAGCCGTGTTACAATTTTTACTATCGCAACCAAAAAAAGGCTCACTTTGCTATGTGATTTTTAGGTCGGCGCGGTGGTTGGTCGTCTCGACCGTTATTTCCAATAATAAATTATAAAAGGAATCAAAAGCGTCAATTAGAAATGAGTCGTGTTACAAATTTTACTATTGCAACTAAAAAAGACTCACTTTGGTGTCATGTGATTCTAGGTTGGCAGCGATGGTGTCCGCCTTACTGTTACCCACCGCCGACCGGTCGCGCTAATGTGACCCATAGGTCCTTATCGGTCGGTCGTGGCCAAAAACTTTGAATCCGTCGATATATCGACCGATTTATACCTCTGTTGTAAAAACCGGTCTAGGCGGCCGACATTAATCATAATCGGCGATCGTCATTCGATGGCGCCTTGATTTATCATAATCGGTTTGGTCAAATATCGCTAAAAAATAGGTCAACAAACCGATTAATCGGACAAAATGGGTCTAATCCGATAAAATCGCTTAAAAATCAGTCAACAAAATTGCTTAAAAATAAGACAAAACCGCCTAAAAATCGGTCAACAAACCGATAATCGAACAAAATTGGTCAAAGCTCACTTAAAAATGGTCAACAAACCGAGTAATATCTATGTTTGACTTTGAACTTTATAATTATTATGTTTATATTTGAGCAACTTGAAATATTCGAACTTTGATCTATCTTATCTCATACATATAATATAATATAATATCTTAAATTATAATTTTGTGCATAAAATTTAATCCGATTAATCCCCGCCTAACCGATTAATCGTTTGGCACTCTTACCCAACCGCCATTACTAAATACTTAGCTTTTGAGTTTACATTTATACACACAATCACCGTTCTCTTTTATTTTGTTTTAATTCATTTTATACAAAGAAAAAAAGAAGGAAGAAAATAAGTACTAAGTTACAGCTTAAGCTCTTGTAGTTTGTTTTTATTGTCACTTTTATTTATAAATAATTAATGAGTTACATTAAAAACGTTTTAAGCCTTTGAAGTTTGTTTTCATTATAATGTTTTTAATTTTATTTGAATTATTATGTAAAGTTTTTTTTTTATTATTATTAATAAAATTTTAATTTTGTTGTTAAAATAAAAATATCGGTCGTCTTACTGTATTTAAAAGATTACCACATGTAGGTTGCATAAAAGAGAAAACTAAAGTAAGATCGCTCAAAGTTATTGTTGTGAGTAGCCTTATGTACGGTTTTGAATGTGATGGGCGTAGTTGTTACATACATGAACAATTTTTTCATCCAAATTAAAAAAAAAAATACAAAGGTGAAGGTGTTACATACAAGAAGAAAAATACAAAAATTATGTCAGATTTTTGGTTCATTGAAATCCTACTTAATTACTTCCAAATTCCACATTGAATAAGAAAAATGATTAATGGAACTGCAAAGATATTAAGACAAAATTAAAGATTACGTGTCAAGTGGCACGTAGTCCCCACGACCCCACTTGCGCGCGTCGCTCTCCCCTTTTCTTCACTCTTTTTCATCTCCCCCTTCACTCACACTCTTTTCCGTTTTGAATGTTCAAAATCACACACACACACATTCTCTCTCACACACACAGTAGTACAATCAAACTAGCCGTCATCAAACAAAACACTCACATTTTGTCAGTTTAATTAGTAAACTGTGTTTTTTGGTGCGTGTTTAGGTGAAAAAAGTTTAGGAGAAAATGGAGAAGGATAAGCCAAGGAAATCATCCAAGATAACTAACTTTTTTGGAGGTGAAATTATTTATTTCTATCTCTATTTATCTATGTGTGTGTGTGTTTTTAGTGTGTGTGTGTGTTTGTTAGGTTTGTTGAGAAAATTGAGCAGTTGAGCTGTAACCTGCATTATCAGGATTTGTTGTTTGCTGTGATAGATTAATTTATGTTTATGTTGAAATTAAGTGGTTAAGAAAATATGAGGAAATGGTCGAGGGCGCAAACTTTGATAATTTCTAAAAACTAACTACAAATCGGTTCGTTAGGGGGCAAATTACCAAAATAGCCAGATATTTTAAAACATTTACATTACAATTTTTTCGCTAGGGGGAGGTGCCCAGACTGTAGGTCTTTATGTAAGCTGTCTCCACATTTGGGTCGGGGTATGACTGTCTGCGTCCTAACTTTCCTGTAACCACTCCGGCAGGAGACTTTAGTTTTAAGGCTGCTACTGTGATTTTTTATGTCGAAATTGATTAACTAATTGGGAAGTGAGTAAGATGTAGTGTGAAAATAGTTAAATAGAATAATTGTTGTTTTTAAACTTATAGTTAAAAAGCACTGTATGTGAGATATGAATTTTGTTTTTTTGTGTTGAAAATGAAGGTTAATTGGAAACCTTGTCTCTAGGGCTCTGCTACTGTGATTGTTTGTATGTATTTAATTCTGATTTTTTTTTTGTCTCAGTGTCTTACAAGTGAGGGTTAGGGGGGGTTGTTTGGTCATTTTATTCCGTAGGCTTATTGATTATTCAAGTTCGTAAGATCAAGTTGATGAGCTTGTTTGCTGTTAAAAGTGAGTCTGTTTTGACGTAGTGTTACTATGAAAGGCTAACTACTGAGAATGCTTTTAGCTAATTCAGATGTTTGAGTGGTTGTTTATGAGAACATTTAGTGCGTTTGATTTTACCGAACAAGTGTTTCTGCTTCTATTTAATGTTACCTACTTTTCTATTTGAATTAAATGATGAGTTTTGGTATTGCATAGGATTCTATCTAGATCTTGTTAGGTGATCAACCGAGACTTTCTGTTATATGATGATTGTCAATTAAAATTTTGTGTGTTTTGATCCAGGGAATGGAGAAAATGTGAACCGGAAATCTGTTCAACCTAGATCACCAAGTGACCGTTTCACGGATCAAAACTTGGTGTGTTAACTTTATCCAAACATGTTTTCTTACACAGTTACTAGTGCGTTTCTATTATTATTATTTTTGATATATATGTAAAGTTACGAGTGATACTAAATCGATATGGTGATTGTAGTTCTCATATGACCTTGGGCAACCCTCTTCTAAACAAGTGCACGGGACACCTATGAAGACTTTGTTAGCTAAAGAAATGTTGAATGAAACTTCGTCCAAAAAGCGGTCACCAAGTCTCATTGCCAAGTTGATGGGTCTAGAAGGACTGCCGTCTCCTCAGACTAGTCACAAGCAACAAAAAAAGTTAGCTGACAACTCTCACAAGAATACGGGTTCCGTAGGAGGCAAAAGGAATGAAAATTCATTCAGTCATCAGTTAGATAAGAAGAGCATGACAGAGCAGCAATATTGCAAGGATGTTTATGAAGATCCAGAAGCATCACACGTTGGAAATCAGCTTTATTTATCACCAATGAGTGCAAAACGAAGATCTACGAAGCAGGAACTGGGATACATCCAGGAAAGATGCGATGAAATGCTTAAGGAGTCGATTGCAATAAAAAATAAACTTGAAAGGGTCGATTCAAACTCGGAATTTATGTTGAATTATCTCCACAAGCCAGATTCCGTGTATGGAAAGCATCTGCGTGATTCGCATGATAATTCTTCTGTTTCACTCTGTACCCAAATAACACTCTTGAAGCCATCAAATTATGTCAGACACGCAACCCAAGATAAAGGCTTGAAAAAAGAGAGAAACGTTAGACTATCATGTTCCTGTTTCTTGTCAAAGAAATGAGAGGGCGTATAGGCTACTGTCATAATGCTAATAACTCGCGTGAGATCGTCCAGATATCAGTTAGATAGGAAGGATGCAGGTGACATTTCTCCAACACGGATTGTAGTTCTTAAGCCAAATGTTGCAAAGATCTACAATTCTGACGTGTCTTTTCGTTCCCCTGATGAACGGAGGATGAGTACAGAATCGGATTATTTTAGTAGTGGGGTTAGGCTGGGTGAATATGAGATGTACAAGGGGCCGTCGAGCGAGGTCAGGTCTTCGAGGCACAAGTCCAGAGAAGCTAGAGAGATCGCGAGGAAGATTACTTGTCAAATGAAAGAGGGTTTTGAAAATGGCCATGTTAACTTATTAAGTGGATATGCGGCGAGCGAGAGCTTGTACATCTCTGCTAGTGAATCTGAAATGATGGCAGTTTCATCCAGAAATTCCTTTGATCGCAGTGACAGACCCAGACGCTCATCTAGTATCTCTGAATCTGATGTGATTATGGAGGCAAAGAAGAGAATCTCACGAAGGTGGAAGACCTACGGATATAAGGATGTGGGAATGATTGGTAAAAGCAGCACGTTAGAAGAAATGCTTTCTGATCCCAACATTGAAATGAGGCAAGGCAGAACTGGATGTGTGGTGGGTCGGGTTGGGGTCAATGATGAATATGTTCTGCTTGAGAATTCGGGTATAAGCAGCAAGGATTGCCGGAGAGATCGATATCTCAGAAGTAGATCAAGATCTCTCCCCTCATCTTCCCGAAACCGGAGTCGAAAAGAGGGTGATTATCATGTAGTTCATGCTGATGAGAAGATAGTAATTCATAATGAGCCCCGGGTGAATCGAAATGCTAACCACAGAGAAGATTTACAATCCAATAATTCAAGATACAGTAAAAGATGTCAGTCCTCCCAACATTGCAATGCCTGTATTCACGAGTTTGATGATATTTTACCCGAAAGCCATTACCGACGAAAACCAGCTGAGACTCACCTTGAAAACGAGGATCCTGCTGAACAAGAGTCACTGGTTTCTGATATTCAAGGTGCTACCGCAAATTCAGCATCTGTTATTGACGAGAAATCCTTTGCTGTTGATGAAGATAGTTCGAATTCACAGGTTTGTTATATTGCTAGCTGAACTATAAGATTTGCCATAAAGAATGAATCTCATCATACAACCCTTTATTTGTGATGCCATAAAAGGTGTTTGCTACATTCAGGCCTGTAATTTTATTTGACAATTATAAATAATTGTGTTCAATGATTAGAAATTATGAATATGGATATAATGTAGTTTCAACTTTTTTTATGATATATGTGAAACATGGTAGGCCTACTTTGAGTGGTATTGTATTTAAGAATTTAAACAGGTTAGAACACCAATTCCGCTACAAAATATTAACTGAAACAGATAAAGTTTTGTGACTTTTGGCAAATCCGATTATAGGACTAAGTTTCTTAACAAGCACATGTTATGAAATCCTGCTTAATCTAGTCACCTAATTTACCTTTCTGGTGTTGTAGGAACCTTCATCTGCAAAATCACAGGATACTGTTTCGTTTCAGCTTTCTGGACCTGAACCAGAATCTTCCGAAGGCTCTAACGAGGTTAATCAACATGGTGAAGCTTTAGTGTTAGAAGTTCCTCCTACAGAAGATGTATCATCTGGTTCTGATTGCTTTGAGAGCGTCAGTTCTAAACTTCTTGGTAACTACTTAAACTTCTTATTATGTTTTGAAGTAACCCATTGTAATCACTTACTGCGTCTCACCTTTCGTAGAATAAGAATGTACATTCTACAAATTTTTTCCTTTTATTATCTCATTAGAGCAACCATAAGAATTCCTTCATGAATTTTTATAAATTAGCAAATAACCATACCTGACTACAGCTTTGTTATCGTGTATTCAAAGCTGGTCAAATTACACAAAAGGCAGACTGTCCAAAATATAGGAACTGGCTTTTGATATTGCTCATCATTTAAGCAAGTCTGCAAGTGTGAGGTTTATATGCAATTAGAGATGGCAACTTTGACCCGTTTACTTATAAACAGTTTATGGATTATATGGGTCGAATGGGTTGTAAGTCGCCATTTAGTATTTTCTTTTTTTGGTGTATAGAACCTCCTATGTGTGTTTTATTCAAAGCTTTACTATTATTGATTTGTTGTAATATGGAGTAATATTGTTATTGAAAATTTGAAATCATAAGTAACAAATTACTAGTACTCCTAATATACAAGTTTTTCTTAAGAACATAGATAGAAAGTGTTAGTGGGTTAGCTGAATCTGGTACAACCCATTTTGACCAATACGAAAAGTGACCTGTTATAACAAGAGCTGCTTTATTTGTCAACTGTTATTTTAAAATCTTTTCTCTCCACTTTTCAGAGCTCAGGAAGCAACTTCATCTGCTAAAGATGGAGTCAGGATCACATTATGATAGCCCAAATGATGAAGACGTTGAACAAGGATCATTCTTTGCACCGTCTGAGTCAGACAACTGGGAATCTGCATACTTGACAGATTTCCTACAGAATTCTGGTTTCTATGATCACGACCCATATACATTCATGACTACATGGTATTCGGCTGATTCTCCTGTAGATGCGTGTTTATTTGATCACCTTGAAAAGAAATACTCCCACGATTCAACTGTATCAAGATCTGAAAGACGTCTATTCCACGACCGTATAAATGAAGCAATGTTTGTTATTTCCAAGACTACGGTTTCATGCTCGTGGGTCAGCCCTGGTCGAAGAGGAATCCAGATGACACTGACAGAAATCAGGTTTGAAGAGCAGCTGCAGAAGGTGCTAGCTAGACAAGAAAAGAAGCAAGCGGCTAATTCGAGGAAATATCAATCGACAATGATCCGGACTGGTATTACCCTGTGAAAGAAATCGACATTGTAGGTAAGCAGATTGCAGAGGTGTTGGTAAATGAGTTAGTACTAGAAATTGTAACCGTATAGTTGTTAGAAGCGGTGTAAGTGTAGGTTGCAGGATAGAACCACGGGCACAAATAATGTGAAAAAAGTTCACGTCATGTAACACTTTGGTGTTTTTGAGAAGATGAAGCTGTAGGTGATTTTACGATGTTATTTTAGGTTATATATTCGATGATGATACTAAACACACTCTTGTTGGCGGTAAAGTACCATTGAATATAAACTTGATTTGCTAGTGCCTAGTTTAACTTATTGGTTATGGTATGATAACAATATCTACAATTCTATGCTTTCGCTTGTCCAATAACTTGTTTCTTGTATGAATTTTTATCAAGTCGATAACGCTGTGGACGCCTAATAATGTACATTCCTATTTCTTTACAAGCTTTTACTTTTAAGGAGTAGATTATTGTTACAGGCTACAACCATTGAATACAGCTACTATTTCTTAACCCAACATGTGAAATCAGAGGGCATTACTTGAATGCTATTGCAGGAGAGAATTGAGAGTTCCTATCATAATGCATGACTACCAAACATATGGGGGGGATTCACTGCAAATACTAGCTTGGCTCATTATTGCCGAGAGTCCGAGATAATGGCTTACTTCTTCACATCCACCACGCAAAAGTCGGAAAAAAATGCCAGTTACATTATGTTAAAACTTCATCCAAAAAATGTTTGAAACTGTGATTCACATCAATCCTATAACTCATAGCCTCAAAGTGTTCAAATTAAACAAAGTATAGAAATTAAGCAAACCGACCTTAGCTCAGTTGGTAGAGCGGAAGACTGTAGTTGGTTAACTGGTATCTTTAGGTCGCTGGTTCGAATCCGGCAGGTCGGATTGTTATTTTGTATTTAAATCTTTTTGCATTATTCTATTTCTTCAAGCTATATACTTGAGTTGAAACCTGAAGGTTTTAGTCTCAGTTGGATCGAAAGCCGACAAGCTAAAACTTTAGACAGTTCTCCCCTAATCAGAAGTATTCATGGTTTTATCCCAAATCATATAGACAGATTAATCCAAAATCGATTTAGTCAACTGGTTTCTTATCTAGAGACGATGAATGTGTGTACGCAAGACGGTTGTTGATCTTTAACATGTTAACCGATAAGGCCTGCCAAACATTGTTAAAAGGTACAATTGCAGCTAGTTATACATTTTTGATATATGGTATAGACGTCATAAAATGTGAACTATTGAGAATCGATCAACACTTTGTAAAAGGTATATGTATATTTCCAACGCTGGAAATAAAATCTGGATGCTAGCTGAGTTGGTGTAGAACAAGTGCATTTATATCTGTATAGCCTACTTGACAAAAGACCGTTTGTCGCATGAATCATTCTTATCATGTGCCAGAGTCATAAATTCGTTGAGGGGGCACATTTTGAAGTTTTTTTTACGAGAGTTTTGATATATATTTCTTAAATTTTCTTTCTTTTTTGAACTTAAAGATTTTTCAGTAGGAGAACAAATATCAGAGCTATATCAATTCACTAACTAATAGTCTCAGGATTTTTATCTGCATATGTAGTTTTATTTTTGCTTGATGAATGATTATGAACTAATTATGATTAACAAAAACGGTACGTTAAAAATAAACAAAACCGACCTTAGCTCAGTTGGTAGAGCGGAAGACTGTAGTTGTTCAACTGGTATCTTTAGGTCGCTGGTTCGAATCCGGCAGGTCGGATACTTTTTTTTTTTTTTTTAAATAAATCTACAACATTTATATATTTTTATGTTTAGTTGATGCAGAGGTTGCATTGTTTTAGCCTACTGGGGGAGCTATAGACCATAGTCGAAACATTAGAAACAATGTCGTCTCGTAAATTTTGATGGCCTTGTGTCATTTCAAACATTGGGCCCACTAAACAAAGAAAAAACTATGCATGTATTAGTAGCGCAAGAACTAATTAAGCTTGAGCCTTATTATGTTGTGGCCCTTGTCAAAGTGGTGGACCTATGCGGCACCTGCACTTCCATAAAGATAGCCATGACTAGAGATATATGTGGAGTGTGTGTTCACTTGGTCCCCGGTAGTATTTAAAGTGGAGTGATTAATGGTGGCAACTGGCAAGTGACGACTTAAATGTTGTGTAAGTAATATAATTGTTATTCAACTTATTCTACGAAATTTGCAAAAAGAATCAAATCTCACTTTGACATATTTTGAGATTAACAGTCATGTGCTACTTTCAACAATCATAGCTTTTTAAGCCTTTATATATTCTTGTTTGTCATAAACAAATCTTTTTCGGATAGGAAAAAGTAAAATTTCGTCTTTGAACCCGTAAAAGGTTTTGTTCTTTTGCTTTTTCGTTCGACACTTTTATAATGTATGTATGTAATCTAATTTATTTGTGTAAATTACATTTTGACTCATAATTTTTACTAAGATTATCATTAACATGTAAAAAGATCAAAGCTTATCAATGTCCACACTTAACAATCTCATATCTTTAATCACTCATGGAAACAATTTGCTTGAAAAATAAAATACTTGATTAAAGTGCACTTCCTTAATATGGATAAATAGCATTATTTAATTACATTTATCCTATTCCCAATTTGGTCATAGTGAAAACAATTTTTTTGGGAAGAACATATTCAATGTGGTGTTACTGTCATACATTGGGCTTATGAAAAAAAAAAGTAGTTTTTTTATTTCATTTTTAATCACAAAACACCCAAAAACTAGTACCTCCACCTAATTACAAACCAATTCCACAACGTAAGCTAAAATCAGCCAAACTAATCCAAAGATTTAAATTTAAAAAAAAAAAAAAAAAAACCCTAATGATATTTTGTAACTTTCATAATCCTAATTGTTTCTTGACTTCAGATAAATTTGAGTCACTCGGAGTCGGTGGGACGTGTGGTGACGAGATTGTCGTGGCGTCAATAACTTGGCGTTCTTGACCTTCGACACACTTGTAAGAACCGCTAGGGTGTGATATCGCCAACCACGGTCACCTTCTTGGCCAAGAAGTCTATGTTGAAGGATGTTACACCTGAAAAAAAATATGATTAGAACTCTTGAACTAAACTTAAAAATAGATGTTGTAAAATATATATCAATGTAAAAGTTAATAGAACATATTATTAAAGGGATGTTATGTATGGTTTTTCTTTTGCATACCTTCCATTTTTGAGATATGCTTCCTCATTTTCTTTTCACAACCTTTGCAGTGTAATGACACCCTTAACACAACTTCCTGCAACCAAATTCATTTATATAAAAATGTTAGATTTTTGAATAAGTTAATTATCAATACATTTTAATTTGGAATTCTCTATAGTTATTAACTAAGTAGCAAAAATGTAGCAATATATTTAGAAATTTAAGCATAACAAATGTACGTAAATACAAAGTACATCATATATTGATCTAATGATGTATTGTTATAAAAAAGAACCTAGCTTAACTAAACGTAAAAAGAACTGAAAAAAGTAAAAGTTTTGTTCAATAATTGATATATTATTGGGGTGTTTGGATTAAGATTATTTTGCCGGCTTACGAGCTTAATTATTTGATTCTGGAAAAGCTCGTAACCCTACTTTTTTGGCTTACGATGTTATCAAGTTAAGGTTATCGACTTAAGTAAGTCATAAGCTCAAGTCAAGCCAAAAAAGGTGAGGTAGTAAGCTTTTTCAAATTCAAATAAGCTTTTAAGCCGGCTAAATAAGATAATCCAAACACCCTTTATAAACAAAATAAGCCTGTAAAACAACCTGTTGTTCCGAAGATCTAGAGGACAAAGAAGACGAAGAGCGTGGAGCGGTTAGTGCAGGAGAAGAAGGTAAATCATGACGACCCTCATCTTTCTTTTTATTCACAACATTAATAACCGGCAAAACTGACTGCATGAGCACCTCATCTTTCCTTTTATTTGCATCAACATTGATAACCGGCAATGCTGACTGACCCACCTGATCATTTTTATTCTTAAAAAACCTATCACTAAAAGATTTCCTAGTTTTCTCAAGCTGCACAAGTGGCTGTTGGGGAGGCAAAACATGTTTTTTTAAGAGTGGATCAAACTGATCCGACAAAGATTTATCAGCTAATAAAAACCTCGAAGAAGTAGCGGGACTAATGAAGCCACTAGGCTTTGTACAACCCCATCCTAGCAACACTCCTCCTGCTCCTTGTTTTTTCACAACGTTTTTGTTATTATTTGTAACTATTTGTTGGTCATGTTTGTTTTCATTTTCATCTGCAAAAGAAGTGCTTTTTCTTTTTTGATCATTTATGATGTTTTTTGAGGTTTTCGTTGTTTTGTTGTTTGGAGATGGTGGAGTGAGTGGAGTTTTTGTGAGTCTTTTTTGGTCTTGGATAATCGGGTTGTGGCGGTCGATTGTTCGACCGCCAGAACCAGATGATGAGGAGGGAGTGTTGGAATCCATGGTGGTTGTGGCTGCTTGAGAAGCACAGAATATGTCGATGGTTTTCATGTTATGTGTTTTGGTTTGAGTTGTGTGGTTTTACAACTAAAAAGTAGTTGATGCTTCCTTTTGAGCGAGCTAGTTATACCCTATAGAATCTGTTTAAAAAAACACGCACACACTAGTAGCAATATTAAACACTTATTGGTATTGTAAAGAATATAAATTTAGTTTTTGTAAATTGTTTAACATAAACTAGTTAATATAAACTATCCAATAAAACCTTCCAACTCAAAACTTAAAGTGCTAGGTTCAATACTATTTCACAAAAAGACAAAAAAATAGAGTAGTACATTTAACACGTGAAGTCATAATTTAATTAAAACATCATAACCGATTTCTAAGAGGTGCAATCGACAATAATTGTGATTAGTTTTACTTTTATTGGCTAAAATTGTTAGGTGGGTTTTGGTATTTTTTGCTTTTTCATTTCTTTTTAAAACATATACATTTCATTAAACTAAAAGTAAAATTACAATACATAAAATAGAATACGACATTTCGATAAAAATAAAAGTACAATATCTAAAGAAACTACATTTCGCCTTGTTGTTATTGTTCTTGATGTCGTTGCCAAGGATGATCCACAAGATCATGTCAAATATTGGTATGCAACTCTTTGTCACATAGTTCCTTTTGTTTTTTTATGTGTGTGTTGCATCTCTCGATCTCTGTATGTTGCATATTGGCCACGAGACTAACAAATCTTGTGATACAGCTGCTTCAAGCATTATATCGGATATTTGTGATCTCCCCGTTTGAATTGCGTTTTATAAGCATTACAATTCTTCCATTATCAATGCATAAATCTATAGTACTAAGTATACCCGAGAACCCACGATAGTTTTCGCGTTTTTCATATATTATTATAATATATTTGGGTGATGGTTTTCTTAAATACTCCTACGAGTATAAATCCCATATACATTTGGTAAAATTATCTAAACTATCACGACTACAATGTTCACCAATTTGTAAATATTCATCAAAGCATCAGCGTTATCCCGTACGCCAATTGGTGTTTAGCATACGTGCATTTCATTATATGACTAATACTCATTTTACCAACGGCATTTTGCCTAGATCTATAAAATTTTAAGTGCTCGAGAATAGGTTCAAGGTTATAGTTAGTTATAACTTTGAGTATTTCTTAACATGGTTTTCGACTCATTCAGAACCGTCCCCTAAAATTCCTTTCGGGGTATTTTGGATGTCGCCGAAATAATCTTTCATGAGACGTTGTTTTGCGCCTAAATAGCCTCAGGGTATGGACGTCTGAGTGTGTGAACTAGTGGCTTCATCGTCATCAAAGGCAAGAAATTGTTCATGATATTCGTATAAACGTAATAATTGTTCGGCTGGAGCTTCATCGTCATAGAGATTCATGTTGCAAGTGTATGAAATCGGGAAGAGGGGATTTGTTGGGTTCAGTAAAAACCCAAACCCCTTAATCTAGGATTTGAATAGAAAATACCCTAAGGAGGCGTTTGGTTGGTGTTAGGAATTAGAAATTCCCGGTATTAAAGAGTCGGTCACCTCAAGTATATGTAATCGTTAGAAAGCTCGTAGTCGTAGTTCTTTTAAGTTAAGTAGTAATTTAGTTAAGTAACACCGTGGAGGACAGACGGTCTTTACCCATTGTATGCACGATCCAAACCCAAAGTGTGGCGAGTTATGTAAGACTATAAATACTCTACCTTCCAAGGTAGAGTTGAACTCATAATAATATCTTTCACTTTCTCTCACTAAGTTCCCTAAACCTCTAACTTTCTCTCTAGAATTCCATCTATATGCTACTTTGTGTTATGGTTTGATGTGTATGTTAAAGTAATATCTAACAATTGGTATCAAGAGCCATGGTTAGATCATATCTTGCACATCTTTGGATTTATAGTGGTTTTAGGTGGTTTTGAGTTTGAAAAAGTTTAGTGGTTTTGCATCATTTGGTTGATCTCTTGTGTTAAAGTTTGAATTTTGTTGGTACTTTTATGTTTAGAATCATCAAAGTGTTTAGGTTTTCATTTGGTAAGCTTGAATCATCTTGGTTGGGTTGTTTTGGATTGAAAAGTGAAGTTTATTTGGTTTTTCAAGCTAGCGACTTAGCTCTCGGAATAGTTTCTTGGTAGCGACTTGCTTCACGCTTTTGTAGCGACTTACTGTGTTAAAGCTAGCGAGTTAGATCTAGCGAGTTAAAGTACAAGTAGTGGAATCTCCACTACTGGTGTGACTTGTGGTAGCGACTTGGTCGAGAGCGAGTTGCTCTTTAGCGACTTGCGCTTCTAGCGACTTGTGTAGCAATTCTTCGCCAAAATTTGGTTAGCGACTTGGTCCGTAGTGAGTTACTACTTAGCTACTTGCTTTTACTTAGCGACTTGGGATTCTAGCGACTTGGGTGTCTAGCGAATTAATTGGTAGCGACTTAGTGCATTTGTTCCTAGCGACTTAGAGCTTTATCATCTAGCGACTTGAGTGATTGTTTACTGGTTTTCTCTTGATTTAGTAAAATCCGTGAAAGAATCTATTTCCGGTTTAATCATTGAGTTATAAAATCCGTATAATGCATTAACATGTCTACCAACGTCCCTATTGTCATCTCCACTTTATTGCGAGGATGTACAAGCGGTGGTTGAGATACTCGTTCACCCATGCTTAGATGAGGCGACACGACTTTTGGGCTCAACGAATCGATTGTATTGCCTTGAAAGGAAAATGGTGTCAACATTCTCAAATCCATTGATGAAGGACCATATCGAGTTGAAACGACTAGAGACATACTTGATACTAATGAAGATGGTACTCTGCTTTACGGAATGGATGGACTAAGATGTATGATGAGCTTGATGATGAGGAGAAAAAGAGATTCGATGCGATATCGTGGCTTCAAACATTGTTCTTCAAGGTCTTCCTAAAGACATCTAAGTCGATCAATCATAACATCAAGCAAAGGCGGTTTGGGATAATGTTAAGATGCTTCTCTCGTGTTAGAACTAACTGTGGAAGACAGAGAATCCCAACTCTATGGCGAATTTGAGCACTTCAAGATGAAACCGGATGAGTGTCTATGAGTACTATGTGAGATTTCATAAGTTAGTGAATGACATGAGGAACATCGAATGACTATGCCTAACATTCATTTCAACTCAAAGTTTGTGAACAACATGAATCCCGAATGGCACAAGTTTGTCACAATTGTGAAGCTCACTAAAGGATTGAAGAATACAAACTATGAAAGCAACTCTATGCCTTCCTCCTTCGAATGAGAGACATGCCATGTTTGAAAAATTGATTCTCAATCGGTTCAAAACCAACCGGGGAGAGACAAGTTAGCCTAATGACTCAGCAAACTTTCTACTCAAACATTGGAATCACAACCAAAGCATCACAAGTCATACCTTGGGTAATGGTAATCACAAACTCATTCCCGATCCTATGTTCAAACAAGTCGATGCCGATGCACGTGGTAACATCATTAATCAACTAGCTCTACTCATTAGTCAAACACAATTCTCTCCCACAAACCAACAACAACCTCGTAAGCGCATCTAACCCACATAATCAAGCCACCGTTAAAGATGGAAGGATTGTGGTGCAACCCGATTCAGGAAAGACAGATGATCGGGGAAGGGGTGGTCTTTGGTAGAGGATATGTGGGCAATCGAATCGAGGAAGGAATGGTAACCAAGGTCAAGCTAAGCCGATCAAATGCTATAGCGTGGTGGTGAGGACACATTGCAAGGCGCACATCTCCAAAGCGTCCATGAATCGCCGACACTTGAGAGAAGATGTTCCGCACAAGCTCAGACAATGGTGCTGCGTTGGATGAAGAGGAATTGTTTCTTCTCGAGGTAATGCCAAGACCTATGATGCGAGATGTGGATGAGCGGCCTATTCGGAGATAGGTCACAATCATCGAACGCCTTTCAAGTCGCCGTCGTGATGCATACGACTGATGTAGATGATGGACTCATCTGCACACACAATCTTTATGGCTAGCATCTCTCCAATGGTTTCTCCCAAGATCTCTTCTTCACCAAGTGGCCCATCCAAGGACAAACTCATCTCGGAGGTATTAAAGCTATCACGATGATCTTGATGTGCAATGATGCATGACAAAGTACAACCAATGAAACTATTGAATCAAATGTTGAAAATATGGGTAATATCAATATTGTCCCATACGATCAATACGTGAAACAAAGTGAAAGTGAAGTTGTACCAAGTGATGCATCTTCTGCGATCAACAACGACTATGTCTTTGAAGAATACACCGCATGTGCTCTGATGATTCCATAATTTCAACTAAATGCCTATAAGGAACGTGTTGCTATTTATGAACAACGGCTAAATTTGAGTTGACCACCGTGAGCAGGAAATGGATGACCAAGTGCGTACAGTAATTAGAAAAAGTAATTTTAGAGAAGAAGTATTGAAACAAGAATTAAATTCTTTGCAAAGAAAACTTTCTAAAACAAATAAGCAAAACAAGAACTTCAAGAAAATGTGAAAATGCTTAAGCAAGAATTTAATGCAAAGAATCAAAGCTCTTGAGAGATTTTTCTAATCTGAAAACTTTGAAAACAAACTTGAAAACAAGTTGTACATGCAAGGAAACACCATTGAATGCTCACATGATCACTAAGCATAGAGTTCTAAGCGATAAGCATAGTGTTCCCATTATAGATAAACCCGACCCCGAGTATGGAAAGATAGCAAAAGCATTTCAAAGTGTTATCTATGATGGAAATGAGATTCTTAAACCTAGACAAAAACCTAGTTCGTTGAGTGCATCGAGGATGACAAGAAATTAGATGAAGTAACTAGGAGAAGATGAATAAGAAACTAAATGATCCTAAATGCAAAGAGAAGAAAGTAATTATCACTCCCATGACTACAAGAAGGAAAAGCTCGTTTCCTTGAACAAGTTTAAGACTCGACATTGTTGACTCCGAACAAGTCTTACGAAAATGGATTTAGATAAGCGAAGTCGAAAATATTGTAGAAACAAACCTCCCCTCGAAAAATGCCTAGAGCGATCGTGTATCCTCCTAATACACCAATGCATCTTGTACCTAGAACAATTGCCACTAAAAGCAAGACATTAATTAGCCGATACGTTATATTTCAACTATTTGTTGATTTTGAGAAAACTTGCAAGAAAAGGATCACACCCACGGTATAATGTAAGGAGAAAGGGTTTTGAACAAATGAAAGAATGTTATTTAGCGAAGTCATGCCTTTCTTTAAACTTCTAAAGGATCACTGAAAGTCTTAAAATGGGATAGAAACGGATATTAAGGGAATGGAAAAGGAATTTGATGCAATAATAGTTGAAATTAATGACTATGAGCGTGCACTAAAATATAATGAGATTGAGAGAAAGAACCGCATACATTAAATGAGAATCTTATTATTGAATGTGTTGCTCAAGATGTCTTTTTCATCGCTCAAATTGCTCTATTAATGCTTCCAAATTTCATGAACTATCTGTGTACGAAAGTCTCCCATGATCGTGTCATTGAGCTTGAAAAAACTAATTCTAAACTAAATGAGAAAATTGAGCTGGATGATCATGACAATTTGGTTAAACATTTTCTAAACTAGAAGTTGAGTATTTTAATCTACAACTAAAATATCAACATCTCAAAGAAAATGTCAAAACTTCAAATATCAAGACATCTTCGGATGCTCGAGTTTGATGCGAGTTTTCAAATTAACAAGCGAGATGAACAGATTCATGCTCAGTGTAACACGATCAGAAAGTTGAAAGCCCAAATCTCTCAATTAAAGGGTCAAACGAACAATATGACAGGCTCCCAAATGCCTCCTTCTTTAGATTCTCAGAATTCTCAAACGTTTCATCTTCAAAACCTAGTAAATGAAGAGAATGAAAAGGTTAAACGTCATTTCAATGAGTTGTTTGAATCAATTAAAGTCACTCGTAACAAAAACAACGAACAAATAACTTCATTGCAAAAGGAAATTGAGAATCAAGAGTCGGTAAAAGGGAAAATGCCAATGATCAATGAGGAAAATGTTGTATCAAAGGTTCACTCGGCAATAAATATGCTTTATCGTGACATATGTCCCCTCACCTAAGGAACAACAAACTTGCCATTCAAACATATTTCTCATCCCTTAAGGATTGCTTAGAATGCTTGCGTGAGATTGTTGAAGAGATAAGCTAGAAACCTCATGATAATGCAATTGGACATGCATGCTTATATGCCAAACGATCTCAAGAAATCTTAGAATGTTTGATCACAATATGCCCAAAGACATTAGGTGAGAGAGTTAACCCCTTGATTCCATGCTCAATGCCTAAGGCCAAACATGACATGCACTCGATTCCCAATGGTTTGAATGTGAGGAGTAGTGTACCATTGAGTAGTTCAGATTTTAGATCTATCAATGCTAGGAAAGTGAACTCAAATGTGCCTTCTAGAGTACTAATCTCTCAAGCCTCTAGTGTTAAGAAAGTGAACCTTAGTGCACTGCATGTAGTTCGGATCCCAACACATCTAAACAGTGGTGCAAAGAGTGGTAAAACAAACTAATGTTCCCATTCCTCTACAGAGAGTGTCGGTGACATTAAAGGGAGCGGTCAAAGTCTCAAGACAATACAAGGAATGATAGGACCTCTCAAGCTAAGAATGTGACCTTTGGAAGAAAGTAGAAGAACAATCTAGGAACCTTAAGTTTGAATCGAATAAAACGAATCGTGTTGATTCTAGTATTAGCCATAAGCGTCGTAATTAATTGAATTCGATACTATTTGCAAAACTTGTACCGATGTTTGCTTGAATTGTTTCTAATCATGGTTGTGATGTCAATGTTTTGCCTAATGATGTTAATTGTCCAGTTAAGTTTGTTAATGCTAAAATTCATGCTAAAAGGCTAAAGGCAAAAGCGAAGAGAGTTAGAAAACAATGGAAACCCACGGGAAGAACATTAATGTAATAGGCTTTTATTGGATACCGCTGGTCATAAGACTAATCGAGATAA